>CM054116.1:53970181-54352681 GCA_028673005.1 Tanypteryx hageni
TGTTTGGCAATTAAAAATTCTTAAAATTTAAACAAATAGATTACTGTTTAGGTACTACGGGATGAGCTAGAAAGCTGAAATTTTCAAGTTATGTAAAAAGTAGTGCATTTGCACAAATAAACATTTGAATCTCTCCATAAACATATTGTGGTGGCCGTTAAAAATGTTAAAAATTTAAACAATTGGAAAAATATTATTTCACTTCTGGCAGAAATGTGTAGCATTAGTACCCCATAATGGAGAAAGTATAAAATTCTTAAAATTGCAAAGTTTTGGGATTGTTTTAATCTATTATTTTTACATAAGGGAAAAAAGAAAATCGCTCCGGAGGTGAAATATTAAGAATTAAAAAAATATTTGTAATGATGAAATATGGAAAATGAATGTTTTTTTATGTTGAGATGATATGCTTGCAGAATGCAAGCACCAACTACTAGTATATATATATAGACTTAAGGAAATGAAAAGGTAGTTATGAGGGTGGCAACAAGGTGTTGAAGGAAGCCCAGCGGACATATATATATATATATATATATATATATATATATATATATATATATATATATATATATATATCCCATATACTATATCTAATATATTATAACCGCTTTATCCATGCCTGCCTGTGTCAGAAGACTCGAGTGACGTCACCTTCCGGCATGAACTAAAAAACTTCGAGAAGAACCAATTCCATTTCAACGAATCTTCCGCCTGAATACTCGACACGAATTCTTGCAGGTTTTAATAGGGTTGTCGTCCCCCGAAAAGGCATAGGTTCGATACCAGGATAGTTTTCGTTTTTGCATTTCATTAACACGTAATCGGCTAGAATACGATGTGTAGACATTTATTCTTTAACATTTAAAATATCTCATAATCGAGACTTTGATTCGAGATTTAAAACATTCCACGCAGAAAGAAATGAAGATTCTTTTGTTTACCGCATATTCTGTTGTTTAGTTGGTGTTTGCTCACATTTTAAGTTCATATTTTATATTCTCCGGTATTTCGAGATTTCAAAAAGGAGATTGCCAGGGTAGCCGGCATTGTTCATCTCGGATTTTTGCATCGTTAAACTCGACTTCAAGTGCATTTGCACTATGCTTACAATAAAACGTAATAAGGAAAAAAGCAGATTAAGCCTCAAGTTACGTCACCTCCAAGTATAAACGCAAATAATTCAAGAACGTTCGGCTTGATTTCGACAAATTTTTCGCCTAAATATTCGGCGCGAACTCTTGCAGGTTTTCACCCTAGAAAGCTAATGTACGTCAAACTGACGTGTATTGTTCCAAGAATCTGTGGTTACTCATTATCCGGTAGCCGGGTTGACTCATTGCCTTAGCAGTGCTTGAAATGCTCAGTTCTCTTTCAGTTGATAACGAGTTTACTATGAACCTGCTTTACGTGTGCCTGATAGAGCCTATCTTAGGTAAGTCAACACGCTTTATTGGAAAATGATTAGCCTTACGCGATCATTGCCATACGCCGTTTTTTAAACATGGTAATTATTGCAAACATTAACGCTTATGTTATTTACGTTCAAAATTTTTATAGAAACAATGAAAAAACAGGAAAAAAACCGTTGACGACGTTTCGTGCAAAGTGCGATGTGCCGATTTGCGGCGAGCACCAAAAAAAGTTGTGCTTAAATTGTTAAAAATGTAAAAATTGTTAATATTACATAAATGGTATTTATAAATAGTTATTTTGTCATAATAAAATTGAATTAGCAAAAAATTTAAAGTAATGGTATTTTTCCGAGCTCAATATCAGTACACGCCAGTTTTACGTAGGATTACCTTAAAGCAACTAACAGGTAGTATTAACTTTCCAGGGTTAAGCGGGTAGTCGTCTCCCGAATAGGCATGGGTACAATAACAGGAAAGTTTTCGTTTTTTCATTTGATTAACACATAATCGGTTGGAATGCGATGTGTAGATCTTTAGTATTTAACATTTTCAAATAATTTATGATCGAGACTTTCACTCGATATTTACACTATTTCACGTAGAAAGAAATGAATATCCTTATTCTTATCTTCGATTAAATTGTTTAATTCGCGTTTGATTATATTTTAAGTTTCTCGAATCTCCCTCCCCCCCCCTGACATTAACCTCCGCTAACTTTATTGGCCATCCAACAGTGCCCAAAATGTCTACTTCTATAGTTACAATGTTAGGGCTATTCGCGCCTCACCGTAAAATGCATCCTCTTCTCCTTCTCGCTAAACATATTGGCCATCCACCCCTCCATCTTCCCCGTCTCCTCCAATCACATACCTCCTCACAACACCCAGTCATCCCCCAACCTCACCCAGTGTGTCACTTCAGTTACTCTCTTTCTCTCTCCATCTCTGACAAAGGGCATATGCCTGAAAAGCTTACGTGTTTGTTTTTCACGTGTTTTACGTGTGTCTCTTCGACGCTCCAGCAGATTACCAACTTGGTCCTCAACATGGTAAGTGTACACTGGACTTGTTTTGCTTAAAAATAGCCTTTCATTTTACTAACCGTAATGAACGTGTGCCGTCAATAAAACTTAGTGCCCTGGGCAAGACGTTCAGGCAATTAGAGGAAAATTCGGGCAAAAAGTTTCGTAAAACCATGCAATGGAAAAAATAATTTCGCAAGCTGGTCAATATACGAGTATCTAAAAGAAGAGTTTCTGTTCATGAGGAGGAAGGATCTGTACGTCCACTACTAAATAAAAAATAATATATTCAAGTGTTGCATTCGCTACATGCACGTTCACCATCATGATCTATAAACAATCATTTAAAGCACCATTTAATTCAACAACTTATACGTTCCTTTGGCTTTTGGTTTATTTTTAAGGGTATGTCGATTTTGGGGGAATCCTATAACCCTAGAATACTCTAATAGTTATTTAACGATTTTTAAAACCAGATGCGTATATCGGCTGCAAATGCGTAGTCATATTCATCATTTATTTACCAGACTCTAGTTACGATCGATGAAATACCATGCTTACTTCGATATGCGGCTTTAATATGGTTTTGTCGACCATTTCATGGGTTTGGCGTTGCTGTATTCCAGCGAGATGGTGAGCTCGATAATTAATTTTTAGCATCCATTAACGTTTAGCGGAATCGAAATATGTATATGCTTTCAAAACATATACTCAAATTAAAGTTGAGAATTGCTTGGCAGCAATAATGCATCAAAAGAAGCTTTCCTTCTCCCTAAAAGTCAGTTTATAGAATTTATCCTTTGGGATTTTCTTGTTAGAAACAATAATGGGAATAAAGGAATCATTGTAGGAAAAGGGTAAGGAATGCGGTAGTATTAATAGACTGGATGACCTCTTTATGCCAAATAAACCATAATATTATTGGAAAAATATTTGTTTTAATCTTATATCGGGTTAAAGTGTGGGATGATAAACAGAGAAATAATCAAATTAACTAAGGTTGCTGACGGTAACTCTTATTTAATTATTTTATTACACTTGTAAAGATATCGAGAGTTTAATTTCAAAACCACTCTCACTAAATGAATTCTATTTCTGGCGAATGAAATGTGTTTGTGCACATGTAGTTGCGCAAGTACATTTACAGAAACGAGGAAGTTTATCAATCTAAGGCGGCGTATTCTGTCAAATTCTCGGTTATAGATTGATAACTATGACGAAGAGAAACTTTCAGCAGTAATGGGGACAAAATGATTTATTACCAACTTTCTAGATAGGTCTAAATATCCGTGCGTTTAATGAGAACTTTAAACGTGACTATTTGGATATATAATTTAAATCTGTAAACAAAAATAACGATGGTTAGTATGAAAATTCGAAATGAATGTTTATTCAGGTTGCTATGCAAAAGTTATCATAAATAATCTTAAAATAAACTTTCATCATAATATGTTTTTATAAAACATTCCCTGACAGTCGATACTTGATAAACTATAAAAACAGGGAACGGTAAATCTCAATCATAAAATTAACGAATTTGCTGAAGGAGAATTTTCAATTTTTATGTGACAGCTGCTAGAAGGTTCGATGATTATATTTTTTAACGATAAAATTCATGAAAACACCGCACAATTTACTGAAGTCTTTGAAATAAAGAGTGAAATTTTCGCTTCGTAGTTCTGAAAAAAAACAGGCCGCCGTTCGTGCATTTTTGAAGAAATGGCTTAATAATTATAGACTAAGTAAAGAGTTATAAGTTAGATAGAGTTGCTATTTTAATTCAAAGAAGGTTTCAACAATATTATATTATGTTTTATCATTTTGATTCCTTTGAAGAGTGCTTTGTCGAATAAAAATCCAGAGACAGAAATAAAACGTCCACCTCTGCGACGATTCTCAGATAATCACAACCATTTTCACCACTATTCCCAGAGCAGAGCTGCTTGTAGCGTATTTTTGCTTTAAAAAATCCGACTCCATCTACATTCATCGTAATTATGCCTTCGAGCCGCCGAGCCTACGGACAACTAACCACGTACTTATCCTCCCCCATTAGCCCTTACTAACTGCTATTATCCCTCCATTTAAGCTGAAAAGGTCTTTAAAACTTCCCGTAGCTTCAAAGAGAGTAATCTCAACCCATGGCTTAAAACGTCTGCACATTCATTTATATTTAAGGCGCCGAGAACACGAACCTTAGGAAAGGAAGGCCCCTTGATGGCGATCCGGCTACACGTTCCTTCGATCATTTCACTTTCTCGAGCTTCGCATTCCTTATCAAGGCACAGATAAGGTGTTTTAGAATTTATTCGTACAACCGGAATAAAACTGAAAGAGGTCTATTTTACTTCCTTTTATATTATTTCTAAAAGTTTCATTCTAATTAAATGATTGATTGCATCTGTTTTAGGCGAATTTATAATTAAGGCGAAATATTTGGTTTCGGTCCTACTTCAGTTTTATAAAATAACATATATTAAATTATTTTGCGGGGGATAATTTGCATATGCAAACAAAAGGTCCAAATGAATAAATAATTCATTCTAGGTACTTCTATAAGACAATATAATACCGATCAGTAGGAAGAGGGAGGTAAGAAAGGTGTTGGTTTTTAACATTCGCAGGAATCTCTATCTCGTATTTTTAATTTCTTTATATCTTTCGATTTTCAAAACGTTTTGCAATTCACTTCATAAAGTAATTGCCTAGTTCCCAAAAATTATAAAGATTTTCATGTTTTTCAACTGATCATTTTTATCTTTTTAAAACACAAGTTAGAAAAATTAGAAATCCAATCCTATTGGCCAATCCTCAATGGACCTTGTGATAATTAATTTTAAGTATGACAACATAAGTGAATCTATCCTGCGAATCAACAATTTCTGTTTGTTATCAAGTGCAAAAAACTAGTAAAATCTTCTCTTTTCTTCTTAAATCTGTTTATGAAAGTAAAAAAGAAATATTTTCATAATATCTTATGCTAGCATGGCTAATGTTATAATTTATTTGCATTATACATATTATTACCATCCCTAAAATAAGAAATAGTTATCTTGTTACTGATAAATGTAATTTCATATTCTCACAAATTTCAATTTTTGCTTTAAATGCAAGGCAAATGATAAAGTTCCAAAATGCTGGAATAGATGGCCAAATAGTTTAGTGCGATAAATGTCTCATATAAGTACAATAAGAGAAGCATTCTTAATGAGTGCCAATTGAAAAATGAATTTCATAGGTTTCCCCTATTTCTATCTCTACTATTTTCTAGACTAAATAATGCAACTGAGAGGAACGTCTCATGTACTATGCTATCAATAGCTTAGGATTAATAGGAATGAACGGTGACTGAGGTGTGGCTGGTTTAGACGAGTAGTAGTAAACTGTCGAGATGTTAAGTAAACGTTGATGGAGTGAATGGTAGCAGGGGATGGGCGGTGGTTAGTAGAGGTAGCAGGCCTGGTTTTGCGAGCGAGGATGGTGTTATTTGAACTAAGCAGCTTGAAAACGCAAGATTATATTATTTTTTCTACTAATCATAAGTCCTGTAATTACATTAAATACAAGATATGAAAAGTCTGCACATGATATTGCTGAAGAGGATTCTTTTTGCAAAATTAATTCTAGGGTACATTATTTACCCTAAAATTAGTGTAATTAGTGATTACTACAATCAAAGGAATGCAATGTTCATAAACACCAGATTTAGTTTTGGTAGTTTCCCAGAAGATCATGCTATCGGCTTGTAAACGTAGCTTGGTGAATCAAGGCGCACAACACCAGTTGCTCCACTTCGGTCGCTAAGCAACCAGCGTGGGTAATTTATCATCGCATCGAACAGAAGATGGGTGTGTATTGAGAAAAGGAAGATTTGCGCATTGTTCCTAGGCTAACGGATGGAAGAATGGGAACGGTGTATCTTCGACTTTCTTCCATCACGCTTAAAATTCGAGTCGCGAAGGCAAAGGGAGAACGAGGAAAAAATTTTAGTCCCTCTTTCAATATAAGGAATATATTCGTCGCCACAGGCGAGAAAGACGGCAGAGTGACAAATTTTAGGTCGATGGTTGTCTTTTACACCAATGAGATGCTGAATAAGGATGGTATCGGAATTGTGGTCGGAATAGGTGGAGGGAAAGAAATCCTTAAGAGCGTAAGATCCGCAATCTGAGGAAAGGGAGGTGCCAGGAATACTAGCGTGCCGCGAGGGGTGTAAATAGGGCATTCCAAGACCGAGGTGGAATGAAATTTGGCGCAACGAATAATCGAAAGATTCCGATAGAGCTTCCTTGTATCTACGAATGAAATTTTAAAGGGGTGCGGCGTAAATGGTAAACAAAAACTGTAAGGATGGGGAATGAGGAAAGTGTTCTGGAGATAAATGGGAGAGAGAAAGACAGAAGAGAACTAATGTCGACTGACAAACCGCGAGTTTGTTGGAAAGCCCATGGAATCGACCTATGTAGGTACGTCAATAAATTGCAAATAAAAAAATAAGCCTCTAACATTTCGTGACGGATATTACGCAATGGAGATTTTTTGGCTGCATGGAAGTTACCTTTTCATTCGATAACGAGGAACTTTGAATGTAAATGTTCCCAAAGGTTCACCGAACTGAATAATTTGAGGAAGAGCACAGGCGTGAAAAAAGAAAACGACCGCTCAAATTAGAGAACGAAAGAAGGTGAGTTAAAATTCCTGAAGGAGATGGAAAAAATCCAATTCAAGGCGAGGCTGAAAATAAAGGTGTGGTGATTGAAGGAAAAGACGAGAGAGAAAGGGAATGAGAATCCTAGGAAAATGGAATTTTCAGCTCGAAGGACGGCAGATCGTGAAGCAATGCATATGGAATAAGGCAATATGGAACGAAAATAGCGATGGTCGTCTTCATTCAGAGAAAGGATACTCTATAGTTATGACTACAAATCTCTTTCATTCAGGCACAAGATTTGCGAAACCATTTCTATGCGGCGTATATTTCTAAAGGAATAATTTGAATTTTTGTTAAAGGAACTTCGATTTGCGACAAATTGTTGAGATATAAAAAAAACAAAAACCTATCTCAGCCGTTATTGGCCGAATAAGTGTTGTGCAGGTAACATTATTAGTATAATTTTTTATATTTGTAAAGTTGGATAATGTTAAATTATTAAATAAGCCCTTTATATGTAGAAAAGAATTTTTCCTTTAATTTATTCAGCGGCATATGTTTGTGTTTATGAGTGTATGCTTAGGTATATACTCGCGTATATCAATCCATAATTGCAATATAAACAAGTATATGTGGGTGTGAAAGATGGAGTACTGACAGTTAATGCGTGGCGATATAACGTGAAGTAACATTATCACTGAAGAATTTTATTTTGGCATTTTAGAGATTAATATCTAATAGAATAAATGATTTTGTAAAGCCAGAACACTTACTGTAAGAATATATGTTCGTGAATAGTATGATAGTGATGGAAAATTATTGCTGCAAATATATATTTTTCAAAGTGAACGTTGTAAGATAAATTTATATGAGCAATTGCCAGAAACAAAGTAGAATATAGGCAGATTTGTAGTAGACATCCAGATTCTCCATTTGTAGACACAATTTTACTAGGAATTATTAGAATAAAATTAGCATATTGCGAACAAATTTATCGTGCCGATAAACTATAGTAGATCTATGTCCTTGATAAAAATAATTTTTCAATAAAATTATTTGAACAGATGGAGAGATACTATATAGACAGGCACTGTGTATAGTGCTTCATCCATCAAAGGTTCTGTTCTTCTTAACAGCCCCTATTCATCAATCATTGTTTACACACTCTAAACCAAAATATTTTTCCAACATAACCGCGCAGTATGAATACCGCCCTTGTAATGAGGAAAACGAGACAAACAGGAAGCATCTTCGCACTAATGTTTTTCTTTTCATAAAAGAAAAAATCAAAGCATGATTTAAGCATCGGAAAAGATCAAGGTTCATAGAATCTAATTGTATTCGTGTAGTTTTACTTGTATATTTCATCATATGGCATTGTTTTCAACTCTGATACATCAGAAGTTGCTAAATTATTAATTTTATGGCAATCACTACATCATGATATTTTAATGATGTAACTTTAAATAATCACTGAAATCTCAGTAAATAGTGGTTTTACAATAACATTTGGAAATGCATGGATGCATAGAAAGTGTCAGATTGCAGAACTTCTAATGATTACATACGTAGTTTCAACTATCGTTCAGGTTGTTTTCATTTACGAATTAATATTTAATTTCTCAACATGTCATTCTTCATATTAGTAGTTTATTTAGCTGAAAAAGCAGTCGTCATCAAGCAAAATATATTAATAAATATATAATATATAAATATCTTAATCACTATCATCTCTAGTAACTTGATATAAAATCTTATATATTAAAGAAAAAGAAAGAAAAGAGGTTATCATTCAGGTTAAATTCTCCCTTTTTAATATCGTCGAAAGCAAAAACATCAATAATTTATTGTTTAGGTTGAACGACCTACGACTCAAAAACATCAAATGATGACACCATTTAAAACAGAAAAAGCTTTCCAGGCACTGAACGCAAGACCTTTTCTTAACGAAAAACCTCCATATCAGAGAAATGTAAAACGAATACTCTCAAAAGCCCTCGGAGGACGCGCTTTCGAAGCCAATCAGCGAAATGCTTAATTCGAGCATTGCCAAGCGATATAAAAATATCCAGTCCATCGCTCCATTCCATGGAGATACGCGAGGAAGGGGAAAAAAGCGCGAGCTATTAATCGTTTGAATATCTACGCAGTCGATTTAGTGTGAAATACACGGGTATAAATACAGACGAAGCTCAGAGAAATGTCTCTATTCTCTGACATGGAGATTTGCGAGGTGATCGGCAAAGGACGCCAGAGCGAGCGTTTTTCTACGCATTGGACGGAAGGAATAATTGATACGTTTTTCTTACGTGATCATGCCAAATCGTGCGTCAGCTAATAGTCGATAGATTCCCATCGGCCATTCTTTAGTTCCCACGCGTAACGTAACTACCGCGTTGGAGGCGCGCCGATCGCATTTTGTTTTTTTTTTCCTTCTGACTCGAGCCCCGCGCCTGCCGCAGCGTTTTTTTTGGTCAGATCTCGTGTCCTTGTAAGTTTGACATAAAAAAAAAACAAAAACTGAAAGGTCGAGAGGTAACGAGATATCCGGTTTTTTGACACACTGCCTGCATTTCCCGTTTGTCTCGTATCAAAAGCAAAACGTGGCCTGTGACTCCGACGGGCGCATAAATTTGCGGGTGTGGTGACGTCGCCGTTAGTTTTGATGGAAATTTTGAGAAGGAATTTCGGATTTAAACTCATCTCGCGCATACGAAGTTTGTGGTTGATTAAAGGCGGTATTTATAAATGCAATATACATATACAAGCATTATATCGTTTGAGTAGTAAATAAACATAGTTTTTCAGGTATTTAACAATACGAAGAACAATTTTGGTAGTTTAGTGGGCATAGGGGGTTGGTTGGCGAGTCTAACTCCCATTGTAAGGGTCGCGCGTTCGAATCCTGCCTAGGGCATGGTCGAATGTGCTTGTAATAAATCTATTATAACGCATGCAATTGGGAAAACGTGTTTCTGTTAAGGAACTTTATAAAATGTCATTCTGTATGTAACATTTTGAAGAAACTCGTGAAACAATATTAGGAAATCATTCTCGTAATTATTCATATTTGGCTGGAAATTTACACAATTACGACGTTTCAACATGTAAGGAAAGAACACAGTGTCAGATATAGATACGTTTCGTACGAGGGAGTATTAGTAAATAACCGATATACTTTGAACGAGAGCACACCATAAAACCACTAAACACCATTGTCCGTCTGTGTCTCTATGTTTACTAAAATTTTCTTCCCTCAGTCAACTTGGTGCTTTAATAAATTTAAATATGAAAATGCTAATGCTCATGTAAGGAAATTAAACATATTTTCATAATTATTTTACCTTATTTCTACGAAGATAGTTTTCATTGACAGCAATGAAGTAACTATGCATTTAAATTTCTGTTCAATATAAATTACGAATTTCTTGGTAGAAAGAATTGACCAGAAGATCTTTATGCTGACAGGCATAAGCTGTAAGATTGGGATTAATTTGGAATCGTGACAAAAATTCTGCCATGAGCGGGAACCGAAAACGGTCCTCTACTTGCCGAGCAGATATTCTAACATGAACTATCGTAGTAGTTTAATTCTTCCATTTCAGAGCGTGAATTTTCTTAGTTGGGCCTGGTCTAGCTATGCTATTGTCAACCAGCCCCAACGGATGTCCCACAAGAGATACATCAAATGATGAGTTTGACATAACTGTAAATTGATGGAAAGTGTTGATCCGAAGATCACTAAGCTTATAGGCATTAGCTATAAGATTGGAAATAATTTGGAAATAGGAGAACAATACTGCCTCGATCGGAGGTCGAACCAACGTCTTCCACTTGCCGGTCAGATATTCTACGAGTGAACTATCGCAGTAGATTAATTCCTCAGTTACTGAACGAGATTTTATTAGTTGGAAGACCCGATTTCGATTCCCGGTTATAGAGTTTTTTATTAAGTGCATACTAGTTCAATTTTATTGAAACCTGCAACTTTTGCGATAAAAATGTATTTAATAGAAATGATTCATTTGGCCATTTCTACAAATTTTATTTGGAAACTTCTTAGGTAGAATTAAATTTTTAGGAGATATGACGGAGTTTTATTTTTTTTTCCAGTAAAGTGGCACCTCTTATTGGGCTATGTGAACCATTTATGTCATTTTCTTATTTTGTTTGGTCACAAGTCCTTCATAGCAAATTTCATGAAAATCCGTTCAGTAGAAGCCGTGAACGAACATGCATGCAGACGGAAATATGGCTGAGGGACAAAACGAAGCTAATAGTCGCTTACGTTGGAAACGAAACGGACATATTAATTAAGAAAATGGTAAAATGTTCTATACGTCACATTTAAATTATATCCAGGCATAATGATAACCAGTATTTATTATTCTGTCTTGCAATAAATTCATATTATGTGTGGCAATGCTGAAATTTGCAGACATTTAAACATTATGCGCATGATTAGTTTCTATTTCAGTGTGTTCTTGATAAAATATCCTCATATAAGAGAACATTTTCATATTAGAAGGATGAAACATGTATCAGTAGGTCAGAGTCGTACCTAGGAGATATGGTGCCTATGGCAAAATTTAAGGAAACATCTAAGTTATGCAGATTATTATTTTTCCTGTATTTTAATAGAGAATAGTAGCATTTTATTAAAGATAACTTTTACATATAAGCATTAAATTAATACTTATTTATGGGACAATAAACTTTTGACATTTTTTGCGGGAACCTTTGGCAAATACCACCTTCGCCATACCCGAGTTACGGCACTGCAGTAGGTCATAATTACGTGTTTTAATACAATTTAAAAGTTCAAACATCCTCTTTTAATTTAAAATATTTTCTGCAGATAAATATGCGCCATTGAATAGCTATGTATCTCCTTCTTTCACTCTTGCATCATCATAGACTTGCATACCACTCAGACGGACTGAAAGCTAAATTTACTCTAGCACATAAATACATTGGCCAAACGAAAAAAATAGGATATGCTTGTAACACAAAATATTATGTCTGCTTTACTCTTCCATAAAATATATTAGGCATCGATTTGCATAATATTCCCGAAATCTCATGGAGATTACAATGATAAATAAAATTCATTAGTAGGCAGACAAACGACTTTATTTAGGAGAGGGAGGGGAATCCCGCGCATCAACATTACTCACGAAGGGAAGCACTAACACAGGTCTGCTTAGTGCTGCGACGTAGGGTTCGTAAGGCAAACTATCGTCACCTTTTGAAACCGTACCTAGGACATTGTTCAGAGACGCCATTGAGGATAGTTGATTACTCACGTACCTGCTTGTTACTTTTCATAATGACAGAAGCAATGATCAACAAATCTAAAAGATTTTCTGTTTTTGGAGTAGGTAGAGGACATCTGACGATTAATTTAACATATTGTTCCCTATATTTTATTAACAGTTTGATAGCATACAAAGTTGAAATAAGTGTGAATGCACCGACGGGGAATGGTGCGCACCATCACAGAAACTGCGCGGATTTCCCTCAGGTGAGAAATGCCCAGTTTGTGACGAGTTTGGTCGTGAAGGAAAACACTGGTACCGTTGTCCTTCCTACGGGTATTGGTCTCATGCAGACTGTAGAGGGTAGGACGTTCTTGATGGTTATCAATATGACATGTGTTTGAAAAAGAAATGTTCAGTAATGTAACAAGATGAGTTTTTAAAGTAATTGATTTATATTAAGTACGTGTCTTCTTTCTTTAAAAAATTTGCATTTTCTGTTTTTTTCCTAAGAATTAGTTTTTATTCAGGTTTCTTAATACTATTTAGAGTGCATGGTTACCAATGCGAAATTCTTGAAAAAATAATGTTCCGTATGATGAGTTATCGTATATGTTTATTCAGTTTGTTTATTTCATTATTTAATTTGAGTTTTCTGCATTTTTCTTCAAGAATTTTTGTTTTGATTTAGGTTTCCTAATGGTATTTACAGTGCGCTACGCTATGCGCGGAATTACCCCACGGGATGGGGAATGACGCGCATTGTCAAGTTTGTCTTTCGATTTAATTTTTGTAAACCCCATAAATGTTGGGACAAAGTTCAGTATATATATTTTATCACAAACACTAAAGTAATAACTCCAAATTTTTCCAGATATTCAACTTCACAGATAGCATCAAAATCTAGGCATTTTCTTAAGTGCGCGGTATTCCCCCACCTTCTCCTATACGATAAAAATGTTTACGTCATCACTATAAATATGTATGAAATAAACGTTTTGGGTACTGCAGTAGAAGGAATTGATTCTTCATTGCAACAAGAGAAAATTAATTTCAACCACGACAGGATTCGAACCTACAAACATCGAGACTCGAATACCGACGCCTTTTTTAGTAGGCTACTTTTCCACGAGACCTATAAATTATTATCAAAGAAATGTTTCTCAGTTATTTAGTCCAAAATAATGAAAACATTCTCCCGGTATAAGTTACAAATCCAATTCTTGCAAAATATTTTAGATGTTTTTATCAAATGGTAAGCTGTTCATCGTGCTGCGGCAACAAAAGCTATTTCTTCTAGAGCGGAAAACTAAACAAATTGCTGGAGTGATATATTTTCCCAGAGGAACACTTGCTGACTTATATGTGTGATAGTATGAAAGCCTTCCATTTACGCTCTAGTGGAAGTGCATTAGAGTAAACAATAACATCAAGTCGAAATGCATTGTAAGAAGTTCGTCGTTTTATATTTCGCAGTTGGTTCAAATTGAATTTTGAAGGGACTGATGCCTATAGAATAGGTAATCCCTTGTTTCAGATTTTCTCTTTCACACACATTTCACAGACATTGCCGAAGTAGTTCCTCTACGGTAAAACACCTTTGCTACATATATCATTGTAGTGTTTTTTTAATTAGTGACTTTACTCTTATCCACGCCGCCTTCTCTGTGGGATATCAATTGTTTTATTTAGCCTAACTCTTTCATACATTGTTTAATTAATGCTAAATCATTTAACTAAAAATTACAATTTGGGAATATAACTTATTTTACCTCATTAATTTTAATATAAATATTTAACGTAAATACCGAAAAGATGCACCGATGAATAGTCATGCATCAAAAACCATAGTACATATATTTTAATTTTCAGAAACGTAATCTCATTTCAGTATCGCCGAAGTAAATCGTCTGCCGCTTCCAAGAAATCGCAATACTCTTGCTTATAAATCTTGACATAATCAAAACGACATGGATGCATAAAAAACGCGGTAGCAAAGCAAATGTTGGTCGAAGTATTCGAATACACAGGAAGTTTGTAATGCATGAGTACGGCAACGAATAGATGTCGTTCTTTTTTCTGAGCATGGGGCTCGAACAAAGTTAAAAAAAAGACGAGAGAAATTTATTGCATATGAAGATATTCTGGTAGGAATACGAGATAGACCCTTGAATATTCAGCTCTCAGCTTTCTTTCGTTCGAAACGAGGATACGTAGTCGAGCTTCGAGAAATAAATGCGAGGGAACCAACTTCGCAATCTTCTCCTTCATTGCGTTATTCCCGGCTACACTCCGCCATGCGAGGACTTCTCTGTGGGAATTTCGCTCTATACCAAAAGAAAGAAAACTGACAAAAGCGTTTAAGGAAAAAAATGTGAAATTTTCGGGAAAGCCAAAGTCTCGTGAATATCTAAAACATGAAAGTAAAACCACAAAGATACATTTTTATGACAATTCGAATGGAGCAGAAGAAGATTTAAGAAAAATAGTTTTTTGGGGGCTTTTGATTATATTTCTGATAAAATAATCTGCTAGTGTATGGAAAAATTATTACTGTAACTTCGCAAAGGGAATTTTTTTAATTTTAAACATTTGATTACGTCGATCGATGAGTATTATTTAAATGAGACAACTACCGCGGCTTTTTCATTTTCTACTATGAGCGGTCGGTGAAGTAAGTTTATGATTTGGTAGAATCTTTTATTACGCGACACTGAAAGTTTTTAAATTCTTTGTGGAGACGGGTTGTTGACGAGTGATAAATATGAATGATAGCAACGGCCAGTCGCTTTGATAAAAAAATCGTTCAGATGTCACAGCAGCATTCTCCGAAAGACATGCCCCTTGATGTCCGCATTGATGGAAGATTTAGTGGAGTTGAGGAGTGATAAAGAAAGTGCGGGTCGTAAATCATGATCAAGGAATATTACGTATAAGGAAGCAGGATAAAGTAAATATGATGGATTACTCGGCGAAAACTCTGTGCGCGAAATATTCTTCCATTGTGGATATATTCATGATATCAATATTTGTTTATTTGTTTCTAGTCTGACATTCTTACAGAGGCATTTTTGAACTATCATTTCATTAAAATATTTTGTTAACTTTGTTGACAACAAAGGCATTTTTTCTTCTTTATCTAGTTACGTAAGTAGCCACGATACGAAATTATTTGATTTTTTATTAACAATGATGATCCATGGAATAATAAATGAAGATAAATTTATAAGGGGGAGGATAGTCTTGCTGAAATAGAATGAATCTTTTATGAATACCTTCGTTTAATATTTTGTCAATAAAGAAAATTCACACTGCCCTGATATTTAAACGTAAATTTTAGGGAATCGACAGAAGGTAATAAAAATCATGACTGAAATTGCTTCCAGCGTTTCACTGCTATGGTTTTCAAAGTGACTTTTAAAATATTTTCTCTAGAGAATAAAGAAATAATTTCACGCATAAATTTCGGAATTTGGAGGGCATTTTGATGGTAATTTATAATGGAGTGCCAAGATAATAGCAAATATTCTACATCTGAGGTGAAATTTAAACAAATTAAATTATATCAGATATTTCGTCTAAGGAAACTTTAATAAAATGCAGAGGAAATGATACATCCACTTCAATGAAAAGCATGTAATTATTAAATGTATTTCATTCCTTCTACGTGGAGCTTCTTACATAAAAGAAGGCTTATGGAATTGCCTTACCGAAGAGATAATGACGAAATAAGCTCAAACGCTATACACCTTTAAACCGTAGGAATAAAAATGAAGCGAATTAATACTAAATAGCAAAACGCATCACCTCCTGCTGCAAAGCTTCCATACAAGACGTATTAATTCAAACCACTACACCTCCAAAAACGCTTACCATTAACCTCTCCACTAAAATTCATATATTTGTGAATTTTGATAACTCCCTCAGCGTGAAGTTAAGGTGTATTACAGAACGCAGTGTTCAGTGTTCAGGAGATGAATCATAGTATCTTTATTTTTTATGGCACCATATATTCGTGATGTTATATCGATTCTGGAGGAATTTATTCAACAACGCAAGGTTTATTACACCAAGGTGGCATTACTGTTCGTGATAACCTACGCTTCAACTAGGAATTTTTTGTTGGCAGAATAATTTCTGAAGGAATATCCACAGATATCACCTGACCTTTCAGGCTGTGATTTTATTCGTGGAATTACCTAAGGGATATTTGTGCGAAATGCAATTACAGAACATCGAGGAATTGCAACATAATATCTCCAGTGGTGTACGTGAAATGTACTCAGAAGTTCCGGAAAAAAATAACAGCAAACCAAATAAAAAGAGTTCAAGCCTGCTTTGAAGATAACGGAAAGCATTCCCAACATCTTCTTTAAGATGTTATCCAAGTGTTGTAATGATTATAATAGACATTAGTTTGTAGTTATATATAAAAAAATGTCTAAATTAAATATTAATAAATTATTTGTGTCACCTTATATTACATCCTATTCTTAACTGGTCAATTCTCCTCATACATAAGCGACAGAGAGACTGTAATTAAATTATATACTTTGATATTAATTTCTAGTTTAATATTTTTCCTATAGCAATCATTCCGTGCTCCATTGACACCCTTGCTAAGGACTTGTTTATAGTGCAGCAAATAATCATTCTCTTGATAAAAACATTATTAGGTCCTCTTATGTAACGGTTTTTCTTTCTCATACCCCTTATATATATATATATATATATATATATATATATATATATATATATATTGGATTGGGAAAAATATATGTACATTTCGGCTATAAAGCGGCAATTATCACCAAAATTAAATGTTGAATCGGGAGAGCGGTTATTTCTAGAAATTTTCTCGTCGAGCTACTACTGTTTACGGCTGCTATATAACTGAAATGCGTATGTAGCTTTCCTAAAACTATTTTGCAATAGGAGCTACAAAACGCTACAAGTTAGATTTTTTACAAAAGTAGTCTCCTCCTGAAGGATATACCGCAAAGGTTTTGTTTGTATTCCCGGTGCTTTATATTTGCTATATCTCTTGCTAGAAAATGCTATTTGGGAATAGAATCAGTACACACATCTTGAAGAATAGTAGGACAGAAGCGAGAATTAACTCATGGTACGTTACACTCAAACTATTTTCTCTATTTTCTCTTTTGCACGGAAATCTGTCAAGTGAGACTTTTACAACCAAGATATATCTTATTTTGAAGGCTAGAATGAATAATTGCAACTGTAAAGTCGCCGAAAAACACATTATTTAAAATCAATCACTGTAAAATAAAATAAAATTCGATAATATGTGCGATGACTTAATTTAACAGCTCTTTCAAATTGTAAGATAAATATAACCTTATTTATCGTTGCCATAAGCAATAATGCTAAGTGGATGCACGACTCTAGTTTTTGAATTGCCAAAACAGAGCATTATTTCGAATTTTATTTAAAAAAGAGAATATGAGGTAATTTAATAAAAAACTTGAGGCTTTTTCATAAGAAGATTTGTTGTCCGAATAGATTAAAAAGAAGAAATTAGAGTGTAGCAGAAGTGAAATGCAGAAATTATAAGGGAAAATACGTGAGCAAAAATTGTTGGCGGAGTATTTTAGCATTTTATATATAATAGATATATAATTATTACATGCAGAATTATCAATCTTTAAATATTTAAAGAATGGAAAAGGTATTTTTGCGAGGTCATGAGAGTGGCAAAAAGTAAATGGGGACTTTTTTTTATTCTCGACCACATCGCTGACAAAAAATAATAAGACGTTTCCTTTATCATTCTGGCAATGGGGTAACATGGCTATTTTTTATTTTGACCCCTCTTTTTACGGTTTATATCTACCCCACCATCCATTCCCCTCATTATCTCTCTCCCTTTTATCCCCTCAATTCCTCCCTCTCGCTCTCTTTTTCAGTAGAACGTGTGAGTTATATTTGCACGCCTCTTGATTAATGACCCTTTAGAGTTTATCTTGGCGCTTCTCGGGCTTTCCCTTATAGGTCCTGATAAAAAAATGCACGCATCTCGTTCAGCTTTTACGCTGGTATTCACCACATAGATTTCTCAATGCAGGGTAAAAAAAATCAAATTTGAGCATGATGTATATTTCATGATGGGTACAAAATATTTTAGGGATAGAATTTGTAGCTACATCAATACTTTTTGGTGGGAAATAATAATTCCGCTATATCTTAAACTACTCTACTGGCAATTATATTTTTAATTCAACTAAGATGAAATTTTGAAGATAATCTAAGGATCATAATATGTCATATGTTTTACTTTAACGGGATGCTATAAGCAATTTTTGGGTGTATATTTAACTTCATATTTTTGTTTATATAAATTATAAAATCTCAATTAAATTATCGTCTTCGTTATTTCTTATTTATTCATTTATGGATTGAAAACAATAACCTATTGAATAGACAGGATCCACTCGCAGTTTATCATTTGGCTAACCAACGTAAATTTGTAGTTACTGAATTCATTTAGAAATGACAAATAAATTTATTGAATCCCGAAATAGAAGGTTTTTTGTAGACGAAAGTCCCAATTGAAAAGGGTCTTTCTGAAGTTATAGTGTGTTTGCGATAATAGTCCACGAGGCTGATTCGCTATCCAACACACACTCATAGTGTGTTCAACAAGTAGGTTGCACACCAGCACGATATGTGCGCAAAAATAACTGAAAAATCATCTTATACAATTCAGAACGCTTTCATATATCCTACACTTAATTAACGAGATTTAACTGATCGACTCTCCCCCAAATCATTGTAATTATAGAATAATCAGCGAGTTGAACGCGATCATATTTTCAGCCCAATTTAGCGAAGTAATTATCGGAAACAGGGTATGTTGTATGGGAGATAATTAGCTTTAATTAACGGGGATATGGAGTCCTTGGCCAATGAACAGAAAAACAAATTTGGACCAGTCGAATCATCAATAATGTGTCATATATTGACACCTGGAAAATTGGATATCTTATCCTTTCTAGATACCCAACGACAATACACATCTGGAATATACTCTACCGGTTTAACGTTGAAGAGCAGCGGTGAGAGCTGAGAGGATTTCTTGCTTCATCTAAGGCTGCCTAATTCTGAAACATCGATCGAATTGTATGCGTAGCAGACAAAGGTGCTTATTACGGGAAAATGAAGAAAAAGCTCACACAGACTTTTTTTTTGATCCGAATCGGAAGTAGCTGATAATATTAATATCGCTAGAAATTTTCAGTGCAAAATGAAGCTAATTAATTTCGCTAAATTCATTAAATTTCCTTGTGTCGGTAACTTAATTGAAAATGTCACTTATTTCGTATTTGAAAAAGATTTTTGTCGACACAATGTATAACTAAGGCGCATTTTCTCGAATCGTGAGGAATATGCTTTATAAGGAAAAATAAAGGTCATTCCTTTTTTAATTAATTGGGTGAAAAAGCTAATTTTAGTATGATATGCGTGGAGTATATTACTAGTATATTAGGTGTATTCTAAAAGGGTGAGAAATCCATTTGGCAAAGACCACCATAATAGGATTTAAACAAACGTTAGAATAAGGAAAGAAATTTAAAATATAATCATAAATATTGGATTCATAGTTATTAATAGCGATTAAATTATATCCGTAAATTCCCGAACCTCCTTTATGCCACTTACTTGATGGTTCCATTACATCGAAGGGCGCATTTGTCCCTATGAGCTTTGGAGGCTTTCGCGTAACGGCCTCTGGGGATCAAGTCCGCCCTTCTCGTGGATCAGTGGTGCAAACCGCAAATAGCGCCCAGCTCGAACACTTCTGAGAGAGAGATGCAAATACTTAGAATCGTTTGGCGTAGAACGGAGACCAGAAACATGACCACAGGGAAGCAAATAAATGCCCGATCCGAGAAAGTCACGTGAACGGCCTTATTTCCAGCAAAGGTATTTTAATAAGCGAGAGAGTTTGGCATTTTCCAGTCCTTGTTTTGAGGTTTTCGCTATAATGACACAGACCTATGAAGATATAGAGAATATCATACAGGAATGAGATTTCGCTTCTCTACGGATTTTTTTAATAACCGTAGTAATTGTGGTCACTTGAGTCGATAAGATCACAATACTACGGCTTATACTACATTATACAAAATACATACAATATTTTTAAAAGAATACGCAAAAAACATTAAAAGGAATAATTTCCAAAATTCTTACTTAGTTTTAATACAGCTAGACCTGGATTTAGTGTCATTCTATATAGTGCCACCCACGCATACCGCCCATGAATCGTTGTGAACAGAACTTCCATCTTATGATTACATAAAGCAAGCATATGTCCCAATTTACTGCTACCCACGCTTTAATGCAAATGCAATTTTGCAGTGCAAAAAATTTCCTGCGCGCTAAAAATGTAAATGTTAAATTGCATTTCAATTTAGAAGAACAAATGCACCATGACTTGCGTCAGTTTGCGACGTTATTTTAAGTATTATCCGCACATAGTGAGTGTATAACCTACTGAATAACATATGAATGAGCGAGTATAAAAACATTTGCAGTATAAATGAAACGGAATTTATGAAAATAGTCGTGATTTAAGAAACCATTGAAGCCAGAACAATGTCAGAATTTGAATTTTTAGAAGATATTAATAAAAAATAATATGCTATTACTTTAGCTGATATATAATATTATGTGGGCCTCTATTTGTTAAAAGTGTTTTGATTTAACTGCAGTAACTCATAAAGATAATTGAAGGTGAATATATGATGGAATTTGATTCAATCTAGAGCATTCTACCATGGAGACACACAACCTACGTAACTATTCCAATCGATATAAGATTTTTCGATCATTTTCGGGGTGAAATGTACTATGACCGATTTAAATCGATAGTTATCAAAATGTTCCTGAGAATACCTCAATAGTCTATTACTCCAAAGACAAAAATCCAATGAAAAACGAATAAAAAAATGGATGGCTTATATTTGAGCGTTAATAGACGGTATTATATAGGAAAATAAGAGAAAAAGCGTGGAGGATGTCCATCAGGCTGTGAGAAAACTCCGGGAGAATGGATACCCAATGAGATTTTCGGAAAACGTAAGAGTTCCAAATGGGGATGAGTGGTTGGAGTGGACTTGAGTTCGTCTGAGGGGAAGCAGGAGTGGATTTAAGAGGGTTTGGAGTGGACCTCGGAGGTCACTATACATTTGAAATTTATCGAATAAAGGACGTTCCTAGGTTATAGCGCTATTTTTATTCTAAAATTGTAAATGTTCACCCAATGGGAGACAATTCCATAGATATTGAGTATAATTAAAATGCCATTCTAATATTTTGATAGTTTCTCCCTCATGTTATACCATCTCTAGCTGATTTTACCTCTACATTTTGAAAAGCGCAGCGAAGAAAATAATTCTTTTAAAAAATCGATAGATAACCCACATATTGTGAAAGAATCAAACTAATATTTATTATACTTCAGATATGAGTTTTTAAAATTATTTCTAATATGAGATATTATATAATAACGATTTTTGACTAACCCAGTTTTAGAAAATCTATTTTTTAAATGTAATAATCATATTGGTGTGTTTCTTATTTGACCGGAAATGATAATTCTAACTAACCAATAGAATTTGGACCCAATTTAGCGCTCACGATTTTCTTCGTTCAAAAGCAGAATTTCTCTGGGAAAAAATACAACAGAGTGCTCAAAATAGAGTAAGCATAAGCTCGATACGATAGCACAGCGCACCAAATAATTGCGTAAATATTTTATTTATGTTCATCTGAACGCAACATAGTGTACCTGCCGCAGCGCTACCACCGTGCTTTGCACAGACTCCTGTCGCACACTTCCGAGGAACTTCAACGATTTACCTCCGCGGTGTACAACGCGGTCATCCGGAAAGAGATAATAGAGAGAATAGTAAATCAAAGAGGCGCTGTGGAAACGTGTTCTGCAAAGGGAGGGTTGAGACGGATAGGGGACATGAGCGGATATGGCTCCAGAAAAAACCTAGGCACGTGAGGTTCGTGACATACATTAGGATAAGTGAAATCACTCAAATTGCGAAGAGAAAGAAAGGTAAGACAGAAAAATTAAGTTTTTTAGCCTAGATTATATGAAACTAAGGTTTTGTTTTTACCGCGGGCTGCACAAAAACTCTTCGTGGGCCGTAGGTTGGGCACTACTGCCCTATCCTATGGACATATTTTCCAATTATTTCCATTATTGTCAAATATCATTCGCATGCCTCAAAGCTATCTCGTGGCTGCCAACTAGAATGTAAGTTATTCGGACAATGAGCATCATTTTCTCCATAAAATGTGACAGTATTTGTCAGAAATTTATCCAAAATCCCCGTGCCATTATTTACAATCGTCATAGGATATATCCTGGCGTTTACTATACTTGAACTTTTCATCCTTCTCAATAAATATTTTTCGGATCAATCGTCACCTCTTCTTTGGCTCATATCACCCTTGACCATATTTTCTATCATCACATTTAGTAAAGTAAACTATTCCTGGATTTCATTTTTCCGCATTCCTGTTTATTCCACCTTATATTGTACTAACGATATCCTATTTCCTCATTTTTATCCGTTTATCTTGATTTGAGTTTCTTTAAAATTTCATAATATTCGCAGATATGTATGTATATAAAACAATATAAATCTATATTAGCTTTATTGCGTATTTAAATACTCTTTTGTAATTCATAAATTATCATTATAGGATCTTACCCGTCTTCGAAAATCTTTTAAACAGCCAAAGTGTTGCTGGAAAAAAGGGAGCTAAAGATCCTATGCAGACAGGCATATGCTGTAATGTTGGAAATAATTTTGAAACGAAAAAAAAGTCTGCTATGACCGGGAATCGAATCCGTGTCTTCCACCTGCCGGGCTGTTATTCTACCACTGAACTAGTAGATCAATTTTATCGTTTCTTAACGCCGATGTGGTAGAATATCCGCCCGGCAAGTTGAAGACCCGGGTTCGATTCCCGGTCATAGCAGACTTTTTTCTCGTTTCAAAATTATTCCGTCAAAATGTTGAAAATTTTAACCTTTTTCCTAAATTTATTCCTATTCGTCCGAGATATAAAGTTAAGGTAAAAATAGTTTTAGAAATCAAAAACAGTTTTGATTTTTTTTAGATTGTTTTTAATGCCTTTAATAATTTATAGTCACTGATATTATTGCACACAAAAATTTCTGAAGATGTATTTCACTCACACACTGAGAAAGAGTAATGGTAATAATATATGAGTGGCAGCTAAATGTTATAGTAATATTTTGGAGTGCGCTTGTTGGTGCCAATTTAACAACTAAATTGACAGTTTTACACCTATTTTTGTTAACATGAATAATATTTTCCGTTTATGCAGAAATAAATATAAATTCGAAAGAAAAAACGAAAGTTATGTGGCACGATATGTCATTTTAAACCTTATTGGTACTAAAACCTTAAGGAATAGACTTTCGGTGTCAAATAATGCTTATTAAACGCTTCGGATGACTCAACATGCTACATTGCTTATGTCTCATGAATTTAATACAGAGTTCCTACTGGCGATACTGGATTTTTAACCTGCTGCAAGCGAGTTCCGTAGTTGTGTAGGTACACTTCGTTGAGTACGTAACTGAAACATGGGACTCCGCTCCGTCCGAGACACGCTAAGCTCTATATTCCCTTGAGGAATTCTGTGGCAAAGAAAGGCAATTTTGGTGCAGGTATTACCCCCTTCTTCCTTTTCTTTTGACTTTTTGGAATATCTGAATCTGGAAACAATTAACTATTGAATTTTTTTAGTTGGAGTGAGATATTAGGTTTCATAAATAGCCTATGATTAGCCTCTTAATAATTCTTTCGTATAAAACCTCTCAAAATATTTTGCCTCTAATAAAGCAACACTATGCATTCTTTGAAATTGCCCTTTCATATTTATTGTAAAAATATATCCGATTTAAAGAAACACTTCTTAGGACCATTCTTTTTCCAGATAAATAAAAATTTAAAACTTTAGGCTAGAGTTCGTTCCTTTAAGTTTCTTTACTATTACGAAGACTAGTTTATATGGACATATTCGACGTAATTTTACGATTAAAAATGTAATAAGTATTTTAAATACAAATTGTACAGCGTTTTCCGTATCATACCTACATTCCTGAACTGAAAAAATACTTCCCATTTTTGACCTCGTATCATTATTACAAACCTCTTCACTCTAGCTGTGAGCTTCATAAAGCACATCAAATGCTCCACACATAAACCACAGAACACGTGAAAAACGTGCAGCGTGCAACGCGAGAAAGATCCATCCAACCGCCATTTTAAGCCAGTTTATCCGTGAAACGTGCAGGATAAACCTTCAGAGAGCATAGGTGATGAATATTCAAGGTACGATTGAAGAGAGCAAGGGACAAATATAGACTAATTTTTCCACATGCTATTTTCCTGCTTAGAAAAATCCAGCATATACGCGTTTTTACAAGCAATTTTTTCATCAAACTTCGGTTTTTCATGTTGCATTATTTTGTCTAACCGAATCCTAAATATCAATCTGTAGTCATATCTCTTGTGCACATAAAATGCCGTTCTAAGCGGATTTTTTATTTTGGTCGTCATGTTTTTCACAGCAATGTAACTAAATCAGCACATTTAGTTTCTCAAATAAATGTTATTGACACAAGTTTATCCGAACAAATGTCAAACATTCTTATACATAAAGGAGAAAAATCTCCGCCATGGTAAGGGTGTCCAAAACAGCCTGTTACCGGTCATTTACTCTCCTTTTACATTTGTTATATTTTTCATGTTAAAAAGGTACCCATATCTTGTCAGAGAAGAAAACTGAAAATACTCTTTCATATGTTATCATCCCATAAATAACGCACGGATTTTAATGTGTTGGAACATCCCCACTTCATACATAATTTTTACGATATATCTTTCTTCTTCTATATCATATCAATAGAGTTCATACTTGGGCTCAGTTTCAACATATTTTCCAACCTTAGTACATAATACGGTATTATATAAATTAGCGGAACGGAATACCTCTTGAATTCTATTAAAGCCAATAAAAATTACTTAGGTACGATTAGTGTTAATTGCAATACAAATAATTTTACATAAATTAATGTATTCTTAGAAATGTATAAATTATTATATTTATACTATTTAACCAATTCAATCGATCAACTATTTTCAACCCATTTCTTTAGAGAAATATTATGAAATGAATGAAGGCATAGGTCAAATTGAAAGGTTTGCTGCATTTAAAAGGACTGCGGGGCGCCCGATACTATACAACAGTTAGGGAAGTGAACGTTATATAAATGGATATTAACATACTATTCACAAAAGAAGATGTAAAATCATTTAATATAGGATATAGAAAATAAAATAAAACGTTATATTCTAAACTCTATGACAAAATGGTGAGTTCAGATACAAAGATTGACAAAATATTTGTTATTGGATATACGTAAATATAATCATATTGATCCAGTAACAACACGCTATTGTTCGATTCAGAAGTGAGTTAACAGTATTTCTTTGTTTGATAATAAAATCACAAACAACTTACGCAGAAGAATTTTAAATTTTTTTACAGTGAGTTTCCCATTTTAAATTCCTGGGTAAGACTTTGATCACAAAAATGTTTATGCAAACATTAAGATCATCATTTTTACATTAAATACCAATTTTCGTATGAATTGGGATGGATTTAAAAATTTCATCCGTAAAAGTTAACTTAGCCCTTGTTTCCCGCAAGTTTTGAATTCGTGCCTCAATTTCAACCACTTCTTAAACAAAATAAAAAGATTTTAGACTCGTTTCCATTCAAATAAAATATATGAGATTTGTTTTAAATTGAACCTGGACCTACTTTTGGTGGCATCGTATTTTTATAGGTTATATCATGCGATTACTTATTCACAAAATTTCAATAAATAATTCCATTTCAAATAGCCAGAAAAATCCCAAAGGACGCACACAATATTTATAACATAAAAATGTTTATGAAATACTAGTGAATTAAAGTTGAAGTTGTGATTTCATCCCGCAATCTTAAAATCGTTTTAAATGTTGCAGACAAGTTACGTTACTTTTGTTATTGGGTTCAGATAATGAAGTAAATGCTTCTGAATATTAATAAAATCGAATAACATGTGAGGAACACTACCATTACTTTTAAATTGAACTAGATTGAGGAGATTAGGATGTAATCACTTACAAACTTATTTTATGACAATACGAAATTTCACTAGTTTCAAAGAGACATCAGACTTTTCTGGGAAATTCATTTTTAAAATTTCATTTTCGGTGCATGCTTTCGGAGAACTACCTCTGGCCCATATTTGCGCGATGAAAGATACTGCAGGTACAGAAATGATTGGCAAGGCGGGCGGCAAAAATTAGTTTTTCATGTGAGCGCGCTTCCGGAATGAGGAAGTAGCAGGCAAAAGAAGAGGACTAGAGGTGCAAAGAGAAAGAGCGGCCGTAAACAAAAACGAAGTTACGCTATAAAAGAGAAGAGAAAAATATTAAACTTTGCACTAGTCCCCGATAACACTAGTAATATATTGTAGCGGAGATGTTTTCAAAGTTAAAACTGACGATGGAAATTGAAGTTAAATCAAAGGTGTTATGTATTATTCATTTTCACAAAAATATCTTGGTTAATTCTGTGATATTTTCGAAAAGTCTGTAAAGTCTGCTCACAACAAATGTAAAAATTTCGTCAGCCATACAGGATGGGTAAATAACAAAATTGTTTGTTAAATTTTTAGATTTCAAGAGAATTTTTCAGAATTGAAGGATTAACAAAATATAGCAAAAGAATAACCAGTGAAAGTTAGGTCAAAAATATGAATGGAACACAAAATCAATTCGAAATATTTTCCTAGCTTTGTTTGATACAATTCTCTTAAAATTTAAAAATATTTATATGGGTTACCAATTTACCATCATATTTATACGGTTTGATATCAACGTTATAATGGCATTGGCTTCTCCATTTGAGAAAATGTCGGCTTCTTCATAGCCAATATTTTCATAAATATTAGTAATTCTGATATAAATATACACGTGATAATAGGGAATATTAAACTCCATTTCACCATATCTGATTTTTAGCCTACATTCCGGAACTGAAATAGGCTTATAATTTCTTCTTTGTGCCAGTCTGTTCTCTCTATTAACGTTTGAGCCAAGGGACCGATTTTTATGATACTTGGTAAACATTTTTTGCTACAAAATACGAGATCTCGAGGTTAGTTTTGGTTTCGAAGATTGAAAGACCCGGGTTAGATTCCAGGATCAATCCTTTCCATTTGATTTACATGGAAAATCTTAAATCCATCGAGCAGGGTAATTTGCTCTTGTACATTAAGATATCTAAAAATTTTAGTATCGAAGAGGAATTTATAGTATTCTTTGAGAAAAGGAATTTAAATTCTAATTTTTATCGTAGAATGTTGCTTAGCTAACGTATATATTTGAATTTTTCGTAAATAGTGGCGTTTTTGCAGTTTTTATCTCTCATTACGAGTGTTTTCATTGCAACGACTATTGCTGGACTCGGAATGAGTATATTCTAGCACATAAAAGCGTTATTTTTGCCACACAAATTCACGTGACCAATTTTGCTTTCCGGTCGAATATATTTGTATATTTTATAACGATAAATTAATAAATTTGGTAACACAAAGAGTAAATTATCCGCAGTGATGTTAAAGCTATTTAAGTCAATATAAGTTATTGCTGTAACACATATAACTTAAAATAATTAAGTAAAAAATAGGCGTCATAAGTTCCGTTTGGATCATCCTGTTATTTACAAGATTTCTGAAAAGAATATTCCTTTGCTAGTATCTGTTGTACAGTCCACCAATAAGCCTCTACAACTTTAACGCATTTAATTTTTTTTAAATTACCTCAAATAATAATTGTTTCTATTCCCGTCTTCTTTTTTATATGAGCAAATAATTGACGCTCGTTGAAGTGACATTATGTAACAAATATCAATACAAAACAAATTATTTTTCTGGCAATTTAACTAGGCTTAAATCGATGCAACCACCTCGCTGCAGAAATTCAAGTAACATATTTCATAGTGACAAAACTAATAAACCAACACCCAATCTGCACTTTTATGATGAAGATGAATAATAAAAGGAAGCTGCTATACGCTACTGGCATAAAGGAAAATGAGATCAGAGTTCAACTGACTTTCTTTGAACGGGGAAGTGTGTCAACGACATTTTGGATATGAGATATTAAGGGAGAACGCGTATCGCTTCAAATTATGCCCGGAGCGATAGTTCTGTATTGCGTTCGGCTTGCTCTTTCATTCGAAATAGCCAAATAACGGCAGACGAAGCTCGGTGCAGGTTTGCGTTTGAGACTTTCAACTATTGCTTAAACGGAGGAGTGGGAGGTCAGCGAAATTGTACGATGCCTCATTTTACTGTCAAATAACATGCACCGCTGACTATATTTTTTAAAGCGATGTTTGCGGATTGGGAGATTGGAC
Organism: Tanypteryx hageni; assembly: GCA_028673005.1. Taxonomy (NCBI): domain Eukaryota; kingdom Metazoa; phylum Arthropoda; class Insecta; order Odonata; family Petaluridae; genus Tanypteryx; species Tanypteryx hageni. Next base: position 53,999,078 of record CM054116.1, read on the forward strand.
GAAAGAAAATCTGGGTTACGCCAGAGGTAGGAGAAAAGCGGGACGAGCATGATGAATATGATAAGTGGAAGAGAGGCAGGAGAGATGATCTTTTCTACCCTCAACGCTGCCGCAGGTCGCCTGAAGCGTAGGCGTGGCTTTGCTCCATAAAACTCGTGAATTGGAAAGGGCGAGCAACCTTAACTCTGAATCCTATGACGAAGGACGCACAGCTTCCATCTCGTAAAGATGCGCATTCGATTTCAGTCGCCTCTACGATTCCGTTGGCAGCATTTATTACGTAAGTTAGGATTGTGCCGCTGCTCTTTATATCTCGCACGGATGTCAAAATCATATTTGCCTATTCAATTTACTAAACTTGGTGGCAAAAAGGGGGAAAAATACTTCGCAGAATGATTGCTTTTATTTTGAAGATATTGGCTGATTGAAACAGCTGGTATTAAAGGTACATGGCGTTATTTTAGTTCGTTTCTATTTTAAATGCATAGGAGAATACTGATATGACGTTTTTCTGACAATTCATGCTAAATTTATATCATGTTTGATTTTATTATTTACGATAATGGTACTGAGAGCTGCGACTATCATATAAGATTTTGTTGACTGATATAGCGGATTTGTATTTTGCGTTCATTTTGTGACGCTAAAACAAAACCGTGCCTTTTCTCGGAGATTATATAAAATAAGGCGATATAACATGCAAAAGATGCAAGACAAATAAGAGTAAAAGAATATATAATGGGTTGTCATATACAGATCATTTAATCACGACTGCATAAGGTTACATTACGGCTGAAATGAGCATCTGGTTTTGTCAAGGATTTCTGGCTGAGGAGTTGTACAATTCATGTTATGTTTATACTTAAAATTTGAAAAAATAGTTTTACATTAATGATCAATTTCATAAAATTAAATTAAATTGTCGCCGGTTGATGAATAAGAAAATTCTTAGGAACAACTTAGGTCATTTTGTTATATTTTATTCAATTTATTTCGTGCTTAAAAATCTTCGTCATATTTACTGTTTTTAAATATTATCATTAAATATATTGCACAGAATAACTGAAATATGAATAATATGCTCAGTAGAATCGTTAACTAAAAATCTTAATATCTAACAATAATGTTTTAATAAATAATTGGAGCATATTCATGTTTAAAATGGAACTCGGAAACTACCCGTAAGGTGATTTATATTACAGTGGAATTTAGTTGCGGAAGATAATTTCTAATACATAGAACTATTTTCCTTTTAAATCTTAAAATATTTTAAAGTAATTGTTATAATCTTACCCTTTCAGTGTTCTGCTAGCCACCCTTTACGCTATTTAGGTGTTTTCAATTTACGGCTACGTCTGCTTTGTTCTATACAAATTACCAGACGCTGATCTCATCACACGAGTGTTTCAACCGCCCTTTCTTCGCTTGAGGTGCGCTCGCTTGCTAAACGGTTGTCATATTTTCTCAGCGTTTTCTTACTTTAAGCCTAGAAAGTACATCAGCGCACAAAATATCTCCAAATTTACTAACAAAAATAAAATGGCCAAAATATAATTATCGAGAAGCTGATAAAGAAAATCTCAGGACGTACACCGAATTACAAACCAATCCTATATTATAAAACAGAACGGAAAACATACGGGACAAGAGGAAAGAACAAAAGGAAGGCAGAATCTCACTAAATGGAGTTGAGCTGAAGGGCAGGAGAGGAAGATGTGATGGGGAAGGGAAAAGAGGGGAATGAAGAGAGATTGTTTCAGGGCACGCAGAAGAAACGGGGCGATATATAAAGGAACTGGAGAGTAGATGGTTAAGGAAAAAAAGCTCTCGAGTCGAGGGGCACGGTTAAGGGTTAAGAGCGCCAGGAAACTACTCCATGGAGACAAAAGGGGAGGGGAGGGGTCTTTCTGCCTACCCCCCTGCATCGCTTCGCTTCATCTCAATCTTTCTCACCCCGCCTTTCCTTACTCCCGCGTCTTTCCATTTCCTCCAACCTTTTGTCTCTCGTTCCTTTTATCTCCCTATATTGACCACCTTATTGTCTCCCTTTCTTTCTCAGTCAGTATACAAAAGGTTTTTTCTTGTAGAAATGGTGACTGGAGATCTGTATCGTCTTGAAACTATAACATAAAGTATTTGGTGTCTGCTAAAATAAGCATGAGATAAAATTGTTTTATGTATTAACTAAAAAGAATTCCTATGTAATTTACAGATGCTATTCCAATGTTTAAATCAATTTTGCTCCAACTGTTCTAAAACTGGAGAATTTACATAAGTTGATGTAAGTAAGTGTTCATTAGATATAATTTAGTGTTTTTGATTGCCAACTTATCAAAATACGCACCGACTGAGATACTTTGTGAAAAGCAGAATTTTCAAGCTGAAGGAATGCCATGATGGAGGGAAAAGTTAGTTAATATTTAGTTTGCATTTATTAATTCATCACAACTCATTAACACTTAGATTTTTATATAATGAAAAAGAAGTTCCAAGTATGAAAAATATAACTGGCAAAGATTCCATGAGTTATAAATGCAAATTAATTTAAGCATAAGCTGGCATACTTGTTTTCCAGAAAACCTTTTAGCACTTTGAATAACGTTACTCACGACGGAACGATTTTATAAAAGAAAAATTAAAAAAACACGAGGTTTCTTTCAAATGTTCAACTTAAAGTGGCATTTTCCTTCATGCTCCTTTTAGTTTTACAGAATTACCACGAACACTACAAAGCGACGTCATTCATTTTCGTTTCACGCCATAATCAGATGGAGTTTTAACGAAGCACTGCCTGCTCGACGCACATGAGTGAGCTGCGGGTCGCATGTAACCGTATTGCTCAAAAAAGCCCACATCGCGTCAAGAAAAGACTGTTCTCGCATTCCTTAATCTCCTTCACATAATGCGTTGCACTTTCGTTTTCTCTTTCAAGAACCTTTTGCTCTTTTTACGTTTTCGCTTTTGATTATGAATTTTTCTCCCTCTTTTTTTCAGACAGAACTCCCATTGTTTGCCCTCTCTGTCTCTCTCTCTCTCTCTTTCTCATCCAAAACTTAAGGATTAAAATTAACCCCGAGGAAGTAACAAGCGACATCTGGACCTTAAAAATCTTTTTCCTCACCATATCTGATTTTTGACTGTGCAGGAGGGACGCTATGAATGACAAAAGTAATTTTTGACCATTCCAACGCATTTATATAACCATAACTTTTATCGTTGACCAATTTATATTTTTTCTTTAATGTCTCAATATGCATTTGATATCCATGAAAATTTGTATTTTTTTAACGTAATCAGGCAATTTTAATCTCTGAAAGAAGAATTTTCGAGAATAAATGCACGAATTTTAATCACGAGCTTCCCTATTTTAATCTGCTGGAGTGTAAGATAATATATGAATTTAAAGATACATATGAGACTGTAGAAATAATTTCAATACGTATAAACTTTTCTGATGAACTTCTATAAAAAAGTCCTCTTTCATACAGAAAGATATTTATCTGAATATATATATATATATATTTAAATTCCAAACAGTTAGATTAGATGTTATTTTAAATTAACGTAACACTAGAGAAAAATCATGAATGGGGGGCTAAACAAGAGCAACTCTATCAATGTTAATGCGCCATGTGGGTGATACTTATGTTAAGTATTCCTCCCATTCCTGTATTCAATTACCAATCCTTTATCTCATTTTTCTGCCTTCATTTTACGCCACATCTCCTTTAGCTATCAACCTTCTATAACATACACCTCGCAGTGTGTTATAACTGCACTTTACGCTCCACTTCTCTTGGGGTATCCATTTCCTTTTTACACGCTACCACCTTGAAACTGCTTTACTTCGGAATTTGGAGTTCGCCGTTTTTCCTGCATTCTCTGACGCTCTTCTCTCTCACACACTTTCTCTCTCTTTCTGTCTATTTGAGGCGGCACCAATTTCCTCTCCTCTCTCTCTCACCCCTTTTCCTCCATTGTAACTCCCCTGCAGTCTCATTTCGAAGATTCCACAGCTCTGCGCCCTTCAACCCCTTTCCGAGCATTTCCAGAATCCCATTCGGCTCCTTTCTCTTCTTCGGCTCTTTCTCCTCCAAGGTTTATTTTCGTTCCGAATATGACTGCCTGGTAGCTTACTTACGCGATTGCTATTGGGGCACGCCTTTCTAAGAGATTTTTCCAGCTTAGGTTAAGAGTTAACATTGTATGCATCAATTTGATTTTTAATTTTAGTAAAATAGCTATTAGTAAAGTGAAAATGATTGGCACTTTTATGAAATTTCGATTGTGAATAAAAGGAAAACCAAAATTGGTAAATTAAGGCATTAAACAGAAATATAATGAAGGTGAAGTACTCCTTTAGCCAAACAATTAGAGTACTTCACCTTTATTATTCTTAGCCAAAGTTATTGAGCTACTATCAATTAAACAGAAATATAAATTAATATTCATTGCACTGGGGGGTGATGGGTCGGATGCAGTAGCGCCAATTCACATGCCTCTAGCTAACTCTGGATTTGACCCCCTCCCCACCGAATATTTCTGCGAACGCTCGTTGAATCATAGCCAAAATTATTATACTTACTTGTCGGCGTCATTGTGTAGTTATTTATTTAAGGTGCATATTATAAGTTACCCTTTGATTTTCCCGGATCCACTCAAAAAATTTCAGAATTATCCCATGTCGTTATTATTCGCAATATTTTATTATTCTACAAGAAAACGCACACGTTATATGATATCAGATTTTTAGTCGTAACACGATATCATGGATTATTAGATTTATGGCTTTTGGGGACAAATACTTAATTTTTCAATTTCTGGTACTCAAGTGGTTACTCAGAATGAATTAGTGTAAGAAATAACAACAATTACTGGATTGAATTTTTGTTTATTATTTTACAAACATTTTAATATGTTTACTTCTGTGTTATACATTTTAACTCCAGTGATAAAATTTCAATGATTCGGCAAACCTATTGCATGAAAAATCCTATTTTTATGCCTTAATAGAGTACAGTTTATCGTTCAGCATACAGATACAGTGTATATATGTTCACCGAAGAACAGTAATCAGTCGCAAAAGGCAAGCATCCGTACGCTTCCGTCATTTTTTGTTTTGCGTATTTTTATCTACATTCACTGTAATGATCATCCGTCAAAATTTTGCTGTATATTGGCTTCTAATTTAGGTCTATCTTTATTGCATTCCTATTAATCTGCCGACTAGTCGATATTGAAATTCACTGCCTTTAGCGTTCATCCTCTTTCTACTCTGGGTGTTCCTCTCTACTCTTCCAACAGCCCGAAGATTACCCTAATATGCTCGACTCGGACCTTCCGGCCGCAACCTGCCCACATCCCGCTAGCGCCTGTGATCACGCCAGTGGGCGAGTTACGTATTTTCTGAACCTTTAGCACGGGAAAGCACCGTGGACCTCAAGCCACAGACCACTAAAAGGGCGTTTGTTGCACGATGTCATCATTTATTCTTTGTTAAAAAATGTAGGGAATAAAAAGTTGGCTACTTGAGTATTCCGTTATTTATTTTTTAAAGCAACTGGCAACAGAAAAGACGGGTTGAACGTGATATTAATTTTTGAAACGTATATAAAATAAATTTTGCATTTAAAAATTTGGTGATAAATTAATAGTAGTTAATTAATAAACTAATAATTTATTTTTAATTTTTTTTCGAAGACTTCCAACAACAACTCGCTAAATTATACTATTACTTGGCATTAACATATAATTTTAATATATATATAGATATAATATATAATATCATATTTATTATATTTTTATTGATTATTTTCATATTATCTTCCAAATGTAATATACATAAAAAGGAAAACATAAGAATAAGAGATTTTCAAATTAATGTGGATACATGACTTTTAAATTTTATGTAAATAACTAATTACGCAGACGGTTAATAATTTGTTATAGACTTATTTATCTATAATTGTTGATAACTTGCTCCTAAATATATTTTGAACCATATGGGGGTTATTTTATTTGTTTCAATATGGGGCGAAAATCGCTTGGCTTTGTTGATTTATTACCCTGCACGATGGGTTTCAGATTTTCCATGTAAATCAAATGGGAATGATAGTTCCGGGAATCAAACCCGGGACCTCAATCTTCGCTTCAAAAATTATCTTGGGAGCTCGGCCTATATAGCAAGAGATTTTCACCAAGTTACACGAAAATCGGTCAATTGGTTCAAAAGTTAATAAGGGGGACGGACAGACAGAGAGACAGACGGACAGACACAACGATAAATCTATAAGCCTATTTTCATTCTGGAAAGAAGGCTAACAAGTCCGTCAAATTAAACGAATAAAACCATATTATTGCGATTGAAAGAATAATCAAATTTGACTCTCTGCCTCTATGTAATTATTTTAGCGCACAATAGTCAAAACACAACAGAACTAAAGTAAAAGGGGCGACCGCTACAACTTATGATTCACTGCAGACTGCTATGCGCTGGGCAGCCCAATGGAAAGGGGGGGAGAAAGGAGACTAGTAGAACATCTACGATACCTAGGTCAAATCTACTGTAAACAATGCAAAGTGAAAGGTGCATGGATTACACTACGTCAAAAAAATGGTAGCTTGGTGCCTGTCATAAAAATGGGACAAAAATGTAGCATCAGCAGTTCTAGGGTAAAATATATGCATCATTGAGCCGAGGCAGATGGAATATCAAACGTTTTAGTGAGTGTTACCATGCTAATTTTCGATCAATTACGTCCCTTGCTGTTTGAACCCTGCAACATACATCACCCAACTTACTCAAGGATGCCCCTGCAGTATACAGCATGTCCAAAATGCACTGAATACCCCGATAACATATGCCTCACAACGCACACTAATCGTCCCTCCAATACATGCATCACAACATATGCGTTCCTCTGCAGTATACGCCTCCCAACCTACACCGCTTTCCCCTTCGGTATATGCAGCAAAATCGACACACAATGCCCCTGCAATGTATACATCTCATATGTCACTAATAGCCCCTTTAATATATGCATCTCAATCTACATGTCATGCTCCTGCAATGTATGTTGCCCAAAACACATTGAATGCCCCTTCAATGTATGCATTCAAATATACACATTATTCTCCAATTGTGTATCTACTCCAACTTACTACTCTTGCTCCTATATGTGTTACGGTAAATATACGCAGTCGGGAAATGTGTGCATTAACCGGTAAATGTGCACATTTACCACCAAGCTCGGTAAATGTAAGTTTAAGTTTCCAGAAATACCTGTTATCCGTATGTTACCCGGTAAATTGGCACTTTTACCGATGTGACTTGGTAAATGTGGACATAAGTAAAAATGAGAAATGCTACCCTTTAATAATTACGTTAATCCTCCTATATATAGTAAGCTAATTTTATTGGTAACGCAATCTGAAGAATCCGATTGGCTACCGAAAAGCCAATTATATCTTGAGGAGGTTTAATCTTATTTCCCCTGAAAAAATGCGATAGATAAATAAGAACTTTAATGTTTAATTTTAATATTCTAATCGCTATTTAATTTTAACAAACGATAAAATATATCAATTTATCTTCCGAACTAAAATCAGAATTTAGCATACATTTAATTACATGGTAACTATGTACCACAAAAAATAAATAAATAAGCATATAGGATATGGAAGTAAATGGATTGCTGTTGAAAGTTCTTCGTTATTACATTTTATCACATGGTAACTAATAGGAACACACACTTATGTGAATTTTTTATTCATTGATTACTTTTTAAGGTTGGTTTCATTAATTAATTATTCAATTTTAACTTAACACTTAATTCATGCATACCCATCATATATGAAGGGAAATTACGCTAGTTTATAATAAAAGTCATCATGGGTTCGACTCCACTGGTATATGCATATTAAGATGAACGCTTCCCAACCCGAGAGAAGAACGCAGTGATCGTGAAGAGGAACCAAAAACACTTCGACTAACCTACCCAACCCGGTGGGGCCGAGTAAAATTTTCCTTCATGTTCAAATTTAGTTTAGTTAGTCGTGCATATTTGTCAGGAAATTTACACATTTACCGCAGAACGCACATTTCCCGTATTTTTACACTGCGACACCGCCATGTTGTGGCCTGTGTTGCCACGTTTATCCACATTTACCGGTGTCTCATAGTAAATGTGTACATTTCCCCAATCAAATCGCTAAAAATATGTTATACTTACATTTACCAAACTTGGTGGTAAATATGCACAATAACCGGGATATGTACACATTTATCGGTCTACGCACATTTACCCTGACATATGTATCCTAATCTACCCATATTGCCCACGCAATATATGCCTCCTAACCAGGGTTGCCAACCGTCTGTAAATTCACGGAGTCCGTAAAAAAGAGTAAAAATTGGACCTGCCCGTAAGGTCCGTAAAAATACTTAGATGCCGGTAAAAATGCCAAGAATTTTCCCGAGGTTTAAAGCAGTGGTAGTCAGTCTTTTTAGTCGGCGTACCCCCTTAAATATTTTTGACGAAATTCGTATCCTCTGGTATATTTTAAAGTTAACAAACTCGGTTATTATTGGGTTGAGTCTACAAATATATATGCACTTTCCAAATATATGATTTACGTATATTTTTTGCGTTAGATAATTATTAGATTTTTCTTCTCTGTTTTTTACATTAGATATCCTTAATATCTTATCTCTTTGAAAGATATCGCGTAACCCCAGGGATATGCGTACTTTAGGCTGAATACCGTTGATTTAAAAAATATGCTTCTCTTATGTATTCTCATTTTGAATATATTTTAAATCTAATGCAACCTTTCTTTTACAATGGGCAAAAATTAAAAATATGAAACATAATGTTTTGAATAAAAAAATCAGGTAATATTTTTGTTCCAAGAGTTTTTACTGAACACATCCGAACATTTATGTTTCCCTAAGCCAGATAATGTCGCTAAACTAACGTAAATATCATTTATATTGCGGTGTATGAATGAGAGCATTGAATATTGTTCACTTATGACTTTTTCAGACATTTTAATATTATGCAAAAAATTTCCGTAAAAAACTTGTGTTATCAGTAATTTTTTTCCATATTGTCCGTAAAAATCATTTTCACTCTTTGGCATACCTGCTCCTAATCTACATCTCTTACCTTTCTAATATATGTATTCCAACCTACCATTTTGTCCCTGCAACAAATGCAGCTCAATCTATATCTGCTGCCTTTAAAATTATTGTTGAAGTAAATCTTTTACTTTACCGGAATTATAAATTCGCATCGCAAATATGAAACATGCAGAAAGCCATTTCTAGATTTGAAGACCTTTTTCCTTAACATTATAAATATCTCAAGGGTGAGGTATATATCTTAGTTATGCGAAGAAAAATTATAATTCACATTCGTAAATCTCTAAAAATTACGTTTTAACATTATTTTTTACCTTTTCGCGCGTTTTAATTATATTGTTGCTGTAATTGTTGAATTCTATTCTTGGCCTAATATTCATGCTTAATAAATTCATCACTTTAGAGCTTTAATACGGATCAGACTTTTATACTTGGATATAACACATTTACTGAATCTATTAAGCAGTTAGACAGAGAGACAGACAAACGACCTTATCAGGGCGAAATTGAGACTATGTAGTCCCTTCTTACATTTAACCCTTTCGTCATATAAGTAATTCCAATATTTACAAAATAAGAGAAATTAATTACATACATATTTTAACAAAATACAAATTAATTACAAGTTAATATATTTGTTAGTAGATAACAGGGCATTACCAATGAATGTTAGTTTTGTGGGTCATAAAAAAACTGTGTATCAGTTATTTTTTAACACAGAAAAATTCCCACTGCGGAAAATACCTACGAAGAGAAGAGAGGTGTGAAAAACCGCGAAAATTTCTAAAATAGTTCAGGGGAAGGGAAAACAATTCAAGAGTGATGAAGGAAAAGAGAATGGGAATGAGTAGAGCAGGAGAAATTGGACGTAGTTATATTATAGGACTAGCTGAAATACCCGTTCTTCGCACGGGGTGAATTTAAGGTATAATGGATAAATATAAAATTATCCAGCTTACACAAAAGCAAAAGCTGCATTACCCGGCGTTTCCCGGGTTACCTATATCAAAGCCTCTCTGTAAACTACGTTATGGGTTATTCCATCCGGGGCACATATGAAAAGATCCTTGCAGCTACTCACCCTGAAACACGCTACATGAAATTGTTGATTTGAGAAACAGCTGGACCTCAAATCAACGCCTGCAAATCGAAGCGTTTGGTCTTGCGACTTGTCAATAGTCATGGCAAAACACGCTGACGCGGAACTGCAGGCGTTAAAATTCAAATGGATATTTTGTCGAAATCAAGGGGATTCTGGGGATAAAAACCGACTCCCCTTTACCGCAGCTGGTTAGAATTATTGCTTCTATGACATTATTATAGAGCGTTTACACATTCAATCTAGTACCATTACATAGTTTAGGAGCTCTCGAAATTCTCATAAGGATGATTGGCGCACCAATTTTCAAATTGATTTTATGCGCAGAAAGTCCGGAAGTAGTGACAGAGTTCAAAAATCCTACAGTTAATTTACTGCTTCATCCTGATTTAGTACACTATCTACAGATTTGTAAATCATTTCCTTCTCATCAAATCTACTCAGTGTGGTACTATTGATCTCTTGCACCAGGTAGTTCTTGGGTGTCAGTATGGCGCGTTCACAAAGCCAAGAGCTTTGTCTCCTTGAAATATCATAAAAAACTGGGTCAACTCTCTGTATTAAAGTTTCATCATCGCTCACAGCAGTGCAAAGAGCAGATGGAAGTAAAATTTCATTATTTATCCCTGGAAGCTTCCCTTCACCGATTTTAAACAATAAATCCGAAAACTCTTGGATATGTTCGTCATCTCCCAGGCGAGCACTCATGTCCACTGTCAGATTCAGTATGTTGACATGAGGTCAGAAGGCTGAACGCCTCAGAGAAGCGTTGACTTTGTCAGCAAATGCTCCATTCGGCAAAACTGGGAGAATCTGTCTGAAGTCTAGGGAAAACAATGCTGTGACCCATCCCATGAATCTCTCAGTATTTCTGATGTCTCTCAAACTTCGGTCCAATGCCTCCACCGACTTCTTGTTGGCCATCGTGCACTCATCCCAGATAATAATAGCGCAATTTTGCAAAACTTTAGCCATATTGATATTTTCGCAATGCTGCAAACAGGGCTGTCCATCCAATCGATGTCGAGAGGTACTTTGAATGTAGAATGGACAGTTTTTTCCACCAGGAAGCAGAGTGGCTGCTATTCCAGAAGAAGCAACTGCTAACGCTATCTTACCATCTTCTCGAATTTTCTAAAGTAAAAGATTTATCAAGAAAGTTTTTCCCGTGCCTCCAGGGGCGTCCAAAAAAAAATTTGACCTGAACAACTGGCGACACTGTTTAAAACTTTTAAAAGAAGATTTTTTTGTTCTTCTGTGAGTTTTGGCTCATTTTCTCTTACATATGTTGCCATTTGTTCTGAGTCATATCTCACTTCTCGGAGATGTTCATTATTAAGAACGTTTGGATATATGGGTCGAGGTGATGGTAGGTTATATTCTTCAAAAGACTTACCACTTATGGCCGAATCTTTACCTTGAAGAATTATTAAAGCGTCATTATAAATATCACCGTTGAATGTTACAGTAACCTCTGGATATTGCTTTTGTAAATCTCTGAGTAGGTCTTCGAAAAATCTGTCCCTATATTTTATCCATAAAGACGTAGGATCAGATAGGTTGCAAAATACCACCATAATTCCAAACAGAGGTTTCAACTTGGAGGGGCTGTCAGAAAAACTTGCTTCTCTCACAGCACCTGCAGCGACCTAAAATAAGAGGCTCGAAAAAAGAAATTGATTTTTCCTACCTATCTCAGTTCATAATCATCCTATCAAAAAATTTCCTAAACGTTCCTAAATTTTATTACCTACAATTTTTGTTATATGAAACTGTCATAAAATCAATAGTAAGCACGCTATCGCCGATTTTTGAGTTGCCCCCCACAACTCCCTTCCCGATTGAAATTCTGATATAACATGTAGCCTAAGTTCTAAGTTGGATCGACCTTAAGATATGTTGCAAATGTCGTAAAAATCGGTTTAGCCGTTTTTGCGTGATGCCCGAACAAATAACAGACAGAATTACAATTTTATTTATATGTATTAAAAGAAGTTGCAGTAGAAAAATAACAATAATTTATTATAAAACATTTTCTACGATTAAATTTCCAAATGGTGAGAGTCTAAAACTAAATATAACTTTATTTTCAATGGATTTCTTTAAATGATAATACAGCAAATATCTCGAACCGAATTTCTAATAAGATTGAAAGAATAACCTTTTTGACTTTTATTTAAATTTCTCAAAATTTAGCCAATTTTCTGAAAAATATTGAAAACTACTATAGTTAAACGAAAATTACGATCTTAAATATAGTTAAAGCTCATTGCAGTTCATGTATTTAGTTCATGGAAAGTTACCACAGATTTTCCTTTATTGGTAATTTGACTGTTCATTCAAGTTTTATCCCATTTCAATGCGTTATAATAAGTTAGTAAAATAATTCATTATATATGTTAGATTCTATACGTGTTAAATAATTTATCATTTTCTCAAATATTTTATGTAAATCTCTGCTGATTTTTCATAAATTATCTTATTATTTCGATTTTCCTCTTTTTTCAGCATTATATATAGATAATCATTAAACACGCTTACGCACCCGCACTCACCTACACACACCCGCGCCCACACACGCGCTCGCACGCTCGCACACACTCACGCACGCACACACACACACACACGCACACATAATCGAGAAAATGGTCAAAACGTGTTCAGGGGACAGGGCACAGAACATATGATTGCTGAAGTCAATGCAGGGCGCTAGAAAATCAAAGGCTGAAATACCGCCGATTGAATAGAAGATTGCAAGCTATTGCCTTTAGATACAATGAATACAAAAAGAGTAACAGAAATATTGAATATATAGCAACATTCGGACACAACCTAAATCTTTAAATCCTATAAATAAGAGATTGTTTGTCTGTCTTTCTGTGGCAGCCATAACTCTTCATAAAATAAACGTAGGAGCTTCAAAATTTGGCGGCAGCTTAAGAATGATTTTGAAAGTTATAGTGTCAAACGTAATTTAAATCGGCGAACGGGGGCCCTAGGGCCCCCATTATCGGTCCAAATGCCGGTTTATTTTGACGAATTCTCCAAAAATATCAAGATCTTGATGAGACACATTTTCGAGCCTAAAATGAATAAAATCGCTCTACGCGGTCAAGGATCGTGATTTAAGAGTCGATCCAAATTTCACGATTTCGAGGGGTCCCCATGGAACGGTCGGTCCAAATTTCGACATGTCCGTCTGCCTGTACGTATATATCAGGGAAGATCTGGCTGTACCGATTTCAACCAAATTAGATAGGTATATAGAATATTCACATAAATACATGACCAAAATGACATTTTTGGACCGGAAAGACCGAGCAGGGGTGCCAAAAATGCAAAATAAATATTCTGTAGTTAGCTTTTGGAAGGAAATGGTGAAACCGAATTCAACCAAGTTTAGTACATAAAATTTTCACAGAAATTCATGACCAAAATGCCATACTTCGACCCGATTAACTAAGTAGGGGTGCCACAACTGAAAAGTTATACTTTTCGGTAATTATGAATTTGGAAGGAATTGGCTTAACCGATTTCAACAAAATTTTGTAGGAAAGAGTTGTGCAAGATAAAAAAATAAAATAAGATTTTTAGGATAGATATACAAAGCATGGCTGACAAAATACCAGTAATAAAATTTTTTATTTTTTAAGTGTTTGTGTAGAACAGTCTGCAGATATTTTACCATATTATAATATTTATTATGTACACATATATATAAAGCCATAATAGCATATTTGGATCGGATCAACTAAATAGGGAAGCCACAATTAAAAATTAAAGTCTTTCAGTAACTATGGATTTGGAAGGAATTGGCTCAACGGATGTCAACTAAATTTTATATATATGGTTTTTACAAAATACCATAATGAAATCAAGATTTTTAAAGCAGAGCTTAAGAGCAGAGCTACCACAATTAATAAATAAAAAAAATCTTTTGCAACTTAAAAGAACTCTTTCTCGATTGTAGCCGGGCTTTTCTGCTGGTTGAAAATAAAAGATTTATTATTCTCAACAATATATTATGATATTTTGTTTATTTTCCTGGATCATATTAAAAAATTAATTGGAAATACTAAAAAATTATTAGATAGATTAATTTTTAAGACAAAACTGAATTTAGATTAAAAGTTTAGTGATTGTCTTTATATGAAATTTCATAGGCATATTAAACTTGACCAAAAAAAGTAGATGGAGTTGCATTAGGTCAATTGCTGTGGGCGAAACGTTATGGAGCCATGTAGAATATAACTATTTTACTTACGAAAAAGATAACACTCCAGTATTGAAATACAGAAATGATTTTTTTCTTTCAGTCAAACGTTAAAAACGCCCACAGTCCATACGCAGTTTACTGAATAATAATTATCTGCAATTATTATCTTTGAAATCTATTGCTCGACTATGATTCAACGATAATTTCGATGCTTCACAAGAAGAGCAAAGCGAATAACGCGATTCTTTAGTGTATTTGAAGGATTAATAAACGCGACAATGCGGGTCGTTTTGGCAACACCCGGAAAGAGTACGAAAAAGCGATTGAATTTAGAAAAGAAATTTCTGACAAATTTTTCCGTGAAACATGTAAACATTGCAAGAATATGATATAATGTAGTTTTAGCAATCGAATAAAAAAACCGGAGAGAATTGGTCCTGTAAAATATGATATATAAAATATAATCATCTCTAGGCTTCGAATCCGGGACTTTTTCCAGGATGTTTGATTTTTCTAGGTACCAGTTCATAGGTATTTAACTCTTTTGAAAGTTTCAGCTATTAATTCCATCGTAAAATGTCCAAAATCACCGTGACAGACAGACGAACGATCCCTTTACAATTTATTTATACTGATGATTTCAAATTTAACCTGATGATGGCGTAAAAGTCGAAACAGGTCGAACAAATTCGTGTCTAGTGGAAATTTGCAACAATTTGTTTTATTACTTTCTCCATATACGTAGTATAGGGTAAAGTATTGTATTCATAAACAAAATTGACAGAGATTTCAACGGAAATAGACGTTTTGAGGTCTCCTGAACCATTCTCGATTATGTCTCTGTGTGTATTTGATAACTATTTTGTGGGTGCTCTGACTCAAAAACTATTAATCAAGTCATCTCTAAATTTTATATTTAACATTTTTATAAAAGTCACAAGAACTGATTATTTTTTGATAAAAAACTGTCAATCGGAAGTGGGTGTCTACTCTTGTCACTTATCCGTTATTTTGAAAAATTTGTTTTAATATTTGATAAATGTAAAAACGTACTGCTGTAAATGTTGTGGGAAATTTAATTTTAGAAAACCTATGCTTGAAACATTTTTCCATTGTTTAAGAGATATCTTATATTTTGAGCTTCCATCACCACGCCACTTACCGACGATATTGTTAACAATTGACTCTTAGTTACGTCTTAGTAACGCTCCTTTTTTTCATAATTTTTGGAGCTTTGTGACTATATCTAATATCAGAAGGCTATTGGTTGATTTTATTTATGTTCTGAAAGTTTCTCGCAGTTTCTTAAAATATTTATTATTAGGTAACCTATTTGGAATTTTTAGAAATAATACAGGTATGGAGAAAGTGTTGTGGTGGCCACATCAGATTTTTTTATTTAGGAAACATTCTACAAATCGTGTCTACCCAAGTGGACTTTGTCAACCAATTTTACTGTAATTTACACACATAAATGAGATAATTTCATAGATTGTGTACAGAATATAAATAAATATTGGTCTTTTACTTTTAAATATCGGCACCCAATCGTATAAAATCGAGATAAAACCGAGAAAATAATAAAACAAATTGAAAGTAATCTATTTTTCACACATTATAACGCTTGGGTGGAGTTTCCAAATTAATATTCATCAATGATATATCCATTTTTTGATGACTGTGATGAACTAAAATTTTACGATTGATTAAGATTTTCTTGGAACATCCTAAATAGCTTCCTCCCATTTTCCATTGGCTATGCCTAGTGCAATGCCAACGCTCCAACTGCAAACAGAAATTCTCCTATGCTACAGATTAGAAATGCGGAAACCATTGCATTCAACTGGCAAATGTTGCCCCTATTGGACTTGAGAAATGAAGGGAAATGGAAACTACGAAAAAATCTGATGTGGCCACCACATCATCTCCACACATGTAATATTTTTAAAATTTCCAAATAGGTTAAACGATAATGAATATTTTAAGGACCTGCGAGAACAATTTAATTAATTTACAAAGAATATAAATATAACTCATAAAGTATCCTGATATTGGATACTAGCTGAAACTACCCGGCGTTTCTCGGGATTTTTAAGTCAGGGCAAAAAATACAGAGTTAGATTTGAGAATAAAACCGAGTTAATTTTTACTATATTGCTTAATGGTATGCAATATTTCTTGCCTTCTTTCTATCTTTTCCCCAAGTAAATATTTCCCGTATCCCATATCGACAAATTTGGCGACTATTATTTATCCACATACTAATATTTTTGGTATTGAGTTTTATTGTTGAGTAACACAATGACCGAAAACGTATAATCCAAAACTATTACTTACTAAGCACAGAATCTTATCTTACATGCAATTATCGCAAAAGCTCTAAATATGTTCCTTAATAGATGTTAAACTCACTTATACGATTACCAAAATGAATTCTACAACAAATGATAACAGAAATATTCTTCCTGGGTAATCAAAACAATACTGTTCGAAATAATTAATAAAGTACACAATAAAACTCAATATACATTACTATTGCAAAAAGTTATTGACAAATAGGTTAAGAATCAGTTCTGATTCTTTATCATATTACCATTGTAATAGGTAATATGCGAATAAATATATATATATATATATATATATATATATATATATATATATATATATATATATATATATATATATATCTTGAAAAGTAAATATCGAAACAAATATGAACGTAAAGAGAAATAAGTAAACAAATATAAACGTGCGTTGTTATGCATATATTAATGAAGATCAATAAAAAATTAATCCCGTAATAAAACAAAATATTTATTTAAACCTTTTTTATGAAACATTTTGTTGTAAAATTAACGCATTCAGCTCATTTTAGTAGTTGAATCATTATTAAAAATTTGGAATCTGCAGCTATACGGGAAGTCTAGTTTATTTTGCACAAAACCACAATCTATTCAAAATATATAATAGAATTATGGAACATTTAATTTTGTCTCTCTCTCCCTTTCTGTCTTTCTCCTTTCTTTCTTCCTCTCTTTTCTACACTCTCTCTTATTAAAACACTCAATACACGCATTCCTTACTCATGTATAGTATAAGGATTAAGGCGACAATACATTCCCGAGGTTTAATAATGACACGGTCGGCAAGGCAACATAACATTAAAAAGATTATAAATTTCAGATAAATGTGATTTAAACGTATAACTTGAGCGATTTAGAATCGTAACCGAAATGTAATGATAAGAAAAAGAAACTATTAATTTTTCTTTAAAACTGTCTAGGTCCGAAGATCGTAGGTCAGTTCTATCTAATTTAATTTGCAAAAGAGTAAAAGCCTGCAAGTCGAAAAATCGATTTTTACGTGTTATCTTGTGGAAAATGGCACCCTCCTCCACTTCTCCCCTCCTACCAAAAATCAAAGTTCTTGCTCAGAATTGCACATATTCATGGCCCTATTAGTAAGTTTACCAAGTTTTAAGTCTCCAATTTTCTTGGTTTTTCAGATATGCTGTCCACACGTACGCACGCACGCAAGCACGCGCGCGCGCACGCACACACACCCATACATTGACTTTTATTAATAGAGACAGCCAGGAATGTCCAACAATTAAGAAAATAAAAAGGAACGTTACTAAGACGTAACTAAGTGTCAATTGTTAACAATAGTCGCCGGTAGGTGGTGGCAGCTAAAAAATTGTTTTTTAAAATATCTCTTAAACAATGCATTAGATGGGAAAATATTTCAAACAAATATTGTAGAAAATTATATTTACCACAGTGTCTATTTCGGTATTTTTTATATTAATCAAACATTTCAATAAACGAATAGGTGACAAGGGTAAACACCCACTTCCGGTTGACTGATTTTTTACCAAAAACTAATCCCTTCTTGTGATTTTCATAAAAATGTTAAATATAAAATTTTGCGTTGACCTGATTATTAGTTTTTGAGTTTGAACATCCACAAAAAACTGTCATATTCACACACGCACAAACAGAAACATCATCGCGAAAATTGTCAAAACGTGTTTAAGGGACATCAAAACCTGTATTTTCGTTGAAATCTCGAAATCGATTTTTTTCATGAAGACAATACTTTCTCCTATACTACATATGGAGCAAGTAAAAATGAGTAGTCCATCACCCATAAAAATGTACACCATTACACACGATAATTAAATCCTAGCCAAATTCATTGCTAAGGAATTGAACGCTCAAACGCCACTTTTATCAAATAAAGGTGTGGTAGAAATTTACGCTGATCTCGTTCCTATATCGTCTGAGTTTTTCATATAGCTTGCATTAAACTTACAGAATTAACACGAGGAAAATACGTTTGTGGATATAAGTAACATACTTGCGATGCAACTATTTACAATTTTACCGGATATAAACGAAAAATGGTATTATTTAAATAGATTTGCCCTCTCTGTGTCACAACTTATGAACTAGAATTGATTTTGCATAAGGAATCGTTTTTTACGTAAATAAGTCCACAGTATTCCAAATAGTATAAATTAATAAAATGAGCAGCTACAACCACAGTGAATTCCTTCCTCCTATATTTGTATTTTGAAGACTTGCTGACACACACCACACCAATGTTTATGGCCTCTCTCCGAAGGTGTGACTGGGGCCGTCTGTTTCGCATCCTATCCACGTCTGACTTCGTGACGACTGTGGCGAGACCCTTTTCTACTCCCATTCCGCCCACTTTTGCCTTTCCACATTCGGGAGCTCACTCTTGTTTTATAACCTTCCTTTCTCCTTGTATCTCTGCCTGACTATACTTTGGAGGCGAAGCGATTTCTTTGCGGAGTTTACGTCGTGCTGTTATTATATTGCCTAACCTCAAGGCAAAAAGCATCTCGGGCGTCGTCGCGTCGTTTAAACCTCGTCCTCCTACTCTCTCGCTCCCTCACAGTCGGGTGTTCTTCTCCAACGTTTATTACGGAATTATTTCCTTTCCGTCGCCAGCGGTAAGTTCTTTTATATTTTCTTTCCTCGACGGTGGTGCGGCCTTTCTTACTGCCGCGAGGAGTCTTTTTTATTTCCTTTGAACTGTTTATTTTGCGAAATAAATTGAAGGAACTATTTCGTCTGAGTTCTCTCTATCTACATCTACATCTAAGGGGAGGGGGAGGGCGTGGTGGTTGCCTCACCATCCAAGGATTGCTTTATCTTATTTTAGCATGCTTGGATTTTAAAGGAAATTTCGTTTATCATTTACTCTGTGATCAGTTCGGTACACGGAAAGAGTAATTGTTCCTTTATGTGAGAGGATATATAAGTGTGTGTGTGAGTTTACACACACACGCGCACACACATCTTAACTACTTTTAAAACTCTCCTCCATCTATTCCTAACAATTATTTTTGTGTAATTTAGTTTATTCTATTATTAGGCGTATGTTATTCTTAATCCCTTAGATTTTCTTACATGGCGGAACGATTCATGAATTACATTGAGTAAAGGCGACATATTGAATCTTCTGTCTTAGGTGTGGTATGGCTACTGCATAATCTCTCTAAATGGATTTTTTAACCCGAAATTATCCAGCGTATTCGTGAAAGGTAGGCAACTCATAAATCGAACTAATTTAGCCAACATTTTACCCATGGGAATAAGCGTAACTAGTAAATGAACCCGAATACGAATTTTGGTATGCGGTCTACAATGACGGCATTTTTATACAGAATTCAAATAAAAATAGGCAATATGGCGCATAGAGATATCGAAGGTCTTCTGTGATGGATTTACGTAATATTACATGGAAAACACGGGTCTATTGTCAATTGAACTCGATAACAACATATTTACCATCTTATATGACGAGCGCGAAATACGACCCCCCCCCCCCAAAAATACTGACTTATACATAAAAATAAATAATAAGTTTCCACATGATTTTCTATTAAAATGGAACAGCACTAAATAACTTCTTAGTAATAAGTCATCTGCTAAAAACGTTATAATCTAATAAAATACCAAATCCTTGTAAAAGCAAAAGTAAATACAGCAGTTTATGTGCTTTTTAGTAACAAACGAGTAGTAACTTTTAAATAGCAAAACAAAAATTCACAACAATAACGTATTATTAGAAAATCTATATTTCTAAGAAATTTCTACTTAGAAATTTTTTGAATCGATGGGATTTCAAATCGTAGCTATTGCGTACATAATATTATAAAATTTTATTTTTAGTAAAGTTTGTATTTTTGAACTGTTGGGATCAACTCCATAAGCCTGATTCACGCAAAAACTGTATGCCACAAAGTAAAAAGGAATTTATATTTAATGCATTAATTATTTAGCCTTCTAATTCTCAAGATTATATTTAATGACCTCATGTAAATTTAAGCAGAAATTTCATTACCTATTCCCGGTCAAAACATCGTTGTTTTTTAATTCACTTGTATAGTGTTGCATTAAAATATATTAAATATATATTGTCGACACGTTTTATATTGTTTTTAGATCTTATAAGAATTTGAAACCTCGCCAAAAGCAATTTAACGTCTTTTAATGGTGACTTCAAGTTATTTAATCTTGGACATATATATTTATCGAAATATTCCATAATAACACAATCTTTACGTGTAATGTCGTATCATGCGAAAATGAAGGTGGATATTTTACGGGTAGAGCGAAAATCCTCTCCTTAGTTCTTCTCCGTCTTGACTATGTGTAAACCCTTATGCCATGAATCATCTCAAGCGAGAGGTTGAAAACTTTCCTTACACTCTCCTTCCGTTCCTATCCCAAAATTGGCAGAATTCTTCGCTTTACCTTTGACTCTTAATCAAAATCAACTCAAACTCTTTTTCTTGCTGTGTCAACAACTTTTTCTCGTATCCTTAATCCCTTTCCTTCCCTCATCTCGAATTTTTACTTTCTTCTAATCATTTCTCTTAGCTGGTGGAGTTTTCGTGCGTATTGGTTTACTCCTTCTACCCACCATGGAATTTCAATCTGAATCAGAGAATATTTGTCAGCATTTTTTTCATCCTTTCTTGCACATTTTTCTTCTTTTCAAGCAATTTTTTCTCTGAAAAGTTTACATATGCATCACTCTTTCTTATATATGGAAATTGTGAAATTTATTTCCCCTTAACTTTGCTAGTCCTTTGCCTTTTTTTCAGAACCAGTTCTTAAGATTGCATGTAAAATTGTTTCACTCTCTCGCAGCATTACTCTCTATAATTAAAACAGACACCATTTTGCCTGCCGTTTAACTTGCATTAATTTTCTTATCTTCTCCCTTTAACAGTTCAAAAAGTTTATCGAAGAGGTTCTCGTTCCATCACCATTTTCCCCCGTCCTCTGTATTCCGCTTAATCTCAGACCTGTGTCGTTAAAACTAAGCGGTGAGTGAGAACCTTCTCTCATTCCCGTTCTCCGCCGCTAGAGCTGTTTCTGTATCATACAGAATCCATTAAGACTTGTGTTTTTTTCTTTTTTATCTTATCGCGAAGCTTAAGGCATTCTTGTAAGACTTATACAGGGAAGAGTTTCCCTGTAAAAATATATTACCCGTGTCACTCCATTGTTCATTTTCTGCCTTTATCTTGACCCGTATACTAAACCATCAGTCGCTTAATAACCTGATAAGTAAAAAATTTCGCCTTAAATTCACTCATTATGAAGACATTTACATAGTATTTTATAACTTACTTTCACAATCTTTATACTTTATCACCCCAGACTCCGAAGTTTTCAATGCGCGACACGTTTTTACTACTTCTAATCATTTGAATTTCATTTTGTTGTTTTTTACCCGTTGCTACCCCTAACTATGTAGTTACCCTCATATATTCTATCCTTTCTTTATTTTTCTACATATTTCTATGTAAAAATATGCCTGAGAAGGTTTAAAGAGTATTATACGCACACACACACAGTCCTGTTCTTCATATGTTTCTCAACACACGATCATAAAATACGCTAGATAGATAGTAGTTTAGAGTAGTATTGAGGTTCACTTATTCCTAGCTATAAGACAATCAGGATCATAATGGGATAGTTTAACCTAAAGCTGAAAACTGTGGTGCATTGAACCATCCTACCGGAAACACTCTGAATTACAGTTTTTTATGCAGATGAAAATGTTGGTTATGGAACGCAGGGGAGGTAATTTTCTCGCGCAAAATTTTTCTCCAAATTGCTCTTTCACAAGATCTCAACTGGCAGATTAGGAATTGCAACACGATTTTTCAATTTCATTGTCTAACCTCTGTAGGACTCCTTTTAACGCCGCTCCCTTCTACTGATATCCTGATCAGTCTCCTAGATAACCGGACGTGAAAGGCTCTGAAGGGATCTACCTAAAAAGTAAATGCGTAAAAAATCCTTCATTGAATTTCTAAAGATGACTCTCACAATCAGAAGCGTCACTATTTTCGCGGTACATGTGTATTTTGAAGAAAAATCTGTAGAAACGGGACCTTATTTTAATAAATACGGCTATATTTAGGCCAAGGACGCCCATAAAGAGGATTTTCAAATGTTCTTGACTGAATTTATGGAACACATGATTTAAAATTGAATTGAATTGATGCGGTACTAAGTTAGTGTGATTTGAGTAAATAACTCTATATTTCCATAATCGTTGTAAATGTACCATCAAAAACTAAAACAAAGCCTAATATATATTCTTGGAATTAAATGATCCAAATTGTGTCTGTGTGTATCATTTATTATTTGCGTCATGTGGATTTTAAGTGATATTAACAGGCCCTTAAATTTTTATGTGTATGTGTTTTTGTGCTATACTCCATGGTTTTTGATTAATTCCAAACAAAGAAGTGTAGTGGTTCACGCTTGTTGGCATCGCAAACGCATGACGCGAAATGCAAATAGCCGGCGTGAAACAGAACTTGTGGTCATAAAATATTTTGTCGCGAAGTGCAAATCCGCGATTCTGTGATTTATACTACACGATATTAATGTTAATTAATAATTGGTTTGATAATCACGCATTACGCATGCCAAAGACTTTTCTAGTGGTAGTAAGGATGTTGAAATATCATATAAAATATATAATTATATAATACCTGCTAAAATGTGATTTGAATTTAATGTAATTCTCCAACTATAA
Source organism: Tanypteryx hageni (assembly GCA_028673005.1). Lineage (NCBI taxonomy): Eukaryota > Metazoa > Arthropoda > Insecta > Odonata > Petaluridae > Tanypteryx > Tanypteryx hageni. Next base: position 54,022,634 of record CM054116.1, read on the forward strand.
TTAAAAACTATTAATGCCGTTCAAACTAATGTTTATTCTAAAAATACCCTCACAATTTTCATTTTCCCTCCCGGTCAACGATGTCTGGATTCTGCACGGCCTATGCATCTGCGATCAAGTCACCTCTCAATCCTGTATCCTCTCTACTGTATACCCGTCCGCGACAACAAAAAAGGAAATTGTGTCCTGGAGATAAAACTAAATAATACATAACATTAGAATCCGTAACTGGAATAGAAAACTAATAGATGGAGGCGAAAATTTCAGTCACTAAATTATCTAAATTACACGAAGGAAAATGCAATTAATTTCATTCTATATCCTTTGAATAAAAACAGGACTTTAATTTCATCTTGAGTGTATTAAAGTGAACTCTTCTACAAAGACTAAGGGAATTACTCCCTATCTTCCCCTAATCCAACGCCTCAGAGGACAAAAACTTTCCATAGTTTCTTCTTCACCTTTCTTTCTCTGGTTTTATAACCCTTTCCTGCCGGAGTCATTCCACAGGGACCGCAAATTGATCCTAAATATTTTCTCTTTCATTCAAGACTTGGACTTCAGTCGTCATAATTTAATTTCTCTTACAAGATTTAAGTGGTAGATATTATTACAAAAAATACATAAAAATGAACCACAATTTAATTTAAATTTCAATTCATTAATATTAAGGAAACCCACTTCCAAATATGTCACCTCCGAGTATTACTCAGTTAAAGATTTATTTTTTTGCTAATTTGATTGAACTGTGTATGTTTTGATAGATGGGCGCGAGGTTAAAGTTAATGGTTTTATCGAATAGAAATATATATATAATTTACATTCAATTTCGGTCGTCATATTTTACTACTAAACATATGTAACTCATAATATATATTATTTTAAAGATTAAAACTGGAGGAGCCATCCCTGAGGCTTTAGTCCGCCAGCATGGCGCCCATCGCTCCGATCAGAGTGATTCAGCCCCTCTTGTGCCTCGCTTTTTCCGCTCCAATTCATTAGCGCCGCTCCCACTCACAAACAGGACTCTGCCGTTTGGAGCTCAACCTCTATTTAGAAAGAAGTCAATATAAGCGTTTGATCTTATATTTCTGAATAAATATGTTTATATAGTGCTTCCTTGGCCTCGTAATGAGAAACATTAACGGTTCAAGCCTTTTTAATTTAGTGCATAACTCTATTTCACGATTTCGAGTCCTTTATGAAATCTATCTATGCTAAATAAATGAAACATCATAATTTGTGGGGTTGAATTTGCCTCCAATCTCAATTAATATTATTCATACAAAATGAAGTATCCCTTAAAATATATACTCCTACTTAATCTTTTACGTATAGAAATAACACACAAAACTTCTTGCGATGTCGAAATGTTTAATTTAATATTTAGAAGGCGCAAGAAGTTTACTGTGTTATTTCTATAAATAAAAACTTTCAGTAGGAATATATCTTTTAAGGGCTATGTTAAATTCGTATGAGAAAATATGATAAAGCAAGGCTAAAATTGCTTCTTTCTTTGAATGTGCCAATTCTGCACATATTTAAGATGAAACACTTACTGTTGTGGATTCGATATAAGATTTCACTCTTAGTGCATCAAAATCCGTGCATCAGTTACAGCAGGAGAATTCACGAATTATTGTCTCAAAATAACTCTAGCTTAATTAGATTTTAATCTACCGATTTGAATTATTAGGATTTGAATCGAACCATGAAAGATAACGTTTTAAATCGTCTCACATAAGTGCATTCGGAAAAACAGTACTTGTTTTACACACTTTTTGTATCGAATATTACCGTGAGTCGACAAATGGAATATACGTTTCACTGTGATTCCGAGCGCTCATAAGAGTTGAATTAGAGTGGAATCCTAAGAAGATGAAATAAGAGGCTTGCAGGAGATGCGGACGCAGGAACACAAAAGTGGATTCGACGAAAAAGATCTGCCTCCGGCGTAAACATTTGCACAATATCATAATGTAGACAATGCGAAGAGTAGAGATAGTAAGAAATAGAAATGGAATAAGGAGAGGGGCTTAGAGGGTGGGGAACTGGTTCTGTCGCGAGGTCGTGTTGCGTAGTAACGCATGGCTCTATTTCCGGCGAGTCCTATTCTAATCTTATAGGACATCGAATTGTCTGCTCCTGGAAAAATGCTCGGCAGAAGCATTTTGTTGGCAGGTAGGGTCTGGAAACGCAATTTAAATGGTGAATTTTCTTTTGACATCCGATTTTCTTCGGTGTTTCAAATTGATAATCCTTTATTTTAGTTTGTCGTTCAGAGTTTATGCAACATATATGTGACAAAATCCGATTTTGTTTGGCTAACATGAACAAAGTTTCAAATATAAACAATCAATCCTGGAATAGTTTTCTCGATTACATAGTTAGAGATATATTCGCGGAACATCAAAGAATTTTCTCTATCTGGACAAACTTTACTAATCGGGGGAACCATATCATATCTCTTGTGGATTCTAAACATGAACGGAAACTTGAATTCTATCACAATGAGTACCAGCTATAAGATCAAATGAAGAACTGAACCTCACGGACTTAATTATTCTTAGTGAAAAGATTATTTTAATACTTATTCAGTCCCTCTAGATTATTAATCCAAATTATCCTTTCAAATGGAGTGTAGGTGTTTTAAAACATGAAGTTTTACTCTTTTATTTTTCATCTTCATCTATCATGCGCGCGTGTGCGCGTATCTATTTTAATTTCAAATAAGGGGCACTCTGTCGGGAGCCTCTGTTACACCGAGACATTAGATGGCTTCCTTAAGGTGGGGAATACGTCTCATAGCTTCGAGAGACACATCTACTTTAGTCTCTCCCTCAGAGTGAGCATTAAGCAGACACCCGCGAAAAGTCCTGAAATCAAGCTTAGACAATTTGCTATAGTGCATTTGACGAAATAACTATGAGCTTTTATCACTGCTTTATAAAATTTACAACCAGATGGGAATATCCTCTATATCATTGTTTGGTATTAAAGATAAGATAGATAGTTGTTGCAATGCTGTGATGAGTTATTTTTTAAGAATTTTATCTATTATGAAGTTCTTCAACAGGGAATTATCGATGTCGTCTTATGACGGAAAGCCTTCAACAACAAGCACTTAAAATACTTTTCTCAGATATCTCCAATAATTATATATATATATAACCTTGGTGTGGCTATTGGAGATTCCAGAAACGAGTATTTTTAAGTGCTTGTTCTTGAGTATGACGAATCTAATTTGAATACCATAGGATTCATATTGTAGTGAAAATTCCTCTACAAATTCATCTTTCATTATAATTTTACATTAGAGATCTCAACATGCAGTTAAAATTTGACTATTTCAGATAAGCATTCATAATATAACTTAAATAAAGAGGTAATATGAGTAATGAAATTAAAAACACAGAAAAAATAAATGTTGCTAGATGAAAACGATACAAAAATAATTCGTAGTTGTGTATTAGTAGTGGACAACAAATAATAATCTTTTTGAAGCATGTTTTTCATCAGTGTTACACGACGAACGAAAAAGTAAAATAGTCTCAGCCGCTTACTGAGCACGGGTGACGTATAAAATATCGATTATGCTCGCGTTCACGTTAAAAGTACTTTAAAACTCTCCATCCTTTTCCTATAATTAAGTAAAAATATCAATAATTTCAAGGATGAGCAAAGGAAAAACTTTGAAATACTTAACATAATGTAACCAGAGTAACACTGACCGAGGCGGCGTAGTCATTCAGCTGCCAACATATCGTAGCTGGGATGTTGAAAACCTAAAGAATGGCGAACAGAGAAAGAACGGTATAAAATTCGAGTGCTGAAAACAAAAGCCTCTTTGAGAACAACTGAGAATTAACTTTGCCCTCTCGTATCCAAACACCGATAAATAAAAATAACGAACTCCGAATCGATTTCCAGGAGACGAAAGTTTACAGGAGCTTGATAAAAGTTTCTTTTGAACTGGTTAAAAAAAGGGAAAAGTCTTGATAATTTCTTCTAGTATTCGTTGAAGTTCCTATCGATTCGAAAAATTCGGGAAAAAATAAGAGAAAATGGGTTTGGAATGGGCGAAACGATTCTAGAATTGCTCGGGAAAATATTAAAGGGGGATTTTATGTCCTGCGAGAGAAAAACTTTTGTATTGGCGCCCCATAAAACGTAGTCCTGATTATTATCCCATCTTATTTACATCATCTTGTTGTATTTGGCGCTTCTCCATCTGGAATTTTCTGCCTTATATAAGCACACCTAAACACTATCTTATTGCATTATATTTTAAAGCTTTCGCGCTTGAACTTCCGGTACCGATTGTATTGTAAACTCACACGGTTCACAAAAATTAGGTATCGGGCCGCAGTAAGAAAAAGAAAGAGCCGTCAGTTTGACATGCCTGACCTAAAGAGATTTTGGAATATCATTTATAAGACTAATAACTATAATTTCAATGTTTTACATGATTATTGACCATAATATTTGTCTTTTCCTTTGAACGCTCAGCGGCAAGGATAAAGTGTTGAAAAGTTTCTCAACATTTTAAAGGAAATCTTGTTTGAGGAAACGTGATTGCACTGAGAAAGGACTAACGTGTGCTCGTGTGCAATAAAACAAGCCAAATAGGGATTTTGAACGGATACGGACTTCATTTTGGCGTCTATTCGGGGAAGCACCATGTTCCCTAGGGGCATATAAGGTTCTCTTAATAGAGTCAAACGGCTGTCGTGGTTTCTACGCTGCTGAGCTCACAATCTTATCTCGGAACGTATATTGGTTTCCGGTTCTATTCCATACCTAGTATCTTGCCCGACCACAATTATTCCACAGATTCGGTTTTATTTCCTTCACAAAATCCTCTCAATTAATTCCATGATTTTTTCTGAAAATCAGTATTTCATTGATGAGCAGAAAATTTTTAAACTGCTTTATTATTTTGGCCTACACTTATTAATTAGGTGGATTTTGTAAGCATTTGCCGAATACGTGTCACCAATCAAACTTCTACCAATTTCCTCTCAATTACCTAAAAGATAAACACCAGAAAACTACTTTGAAAAGTTTTAGACATTTAGAACTTAGAAAAGAACGGGTGGAAATGAATGCAGGTTGAACGAAGTAATTCGGGAATGAGGCAGAAATTGAAAGAACTGAAACAGTAATAAAGGGAGGAGCGAAGAAGGGGAGAGGAGATTGGAGAAAAGGGAGGAAAGAGGAAGGAAAGGGTGATAGAAGAGGGGAGAAGGAAAGAGGAGGAGGGAGGAAATTGGAAAGAGGCAGATTGACGTGTATGGTGGAGGGATTTGAGGACGGCCTTCGCCACGTTCCCTCGACGCAACAACACATTTCATCCCCGCAATGCCCTGGGGAAGTAGGAGTTGGCGGACAGAAAGGATGAAAGTCAGGATGGAAGGCAGGGCTGAAAAGGAAATGCTCGAAAAAGATGGAGTGAGAGAGAGAGAGAAAGAGTAAATAGCAAGACAGAAGATAGGGAAATGGGGAGAGAGAGCGATAGAAATGGAAGAGAACCCGGTTACTTTCTTTTTGAAATGAGATTTTGAGGGAGAGCGATATAGAAAGTGAAAAGGTGATGTGGTAAGGCTGTATTTGGTTTCCTATTTTGGAGCTCTCACATTTTATAGATACAACTGACTTGGTGGTGGAAAGCGGGCGATGGAGATTTACACTTGTACCTTGATATTATCTTTACTCTCGTATACTTTACTCGCTGCATATTTCCATCGGAAGGGAAAAAGATGAGGAAATTGCCAACCGGTGCAATGCAGCATGGTAAGGAATGATTCTAATTAATGGCAAAATACACAAAAGATTCTTAGAAAAAATGTAAATGCCTATAAAAATGTTTTGTCGTTTCCTGGTGGTATTAGTGCATAAATGCGGAGGGACGTCCATAAACTTTAAATCAAGAATTAAATGTTTTTAAAGAACGTTGTCGATCAAAAATGTTTACTGTTAAGGAATTACACAACCAAAATCAATGTTGATGAAATGTAATGTAGTTTGCTGTGGCAAAATATTTTTGAATATATTAAACCACAAATAAAAACAGACATTCGGGTAATATCAATTTTTATTCAAAGTATACTTGTATTTTAAATCTTCTAATGAATGCGGACGATTTGATGCTGTTGGAATATATCATTTATAAAATTACGCTGAGCCTAAATATATTTTATTCAGAAAAGAATTTTAGAATACTGTATAAACTAGTTAGTATAAACCTCAAGGGACTTAAATTTTTATTAATTGGGTTGTTATAAGAAGCAACATATACCTATGTTTTGCCGGAGACTAAGATATGCTTCTGGTTAACGAGGATTTTGTATTTACCGATTCTGTGTTAGCGAGGTTTCACAGAATATTTATAAATACAAAAGAGAAATAAACAGTAATAATTAATCTGTATGTGTGTGTTGCGACGCTATACGGAATTAAATTGGAGAATTAGAAAACCGATTATAACTTTAAAACTTTTCAATTATTTTCAATCCAACTTTAAAAAGTTATTTGGCATCACTGCTTTTATATTTTAAAATTGTTGGCGTTAACATTAAATAAAAGGATTGGAGTCTAGGGGTGATAATTTTCTCCATTTGATTAACAAGGGGATGAATGTAGTATAATAATTATTTTCATTTAAAAATTATTTAAATGCAACATATCGAGAAAAAACAGCGAACGTTAAAAAACTACGTTTTATTTCCTTACCTTCGACGCTCAAACACACGTCAAATCGGTCCTCAAATTAGTGTTTTTAATGCCAAAATTTGACGTATTTCTACGTAAAACTCTTTCGCCAAAGTGATTTGCATAGTGACCGGTTTCTTTAAATTGTATATGGTTGATAGGTTATAAATTCGCGTTGCATTTATCCACATATTCACGACATTTTTAAGTTTGAATAATACATAAGTAACGATAAAATATACGAAAGTAGGAAATATTTTTGAAAAGGGAAAAAAATCTGCAATGACCGGGAATGAAACACGGGTCTTCCGCTTGCCGGGCGGATGTTCTACCACTTAACTATCGTAGAAGATAAATTTGACTTATTTCCCGTTTCAAAAATATTTCCAACGTTACAGCTTATGCCTGTCTGCATAGGATCTTCAAATCGCTTTATTTTATCAATACGAAAGTAAATATATATTCTATCATTCGAGTACGTTTTTACTCTGATTAAAAACATACAAATAAAATTTATTACAATTTATTACAGTACAATAAAAACAATACGACGACAAAGAAAATAAATAAATATTCTATTATTCACTGATATTTAATGAGGGTACCTAAGCCTGACGTAGAGATTAAAATTTCTGATTTTCTTTTAGATTTTGAGTACATTCTCTGCGAAAGGTGAATAAGTTTTTAATGCTTTACTAAAAACAGAAAAATAAAACATAACTTTATTTTAATGAACTACGTTTTATATACACTAAAATACTTATCCTCATTTTCATCCTGTTTAATCACTTACATCCCTTTTATCGCTCCCACCCGATCCTCATGGCTATTTTATTACTTTTTTTAAAGAGATTCAAACGTGACTATATTTGACACTGCATAAACGCTTGGTGGAAATATATTATGCGCCGCGTTCGATTGAATCCATCTACTTTATTCTAAATTGAAGATTCAGATCTTTTTATAATTCTGTCAATTTTTTTTGTCAGACGCGGGATTTGTTCCACTTTCATATATACTACTTAAGGCATTTGTTTGCTGAAGTCTATCTTTCATGCAATTCTAGTATAACATACCCTAGCATTTTTATTTTGCATGTCTTTGTCTGCAGCTGTTCATTCTCCATTTTACCATTAGAAAGACATTGACCCAGTCAATGGACCAAACCAAGCTATCAATATCTAGATTTCTCGGTCACATGGTTTTAAATTCATATTTGTCAATCATTTTTTGTTGTTTTGCTATATTTTCGTTCATCCAATCGGTTCAAGCAATCTATATTTTCCAAATTTTCTCGCTAAAATAATATCATATACATAATAGAATGAGTACAGGCTATCATTTGCCTAATTTAACATTGCCTTAAATCCAAATTTATAATTCTCTCAAAAGACCACGAAACGGAGAATGTGATTTTATTTAATCTTATAAGATTGAAAAAAATTTTGAAGAAGATTTTGTTATTCAGAAAGAGTTTGGTAGATTAATTTTCGCAATAAATTTAACTTTCAGTAAACATATATTGCATATGGATAAATTATAAGTATATTGTCTGAAAAGGTTTTGGCTAAAACGGGTCAAACGAAAGTTGAAGTATATTATTATAATTTTTTTATAAAATAATTAATAACATGTTTGATTGCTATAATTTATTATCCCTTATAAATTTAAGGAATTCTGCTCACTCAATATGATCTTTTGTTCCATTTCACCCTGATTACCATAGAAATAATTACACTATTAACTCACCTCTTACACGTATGGGGAGGCTAGCCAAAGAGAATTACACCAGGATTGATTTTATCGGACTCTTCCAAAAATATAAAAGGGAAATTAATGTTTTTATTTGAGTTAGAAATATAAGCACAGTTATTTATAGGTGTTAAAAAGATTTTAATTGATTACTTTTATATTTTAGATGTTATATATAGGTGAAGTGCAATATTAAAAGCATTGTTGCATTAGGTTTTAAGTAAGTGAAAGCTTTTATAAATATAAATTGGCAAATTTTTGTAAATTATATATTTATAGTTATATGTGTGGGTACATGTGTACGTATATGTATGTGTGAATGTATATACATGTTCATCTTGAACTAATGTTCTTAAAAGGTATGTGTAACTTACAATTTTTAGTGTACTTATCCATGCATATTTATGAATAGATATATATTTTTATATGTACTATATATTTGATGAGTGATTTTTATACGAAATATTTTTGTAATTGGGTATAATTTCTACTTCAAATTTTTATATATTTCAATGATAAGTAGGTGTTTATTTCATCTGAAAGCCGCTTTTGCTTTTCCTATTCTATTCCTGATCTCATCCGTACATTTTCTTCTCTTATTATTATGCTTCAAAGGTATTTATCGTCTGAAATTTGTTCTAAAAGCTTTAATCCAATACTTATGTTCAGATTCTCTTCTTTGCCGAATATTCGAATGACCTTGGATTTGTTTCTATTTATTTCCATACCGTATTTTCTGCCTGTTATTACTAGTCTATTTATCATTTTCTGGAGTTCCTTTCCTTTCTTGCTAGCAGAACTAGATAACTGGCGTATTTTACTGTTCTTATAATCCTTCCTCCAATTTTGAAATATCCTGTTCCTTCTAACGCTTCTTGCATTAGACTTTCTCCAAATATATTGAATAGGGTCACAGATAGGCAGCGGGCCTGTCTTATTCCTCTACCGATATTTACTCCGCAGGTGTTCGCATTCTCCTACCTGACCTTTACAACTTGATTCACATAAAGATTCCTGATCAGTCTCCTGTCTTTCCATTCTACACCTATATACTTTAACATCTTCATCAACATTACCTTCTGCCAGTCTAAAAACCATACCCAGATATCTTGACTGTACTCTATTGCCCTTTCTGATATTATTGTAACTACACCTATAGCATATCTATTTCCTCGTCCTTTTCTGAAACCGAATTGATCTTCCCCTAACATTTTTTCTGCATTTTATCCAGCCTTTTAATAAGAATCCTCGTGATGATCTTCGAAGTGTGTTACATAAGGCTTATCGTTTTGTAGACTTTACACTGCATTGCTTTAGGCTTCTGTTAAGAGGGATCATTGTTACTTCTAGAAAATCCTGAGATCACTCTCCCGTGTCGTAAATCTTATTAATTATTTTCCTGATCGCTTTTAGTGCTTCAGATCCCAAGACGTAAAATACCTCAACCGGTATTCCATCACTGCCTGTGGCTTTCCCTTTCATTAGTTCCACTATCGCTTTTTATACTTTGCTCTCCATAATACTTTGTCCTAAGTTCTCTACTTCAATGTTTTCCTCATCTTCCAGTTCTAATTATGCCGATCCTGCCTGCTTACTGTATAGTTCCTTAATGTATTCTTCCCATACCTGTGCTACATCCTTATATATATATATATATATATATATATATATATATATATATATATATATATATATATATATATATATATAGCGAACTACACCGGACATTACCTGAAGAGAGCGAGCATGCTTAAAGACGAGCTGGAAGAAAAAATAAGAAACGGAATAGGGAAAGGTTTCTGGTGATAGACGACTTGAAAGAGAGATCCAAAAATTGAAGAAGATGGCGGAAATCAGGAATATATGGTTGAACCAGGATTAACTATTAATCAACAAATCATCACCACTTTTCTAAGGGAAGAATATCAATGTTTATATGTACATACTAGCGTAATTTCCCGTCAAATATGATGGGAGTTTGATCAAAGTATTCCAAATACGGTATATTTGATTTCGATATGAAAAATCCGTAAGATATGCAAAACGATTAGCCCCTTGTCAAAAACGAAATAATAATAAATAATACATTCCCTCCCTCCCCATCACCATCCCTCTCTCCATCCCTTCCTTTCCCTTTACATCTCTCTCCCTCCCTCCCTGCCTCTCTTTTGTCTCACCTCCCCCTCTCTCATTCCCTCATGTCCCAATCCATAGCTCTCCCTCTTTTTCTCCGTCCACCTCTTTATCTCTTTCCTACTGTTCTTTTCTAATTCTAAACCTCCCATACTCTCTATGTTCCTTCCATTATATATCTTTTCCCTCCGATCTCCCTCCCCACATCCCCACTCCATTACTCTTTATCTATATATTCGTTTATATTAGCAGAAGAATGCAAACTAAATCCCATTCCCATTAGGATTACGTATTTTCGTAAAAAATCATAAGATAATTTAAGGCAATCTATGCACTCGCGTATATTATACGTATGAGGGTTGTGACAACAACTGAATCTCAAAGTTTAACAATGATGTGGTCGGCAAGGCAACATCCCATTTAAAAGCCGATATTTTTCCAAAGTATGTGATTTAAATGTTTAATATGAGAGATTTGGAACTGCCGGCGGAAAAAGATGAATAGAATAAGAAAATTCATTAATTTTACGAAAACAGTTTAAATTCTAAGATCGTACTTCAATCCTGTTTATGTTTAGTTTCCAAAACAATATAAGACTGCACTTTTAAAAGTCGGTTTTTACGTGTTATCCTACGGGAAATGAAAATCGGCCCTCTAGAGTCGAACCCGAGTCTTTTTTCGTCATTTAATTTTGATACATAAATCAAACATTCCTGCGAAATTTCAACTTTTCACTTAAGCGGGAGGTATGCTAACACTAGAACCGCCGAGCTTTGCCACCCCCCTTAAACCGACAAGGGGGTCAAATATGACCCCTTCGTGAAAATAGTGTCAAACGGCCTTATTTTCTGTAATATTTTAATGAGAACCTTAAGATTTATGTATAGATTGATAAAACATAATTTTTTGAGGTTCTTATACTTTTAAGAAACGTAAGACATCAGTAAACACAAATTTAACATGTGAGGCACATTTTATAACACTTTCATCACATATATTCTTTCTGTTAAAAGTGTGTGGAATTATTAAATTGAAAGCCAAAAGACAAACGGATTGAATTGCAGATAAAACAGTGTCTGCGGAACAGGTAAGAGTATCAATGAAATAATTTTGAAGTATCAGATAGATAATATAGGAATGACGGCTTTAGTTTGCTCAAGTTACACAAAAACATTTTTTAAATGAGTAATTAAATTCTTTTTATGATCTAGATGAACCAGTCTTCATCCAGGTAACACAAATAATGGTGTGTATGTCCTCACCAGTGCATTTTTTGCACGACAGCTTTTGACATCTGCTACATTGTTTTACACCCTTCAATTTGGTGCAGTTTACCAGTACCTGACAGTGCCGGCGTTTGCGGGTTTCTTCAGACTTCTCTGACTCTGAAGTTGTCTCCTGGGTCATTTTATTGTGCAACGAGGATTTTCTACTGTATGGAAAACCATGGACCACGTACTTATACGTACTTATCAGGCTTTGAAGCCATGAATTGCATGAATCTGCATCTCGCTTTGGAAGGGAATAATTGCTCGTCAATAGAAATGAACGGTCCAGGTCGGTAGCAGGCCTGAGAATTTTCAATAAATTTGTTCCACACCTCTGACATGAGTGCAAATTTGTCTGTGAGTAGGCGTTGAGAGCGAATGGTCTTGTCATTAAACCTGAGGTATCTCATTATTTCCCTAAAACGATTTCGTGCCATTGTTTTCTTACAGAAGGGAAGACACCAGCTTTCTGACCACAATGAGTCAAGTTCAAGGCCTTTGGTGCCCTTGGCGCTGCGAACATAGAGAATTCCTAAAAAGGCCTTCAATTCATCCAATGAGATATTCCAACCCTCGTTTTCTGACATAAGGCACCTGCGTACCTCAGCCTCTGTGCATTTTTGGATGTGCTTCAGAATTCTGACGTCAATTATAAGGTTCCATGCAGTGGCAACACTGTCATCCATAATGTGGCGTTTAACGTGTGGGGAAGGGCCAGGCTCCTCCTTCAACACATTATAACTTTCCACTGAGTTCCATCTGGTTCCACGAGCTTTTCTCCTAATTTGAACTTCCCAGATTGCTGCACAAGGCGTGTAGTATGGCTCCGATATGGAGCTGATTGCATCACCTGCACATCATCAGCCTCCGGACGACTCTGAGTATTTGCTACCGGATCTAGAGTATATGACATATGTGAGACGATTGTCCATAAAAAATTTCATAGATACAGTTTTATCATTTTTTCAACGTATCCAGTTTCACCTCTCACCTGTTACGTCCCTGGTCATGAATTATATTACCACTTCCGATCCCTGCAGGATATCCTATCTCGGCTTCCGGGATTGAAGTTGGAGCTTCACTCACCGCAGACAATTCGTCCGAGGATGATATGCAAGGATGATAATCTTCATCGCCAGACTCATCCGATGGCACTGAATTTGACTCATCTACATCTGATTTGTCTTCTGGCAAGCCCTGAAGAACCTGAGTAATCTCTTCAGGTGTAAAACCACGCCAACGAGCCATGATGAACACGAGAAATACCTACGTCTAACACCGTGGAGAACGTTTGACGAAGTGGCTAAATCCTGCTAAAACCCAAAGCGTACAGGCGTCTGACTCACACATAAAATTGCAAATCTGAACTTGATGAGGCGCCGCCGCGGCGGCAAGCGGTTGCAATTCGGGGGCGGGGAAGTCCTATTCTCAGCACAAAATGATAGTTTATAACTCTCGTCTTTGTAAGAGGCAAATCTGCGCAGTTGTTGAAGATTGCCGATGGACCAAATCTGATTATCTTTGCATCACTCCCTAATTATTTTATTTGCTATAAAAGTTGTGTATGTGTAACAAAATATAAAAACAACGTACACATGGATCATTGGATCGAAAACTGACATTTTTAAAAGGTTATTACGTTTGGATCCAAATCAGTGTTGATTAGGACATGTTTTAGGAAATAATTTTGAAAGGGGTCAAAATTGACCCCTTGGCAATTTTATGATAAATCAATGGAGGCACCATTCAAATGAAAGCAGAGTGAAGACATTTTGTGCAAGCATTCTTCCCAAGAATTGATGAAAAGTCATAAAATTTCATAGCGCTCCGCTGAAACATACGTCCACAGTAAAATATTTAAAATTAAAAGGGGTCAAAATTGACCCCTCGGCAGTTCTAGGGTTAAAACGCATAAAAATGGCCATTGATGACGTCAGCATTACACACACAACTGCAAAACCATATGTAAGATTCATATACATTTTTCATATAAAATCATTTGTATTTGCGATTCGCTATGCTTGAGATAGGCGCAAAGAAGGTTACTAAGTCAAACAATCAACGCTGCCGACTATATTAGAAATCAATGCCATAATCTTAAGAACTGTAATTAAGAAATAATGAAAACGTTGAAAAATCAATGTTGAACGTTCATCAATGTCTTGAGAGGCTAGAGGGTTTGTGCGTGGGAGAGCTAGCCACAAAACCCTCAAATTAATTCAGAAACACAAAAACAACATTTTCTCTTTCGAGAAATAGTAGAGAGGACGCAATTACACGGTCTAATGGATGTGAACGTTTAAAATCACTGAGCGTATAGAGAGGAATTGCAGACGACGTGATTAAATTGAATGAGCGGAAGGAACGTGAATGAAGATTGGTGTGGAGAATTTGCCTCAATGCGGATATGTGAATTTGGAAAGTTACTCGCGTAGGAAGGTCGATAAGTTATTCACAGTTCTGGGTATTACGTATTTATAGTTTATCCACCTTTAACTATCTTCAGCCATAAAGTGAGCCCATCATTAATTCTAGAGGAATAGCTAATCTCTAGGTATTGAATTTATTTGTCTAAATGTATAAAGTTTTCGGTTATTGTTTTAATGAACTATAAAAATCAGATAATTATATTAAAATGAGGAACTATAGGAATTAGAGGAAACTATTTTAGCACCGCAAGTTTGTATATAAAACAAAATCACAAAATTTAGTGATTACTCATAACATTAAAATATTACAAGTTATTTATATGCCACTGATAAGTATCGGCAAAATAAAAATGATCAGCGTATTTATCGTAGACATGACCGACATATTAGATCAGGTTAAATACCTTTGAAAATTTTCAGTAATGTAAATCGAAAGGGAAACCATTCGAAAGAGATATATTAATTTAACGTACATCTATTAGCATTTATTTGGAAAATAAAACAATTTACTTATAAGCGAAGAATAGAATGTTACCCCTACCGTAAAAATATAATAAAATTTACATGTTATATTACATCGTTATGAAAAAGTTTGAATAAGCTCTTGTCTATAATATCATAGCCTGGATTCTCTAGGAGTTAAAAACATTGTAAAGGAGAGCGAAAGTTAACAAGGGAAATAATCCGGGATTCCCTAATCTTGTAAGCTAGTTTGCGTGCACAGAAATAATCACTGTTTCTTCAAACTTTTTTCGAGATGAGTATGGACGCATCGTAATTTTAAGTTCGCTCTAGGGCAGCGGTTCTTTTAATGTGGTCAGCGAGGGTCCTTCAGGTAATCCGCGCATTTCACTGAAAAATGTAGTGTTATGAGTAATACAATTCGGGCAGTTGGCCAATATGGCTTTTTCACGTCTTGTTAAACGTGCTGAAGGATTCGGTTCTGAGAAGGATCGCGCCGAAAATGGGTACAATGTGTACTCGCTCATTGTCGGCCTATTCTAACTTTTAATATTGACTTTATATTGCACCATACACTTCATTCTCCCCCAATTATCTCATTTGGTTACCCGGTCATACACGATCCTAGTGCTACAGTTTTGGTATAGGGATGAAGCGAAATTCTGTTGAAGGCTCGGGATACTATCGAAAGGAAAGTCGGTCTCTTTCGATCGGCAAGGAGGAGAGGCAGTAAAATCGGTGGTCTCCTTGAAGTCCGTTACTTCGGGGGATCCCGGAAAGTATTTTCCTTCTCTATCGAGCCACTTGGATAAACCTTCACCCTCCGCTGCATAGAGTAGCTTTATCCGCACACTTATTGTTCTTTCCCTTCTCGGTGGAAGCTGCTCTTGATTAAGTCTTTGGCGGATTGCTAATTATGACCGCTATTTCTTATCCCCCACTTCAGTATTTTCGAGCAAAGGAGACTGGCTAAATGTTGAGCCCGACCACCTTGGAACCGTGCATAGCCCATTTCTCTCGTCAAAAATGGCTACATTATTCGAATTTATTCTAGTGAATTTTTTACTTTGGAAAGCTAAAGCAATTAGTAGAGATTAGTGGTTCTTAAAGTTTTTTGACTGCGACTCAAATTCTGGTCTCAGTAACCCATATCCTCCATTAGTTCACTTGTGATAAATGATAAAATAAATATGAATTATAAAAGTAAATTTATTTATCCCGTTAGCATTGACCAGTTTGTTTGGAGGAATGTTATATTTGGATATCGACAGCCACGGAAGGCCTTTGACGATCCACTCAAAATGACTTGGCGTCCCAGAGGTTAAGAACAGCTGGTATATATGTTCTGTGGAGTACTTTATCCTGCCAGAGTGGCCCGCGTAACCGGAAAAGTTTGAGAATCCTGCAGTTTGGCTTCACTGATGTAGATCGTATTTTTTCTCATTTCAACAACTGTCTTTGATAGAAAGTTCAGTTTAAATAGTGACCGACGTTAACAGACAACTAATATAGAAATGAATAGGTATGTAAAAATATACCAAACTAAAAGGAATGATATGTGGTACACTTTATTTTCAAATAGAACTATTAGAATTTCAGCTGATAATTGAATGACATATCGCGAAGTTTTTTATAAGTTAGAGTGTAACTTAATAACTTTTTAAAGAAAAATATGGAACTGAAGAAATTTGCCCAAGCAAGATAAAAGAATATTTCAAAACCAATCCCTTAAAAAATACTTATCTAGGGTATCTCTAATAGCCACAACATGGTTATATCAGGAGTTGCCTTCAGTGGTATTTCACCAAAAATAGATTCATTGTAGCTGAAATGCGCATCTGTCTTTTTAGGCTTCGGAAAACCAGCCTGCATTAGTCCTGGTTTAAGAATTCTTGTTATAACCTTATTGTGGGTATTTGAGGTGCCTGAGACAATCATTTTTAAAATTTTCAGCTATAACACGAGCTTGATAATTCACTGTTGGATTAAGAAGAATGTTTAGTTTTGGCATGGTTTCATAAAATTCGTTATATACAAATTTTACTGAAGATGTGGAACAGATTTTGGTGAAAAAAATAGAAGTTATGGAAATTCGAATCCAACTCCTTCGTTTTCCTTCATAAGTGAAAAATGTGCTTAGAACCCAATTAATTACGAAGAAAAATCCAATACCCAAAAAATGAATCTGAAAAGTGAATGAGTATTTTGACGAAAAAACAACCGTCTTTATTGACAACGATCATTTATTTTTGTGTGCATTTTACCCAATGTGGCTTTGAACGGATCTTTTTGGATATATATTAGTTGCACTCATATTTACATTACTCTGCATTATAGAAACTTACTCCACTTCATGAAGGTGAATACCAGAGCATTTCGAAAGAAGCACCGAGTATTGAACTCGTCTTTACCCTTTAAGTCGATTATGGTCAAGATTAAAACTTCACTAATGCAATACATCAATCCTAAGGCAAATATATTTTCTCCCACAAAAAAATTTCCCCATCCCCGTACTTCTCCACGTGGCTTTTTGTTACTCTTCCATCGCATCACTTCTTTACCCGTACTTTCTCCTTCTAAATCTTTCCTCCTTTGAATTTATTCTCCCTCCTTCCTTCTCTTTCATTATCCGATGTTATTCACCAAAGAACCATTCAATTTTAAATTAGCACCATTTTCCTTCCTGCTAAAGCGCCAACTTCTTCCTTCATCTCCCTCTTCTCCGTCTAATCCATTTCTTTCTCTCATGCACCAGCCTTCCTATAAAACCTCCGGTAGTTCTTTGGTAGACTTCTTACTTTCCTGTCTTTTTGGACCAGAATCTTAAATGCCTGTCTACATATATCCCCTCGTATGATACGAACGTATTCGTTCACCAATCAACTTGTTTTATTTGCTTCCTTACACTATACCAGATGGAAATCTGCGTCAAAAGTATTTCCTGCTCAACTATAGTTTGTGTTTCCTTATAACAGCTTGTTTGCTTTACACTATCACATTTAATGAAAATATAGGCAGAAAAAATTTTAGATGAGTATTTTTTTATTATCAAACAAAATTTTATATATATATATATATATATATATATATATATATATATATATATATATATATATATATATATATATATATATATTTATTCCAAAAGTTTGTTTGTAAGCATCAGTATGCACGCCGAAACTATAAGATCTTGAACAACCAAACTTTATACGGTTCTTATATCTTAACCTAGTGAATGGTAAAGGTTATTTCAACCGTGATTAGTCAATGCTGCCAATATAGAGGATTAACCTTTTTCCATAGCATAACATGTAAAAATCGATTGCTGGGTGTGTAAGCTATGAGATCTTGAACAACCAAACTTTATACGGTTTTTATATCTTAACTTAGTGAATGGTAAAGGTTATTTCAACCGTGATTAGTCAATGCTGCCAATATAGGGGATTAACCATTTTCCATAGCATAACATGTAAAAATCGATTGCTGGGTGTGTAAGCTTTTATTATATTGCAAATTTAAATTGCTTAAAATAAAGATACAAACTCGCGACAAAAACATGTATTGAAATTAAGAAATCGACTTTATATTTCTTAAAGATAGAATTAGAATTTAAGCAGATTAAGCGTAAAATGTAGTTTTTAATAAAAAAAGTATTTTAACAGGTTTATAAGAATGAAAAATGCTAAATACCATGGAAACGACATTGACTCTTTGAAATGGAAACTGTTGTCACATCTCTTACTTTGCAGTTACAATGTCACGAAAAAAGAGAACACTTTTTAATCCAACACAATCAAACTCAAAAAGGAGAGCAACATGAAATGCTGCGGAAAATGAGGATAAGACACAAAATCGACGTGAAGAAAATAGAATAATGATAACCAATTTTCAAGAGCTTGAATAACCACAGCAAGCACAAACTCGTCTCGCACAACAATGCGACAGAATGATTTAAAACAACCCCGAGCAACGCCGAGAAATTTTGCTAGTTTTTAAAATAAAACCTTATCCATGCTTAGTAGAATGGATTGCCTGCCTTATTGAGCGAATTATATGATGGGGACTTGATGCAGATATGCGCCATGTATCCCATTCCCAATTAAAAGGTATTTATATTTTAATTACGTGACCAAAGAAGTATGAAGATTGTTATCTATTCGTTGCATGCCTTGTTAAAATAATCATAAGGACTTAATAATATATCTTATAGCCACAGGTTAGTTCACTCATGCTTTATTTCATAGTAAACGTAATCTATATACCATATTCTAGAAAGTTATTATGCCCGCCAATATTTTTATATTTATCAAAATATTCTTTTTCGTATCATAACCATAAATATTCACTCCACTGCTATTTCCTACAAATGTGTTACAAAGGGACGTATTCGACGAAAATCATTGAATTTTGCCTCCACTCGCACCATGGTTTACGGAAACTGTTACACTTTATTTTTTTTTCACTGAGATGGATTTTAAAAGAGATATAAAATGATGGCCATATCTTCGTCTCAATAGGAATTATGACACATACTACGCTTGCCTCGTTACAATCTGATATTTCTAGTCTCGCTGTGAGTATATTGCGAGTTTTTTTGCGCGATTGATAGAATAGCGTTAGATTCCAAGTTTAGGAGCTTATTTTTTGCCCTAGCCCTTTTGAAGGTTTGTTTTTATTTTTTCCGGCAGATGGAACCAGTATTACTGCGTGTTTAGCGGCAGAAACCCTTTCTTACGACTGAAGGGATAGGGGAGGACAGGAAGGAGACCCTGCGTTCCTTTTTGTTCCGCCAAAACGAGCGGGTCGTGTCGGGAGAGAGAAAACGAGAAAATGCAGGCAAAGTAATAAAAAAAGACTCTTATCTGGATCTGTTAAAATAACACGGACTACGTGAATACGTCTCTTTTGTGAGACGTGCATTTCATATATCCTTAGGGGGAATACGGTCACGGGTGCACACGATAAATGATGGAATAAGTAACCTTTGCGTGTACGATGTGAGATATTGCTGGCAACGCGCGTTGCCATGGATTCTTATCCCTTAGGATGGGAATTGTTTTTCATCCTTCGCAAGCTTGTATGAGCGTAGGATTGAAGTTTCAGACTTTCCCATTTTTTTAAATTTCCTAATACACGTTTGGGTCGACTGAATATAAGCAGCAAAATTTGATTTGCTGGATGCCTAAATAGGTTAATTTTTAAATTTTATATACAGTAGGTCAATATTCTACATTCGTATATATTCATCCGTTTGTTACAAAATTTAATGTTATAGATTAAAAAAAAACAACCAAAATGTTTAACACTGTCAAGTTGTGATAACGCGATCATATGTACGTGTATATAAGAGTGCGTATATACGTTAATGAAAAAGTGCGAAATTAGGATAATGTCAATATTAACCGTATAATATTGGCATTACATTTAAAAATCATAATTTTTATTACTTCAAATTTTAAAAGTTAGTAATAATAAATACATGATGTACTTACATTTCGACATTATAATTGCATGAAAATTTTAAATTAGATCACACAATTCAACCAAACATTTCATTTTACATTGGTCGCACCAGACATTTTGACGCCCTGAGGCGGGAAATGTTTGGCCGCCCCTCCCTTCCCCCCCCCCCATGTTCCTTGGGTCTTCCATGATGAAGAATTTTGCTAAATCATTAATATATAAAATTATCACACAATCGTGCCATTATTCATTTTACTTAATTTATAAGAGATATGTTAACTACATTTATTGGATCTCCGTTTATTATTTACTTTCTTTTCCGTAGCCGTACAGACTGTGTTAAAGAGTCACAAAGAGTGCATTGCGTGTGTTTCCCTTGGTTTTCCCTTGCCTCCCTCCAGTTTTTGCAAATGTATCTCTTTGAGCAGGGATGCCACCAGAGCCGTAACTAGGGCGGAGCAAGCAGGGCATCTGCCCCGGGCGCAACTAAAGAAAGGGCGCAAAAGTTTTTGATGGCAAGTTGTGCGAGGTTGCATGGTACAAGGACAGGGGCGATTTCACCACTATACTTGTTCCAGACATTACGCATAGAAGAAACTATAAATTTCGATGATGCTATTGTTGAGTTTGCTGCATGAAAATCACGTAGAATAACTCTTCAATATTAGAATTTGTTTATACTTTCTGCATTTAAATTAGGTTTGCATGTAATCATATTTATAATTATGTATTTAAATTATGTACATTTATAGTGAGAAATTTTATTATTTATAGTTCATTTTTATTTATTAATTGTTCAGCCAAAATCCATATAGTAAAAAATATATGTATTAGAGAATGTTTTATGGAGGGTGCGCATATTTGGTAGTTTGCCCGGGTGCTAAAATAGCTAGTTAGGACGCTGGTTGCCACCCTTGCTGTAAGACCAAACTTGGCTAGAGGGAACGTTGTTAGTGTCAGACATGAGGCCGCCCCTTCGACCCTGCGCCCTGAGGCGATTGTCTCACTTGCTTACTGTCTTACTCTAGGATGCACCCGTATGGCTGTTGTCAAGATATACATACGTATATGTAGCGCCGTAACTAGCTATTTTAGCACCCGAGACAAACTACCAAATATGCGCCCCCTTCATAAAACATTCTCTAATACCTATATTTTTTACAATATGGATTTTAGGTGAACAATTAATAAATTATAAATGATGTAATTTCTCACTATAAATGTACATAATTTAAATACATAATTAAAAATATAATTACATACATACATAATTTAAATACTGAAAGTATACTTATTTTAATATTAAAGAGTAATTCTACGTGATTTTAGTGAAGCAAACTAAACGATAACATCATTGAAATTTATAGTTTCTGCTATGCTTAATGTCTGGAACAAGTATAGTTGTGAAATCGCCCCTGTCGTTGTGCCATGCAACCTCGCCCAACTTGCCATCAACAGTTTTTGGGCTCCTTCTTTAGTTTCGCCCGGGGCAGATGCCCCGCCCGAGTTACTGCACTGCATATATGTATGTATGCATGAATATATATATTCGACGCCCCCAGCAGCCTGCCAACTTGGTCCTTAACTTGGTAAGTGCCCGCTGGGCTTTCTTCAACACCTTGTTGACACCCTCATCACTACCTTTTCTTTTCCTTAATTTAATATATATATATATATATATATATATATATATATATATATATATATATATATATATATATATATATATATATATATATAAACAGGGTGTCCGGTGACTTTATGTCACTTTATGCCCGCCTCAACGCGAATGAAAATCTGGCAAACATTACACGATGAGGGACTTTATCCATATCATATCCAGCAAGTTCGGAATCTTCAACCCGGGGATATGGCTATTCGGTTGAAATTCTGCCGTTGGTTAAATGCACACCCCCGCCTGAACCGTTACATTTTGTAAGTATCAATGTAAACGAATGATTATTTAAATGGTTCATTTTTCAACAATTAACAATGTATACGAATAATTATTTAAGCAATGCATTTTTTCAACCATTGAGTTGTACAAATCAAAGAACGAGATAATTTCAATTGCCCGTAGCTCTGTAACAAAAGAGAATCGGACCCATGTTCATATGACATTTTTTACTCAAAATCACTTAAGGAATAAGATACCGAAGTTATGACATAAAGTCACCGGACATATATATATATATATATATATATATATATATATATATATATATATATATATATATATATATATATATGGATGTCAACAAGGTGTTGGGATGAGGAAACCCAGTGGACACTCACCAATCAGACGACTTCAGGTTGACGAGGCCCCGGGGATGTCGAAGCGACACACGTAAAATAACAAAAAACAGAAACATCACAAACGTATATATATATATATATATATATATATATATATATATATATATATATATATGGATGTCAACAAGGTGTTGGGATGAGGAAACCCAGTGAGCACTCACCAATCAGACGACTTCAGGTTGGCGAGGCTCCGGGGATGTCGAAGCGACACACGTAAAATAACACAAAAACACAGAAACATCACAAACGTAAAGCTTTCGGAACTACTCCTTCTTCAGCTACAGAGAGCTGAAGAAGGAGTAGTTCCGAAAGCTTTACGTTTGTGATGTTTCTGTGTTTTTGTGTTATTTTACGTGTGTCGCTTCGACATCCCCGGAGCCTCGCCAACCTGAAGTCGTCTGATTGGTGAGTGCTCACTGGGTTTCCTCATCCCAACACCTTGTTGACATCCATATATTCATTTTACCTTTCCTTTTCCGTAAGTTGTTATATATATATATATATATATATATATAAACAAAATCCACACCAGCGTGCACCTCAAGCCTTCCAACCGCCTTCAATATCTCCAGTTCGACAGCTGCCATCCCCTCCACACCAAAACCTCTATTCCCTATGCCCTAGCCCGACGAGGGCGGAGAATCTGCTCGGACAGAGATCTCTGTCCGAGTACTGCTCCACTCTCGAACATACCTTCTTACAGCGCGGATATCCGCCGGATCTGATCCGAGACCAAATCCGGCGGGCAGTCCCACCCCTAACTCCCACCCCAATGCCCACACCACCACCGATTCCACCCTCCAACTCACCCTAACCACCCTGTATTTCCCCGGCATCCACGACATTCTGAAAAACATCCTGAAAGCCGCCCACCTTATCCTCTCATCCTCCCCTCACCAGATTCCATTTCCCAGACCACCGATGCTCTCCTTCCGCCGTCCCCCTAATCTGGCAAATATTCTAAGGAAGAAAGAACCCCCAGCACCCACGCCTTTACACCCTGCCGGATCTAACCCCTGCGGTAGACCCCGATGTCTAACATGCCCAATAAACCCCCCCTGCAACTCCTTCTCCAGTCCCACAACCAACATCACCTACCCCATAACTTCCACCACCAACTGCACCACCCGCAATATCATTTACCTCCTGAGATGCACCCAATGTCCCGCCTTTTATGTTGGCCTCACCAGCAATCCCCTCAACATCCGCATGAATGGCCACCGCAACAACGTCATTCTCAAACGGCCGCTGCCGGTGGCCGTTCATGCAAACAAACATAATTTAAAGTTTAACAACTGCTTCACAGTGAGAGTCATTCGCGCTCTCCCCGACAATGCTTCGGCTCCCCAACTCCGTCAGTGGGAGCTTTCGCATATCCATCTCCTAAACTCCTTCACTCCCCCTGGCCTCAACCTTCGAAAGCTTTTCTCTCACTTTCTGTCTTCTCCAAACCCCCTACCAATCCCCAACCCCCTCCGTATCCTCCAATCCTCGACCTTTCCGAACTACCCTTCCACCCCCATGCCTCCACCCAGTGTCACTGCCATCAGTTCTCTCTCTGTAGCTGATGAAGGAATAACTCCGAAAGCTTCTACGTTTGTGATGTTTCTGTGTTGTTTTAGTGTTGTTTTACGTGTGTCACTTCGACATCCCCAGGGCCTCGCCAACCTGAAGTCGTCCGATTGGTGAGTGTTCACTGGGCTTCCTCATCCCAACACCTTGTTGACATCCATATATATATATATATATATATATATATATATATATATATATATAGAAGGGGGTAAGGGGTAAGGGCATGTACAATGGCGCCCACCCCCGTCGATCAGCCGAATGCACCCAACACCCTTTCCCACGTAAAGATGGGAAATCCCACGTTTAATCCGTCTCCTCATTAACACTTCCTGGAATTGGTATGCTCACAGTTTGTAAAGAAAGTTCGTAGCGTTGATCACAAAAATCAGTTGAGATTTTGCCCTTGAACGAGTAACATGTCCGTACATAAAAGGAAGTGTTTGTCTATTCGCGAAAAGGTTGCTATTATTCGAGAGTTAGAACGTGGTAAAAAATGTTGAAGTGTGTAAAAAATTTAATTTATCGTCGTCTACGGTTTCAACCTTATGAAAAAACAAAGAAGCGATTTTATCTGCACTAGAGAACAACATAACAACGAACAAGAAAATGAGGAAGTGTGACTTGGGTACTGTTGATCAAGCACTTCTGGAGTGGTTTAAGAGGCAGAGAAATGCTGGTTTCCCCATCAAGGTACAGGCAGATAAATTTGCAAAACAGTTAGGACACGAGAACTTCACATGCAATAACGGGTGGCTTGATCGTTTTAAAAATCGGCATAACATTGTTTATGCGAAAGGCCCTGTCAGCAGATTCAAAAACGGCAAGTGAATGGGTGAAAAGTGTTTGGGAGGAGTGTCGAAAAGGTTACAGAGAAGAAGACATCTACAATGCCGACGAAACGGGACTGTTTTACAACATGATGCCTGATGCAACGTTTAAATTCAAAGGTGACAAAAGACCTAAGATCGTTTAACAGTTTTAATGTGCGCAAACATAAATGGGACTGACAAAAAAAAAACTTTTTGTTGTTGGTAAGTCACAAAAGTCACGTTGTTTCAAAAATGTAAAGAAGCTTCCCGTTGAATATGCAGGTAATAAAAAGGCATGGATGACTTCCAGTTTTTTTCAGAAATATGTTAGTCAGTGGAACAACGAGTTACGGAGGAAAAATAGAAACATTCTACTCCTTGTCGATAACTGTCCTGCGCACCCACATATGCAGGAGTTATCCAATGTAAAACTGGTGTTTTGCCTCCAAATGCGACTTCTATTTTGCAGCCAATGGACATGGGGATAATTAAAAGTTTTAAAGGCCATTTCAAGCGATTTTTTGTTCTACAGTTGATTGAAAGGAGGGAAAGAGGTTTAGATGGCAACGACTCTGTATTGGATGCAATTCATTTGATGACAGATGCATGTTTCACCTACAACGATCATAAACTGTTTTTGAATGTCTGGTTTAATATCGGGAGAATTTTCGATTGATAACCATAACGTTGATGAAGATCAGAATGGCTTAAAGAAAATGGAATTGCGAATTTTGACCATGTAAATGACATTGACAATTTTGTTCATGTTGATGATGATTTGATTACCTGTGGAATTCCTACGGAGGGTGAAATAATAGAGACAGTACAAATCATAGAAGACAGTGATGAAGACAATGTTGAATGTGTCCAAGACAATCCTGACGAAAGCTGTGCCAACTTACTCTCAAGCTCAGGATGCCGTGGAAACATTAAATGATTTTTTTGAAAACATTGACATTTCCGATGGTGTTCTTAGTGCACTAAGTGTAATAAGAGGAAACTTTAAGAGACTTCAAAGTGAAATCTATGAAACAGGCTACTATTCAAAGTTATTTTTGTAAAAAGGGGAGTGATTAAGGATGCAGCTGTGAGTAAATTTTATATGTACCTATGTTTACTTTAAATTTTCTAGTTTATTCTCATTTTTAGGTTTTTTCATAAATTTACTAAATAACCTTTCTCTTTATATATTCACTTTTACTTCTTATGTCTTATTTCATCATACGCGTGTATGCTTTTGCCTTCACGGATATTAAGTTTAACGGCTATAACGAGTAAAACTAAACGGTCCCGTGGCGCTCGTTATAGCCGAGTTTGACTGTATATATATATATACACATACACACATACATATAAGTGTCATAGATTAAACATTAGAGCAGACGGGAACATTTAACTTGGAAGCCTTACCCCTTATTGGTTGGAATATCGTAAATGATCGACATTTCAACTCGATTATAGTAATTAGGCGCGCTCGATAATTCAGTTTTTATAACTTATCCAAATCATTTGCTTTAGATACAAAATTTTGCATTATTAACTCATGGATGTAGGTTATCTTTTCGTTGGAACGCAATTTTCCAAGAAAAGTACGGAGCAGCTTTTTTAAAATAACTTTTAGAACGAGATAGGTGACGTATGGTGATGTATAATTTAGATTATTTTGGATATAAAACATATCAAGGGTTCCAACCGCTAGGTGTTTTCGGTAAAATAGTTCATATTACGTGTAAACTTATACAAGAGAGGTAAAAATTGAAATTTTGTTGGTCATGGAAAAGGAATAGAGAGAGAGGGGGGAGAAGGGAGAGATGGGAAGGAGAAGAGAAGGAGAGAGAGAGAGAGAGAGATCGATCGGGATAAAATAGTCTGCTTCACTACCTACTAGTAAAGAAACCTCCACAAATGGAAAGTGACGTCGAATAATGTGCGTAGAGAAATGGAGAAGATATTGATGGCCGAGGACAGAAAAGACCCATTTTCTATCAAAAAAAAGTAAGAGAGACACACGTAATAAAGGGGAATTCTTTTCTGGGTAGGAAGAGTAAGTGAGGTGATTCTTGCGGTGAGTGAGAACGACCGGAAGACTGATATTTTTGCCGGATAATGCCTAGTTTTTTTGCTGAAGGTTCCTTTGGTCCAAAGTATCCAATTTGGGGGGTTGCTTGTGAGGCTCCAACGAGCTTGTTCACTCTCTCTCTCTCTCTCTCTCTCTCTCTCTCTCTCTCTCTCTCTCTCCGTAGCCTTCTTTTGCTCTAAGAAATCGAAAGCAATATCCGCGAAAGCGGATCAATTTGACTCTTGATCGAATACGTGCTCCGTCTACTTCGACTTGCTAGCGAATATTGGAGTTGGAATTTTTTAATAAGCTGGTATATGTTTCTGCAAAAATTGAATAACAAAAGGTTAAAGCTTAATCCTATGTCTGATAATGATTTTTTTTTCAGAAATCCCTTTTAACAATATTTCTTTGTAGTAAGTTTTATATTCTCATTTGTATAACAATGCAATGGTTCGTTAAAAGATTCCCTATAACTTATGCGTTCCTAAGTGATCATAATACAATTTTAAGCATTAATAATCAATGACAACTATTAATAAGGGAAATTATCTCAAAATATTAACGCAAGATATAAAAAATATGCAATAATACCGTATTTTAAGTTTTCAATTGTTTTTTTGGGCTTCTTTATTCGGTTATGCGTACGGTTTGTCCCGCGCTAACTCCTCCTAAAGGAAAACAGAGAGAGAGAAAGACTTCCTTTTTCACCAATCGATTTAGTATACTCTCTCGTTACACGTATTTTCTCGGTTTGCCAGTCTGTTTTTCTAAAATATATTTTTGAAAAAAAAAAACACATTTACTTTCTGCTTCAGCGGGCCATTACTTACACAAATGGAACGATTCTAAAAACTTGTGACGATAGAATTTTTAATGTGGCATGTACTTGGAAGCATATTTACTATTATTATTATACATCTTGTATTTGTGGTTCTGGTGAAAATAACCAACATTTATCAAACAACATCTTTATACAGACATTGTCTCGTACCCCTACTAGGGTAGACAATTCGAGTAATTCTATACTTTGTAGACATTGGAGAACCTCATCTCACCCGCTATATTCTTGGATTGAAAATGACTCGGCAGCGGATGAAATCGAGTAAATGTAAACAATTAAAGAATTGTCACTTCATGATTTAATGTTTCTGTAGAACTGTTAACTAAGAATCATGCCGATACCGAATTTCTGATAAACCCCTGTCATAGTTTGGATTTTCACATAAACTGAATTTCATATTTTAATTAAGTATTTTTAGAAAAATTAACTGATGAGTTTTTCCTCTTTAAACATCAGCTTTTTTGGTTTTAAGCATGCGCCACATGACATTTATGTACATCTCTGCGCTTATTTTTTCCCCTCAAGGAATCTATTTTAAGAGAATTTGATTCGGAAAAATTTGCAGTAAATCATTGCTTATTTTAAATCTCAAACTTTGCAGTTTGGCTGCATCAATTATGAATAAACCATTGGTTTCTTTCACGTGCAGGAATTTATGTATTTTCTGATCAGAGCTTTAGGTAAGGGTTCAATATAAATAAGAGCACAAAATACATTTCAAATTCAGAGATGCAATAAAAATTGTGAAATGAAAAATGACGTAGGAACAATTAAACCAATGAGCTAAGGAAAGTGTAGGTGAAATGATTATAACGGCATTATTCTATAAAATGTGTTTGCGAATAGTGGTACAAATTTTGCAGCACCGAGCGAGAAAGAGTTATTTCTTAATTCAGTAGAAAATTTTTAACATCGTCTTAAAGCTGAAAACAAATTCAGGAAAAAGCACATCAATATAAAAAATTTGAAAACGTGAGTAGGTAGGTAGATATTTAAAATAGCCAAAGCAACGTTGTTATGGTATTAGGGCTACCTAAGATAAGTACTTTTTCATTGTTTCATATCAAAGGGGTCACTGTTTGAATAATGAGTGAGTTATTATTTGAGAGCTCCATCCTTGTGCAATTTTATACTCGTCTCTCTCTCTGTCCACTCTTGTATTTATGATGTCATCCAACGTTTTACCGGCCATCTTCGCTGCTTTATTTTTTCATAACCTTTTCCGCCCATATCTATTTCATGTCTTTTATTCTATTCATACAGCTTGCATAATGAGCATCTCATATTTTAGATCTTGAAGAAATGCCATCTTCGTCAATTATCGCCATTAGTCACATATTTTGATACAGTGATGGGCATTGTAATATATTTTACGTCCTTAGTATACAGTACCATCCTCAGCGAAGTTATCCTTGGTGCTCTGACTACTACGCCTAAAGTTCATCCGGTACGAGACCGCATGATAAGAGCATCGTATCTCATATTTTTCTTCTCCCATGAAACCCTTAATACCATCAAACTTGCCGCATAACTCTGCCCGACGCCTATCACTCACTTCTCGCCTCCCATGCTAACACACTTCTTCAAGGCTGTCATAAACATCGTTATTACCTTGACTGTGTACTTCAACTCTGCTCTATTTTCTTCCCCACTGTGGTGTTCCCTTCGTCCTCTCTTTTTATTGTCTCTCTCTCCCTTTCAGCTCCCATTTACTTGTCTCATCTTTCAGATGTTTGCATGAGATTTTTGTCTCATAGCGTTGACCAATCCTAAACTTCCGTAACTAAACGCTCCGTATTTTCTTGTTATCCCTCACGTTCTATCTACCTGGCCTGATAGACCATTAATTTTTCAAATCCACGATCACATAATCTCGTTCAATCCATCTCTCTCCTTCCGCCACCAACTCTCCTGTTAAATTCAACCTCCCTTATTGGATTATCTCCCTGGTTTTCCGTATCACGTGAATAGCTACTCTGTTTGAAACAATGTCACCCGTTTCTCATTTTGCCTACATTTGGTTAGTTTTCTTCTTTTCTCTAATATAAACAAGACTTTGAAAACAATTCTTTCTTAATTTAATATTAATTTGTAGTGTAATATAAGTGTATTTCCTTTTCATAGATTTTGCTATACTTTTGTTTTTTAATGCTTTTAAAGTGCTTTGAAGAAACTTGTGCTTCAAGTCAATACAAATACAATTTTCACGAATAACGCCAAATATATCAAATGGTTTAGCACATTAACAATGATAAATTTCAAGCTAACTCCGGTTCCCGCAAGTTTTACGTGAAAAAGTATCAAAGGAACGCAGTTGTATTCCAATTGTAACGAGATATTTTACGTAGATTAAATAATTTCATAAAAAGCTCGAAATAAAACACGAATTATTAATAATAGATTATTAGATGACAAATTTACGCTTTCTAAGAATCACTCAGAGGGCCTGACAAGTTTAAATAAAATTCAACTAAATTTTTGTCTTCGAATGGTACGATTTAGCCTAGATGTCCCTGAAGACAAAACTTTAAGAGAAGGACATTACAATTTGATAAGCTCAGAGTTATATCATAAGAATTAATTTATTCATTTATTGGTAAACTCTGTAGCTGCAATAGCCAGAAAGAGTTTGGGAGCAATATAACTTATCAATTGGATTCAAGCCATATGATGAGTTAGTAAATCATTCTTATAATCATCAGAATTAAATTTAAAATACTGATAGAAGAACGTCTTGGAATGCAGACCCCGACCTTTTATTTATTTGTTTACACTTTTCAAAAAGAATAAACATGAATATTTAATGGCATATGTGAGATCTATTTAAATAATGAGCGAAGAAATCCGGTGACGTTGTAAGATAGCAGGCCGATCGACCGCGATAATAGCAAAAAAGCTTATGACCAAAACACTTTCCATTCTATTTCGATCAAACTTTCAGAAATTACATGGCAGCACAACTTTTAAGTATTACGCTGCTCACCTTTCACATTAAGTCATGGGTTCGATTACAGGAGCTTTTAAGTTCTACATTTGGTTAATACGGGGATGAGTGTGGCACGGTAATCATTTTCACATTAAAATTACTTAAAAGCATCGTATGAATTCGAGACTTAAAACAGCGAAATTTCATTTTCTTGGCATCGATTTCTGAATACACGTCGAATCGGCACACAAATCAGTTTTTAACGCGAAAATCTGGATAATTTTTACTTTAAAACCTTTTGTCGTTAAGGTGTTTTGCATTTTTGCCGGTTTCGTGTAATTTATTATTATTGACTGGAATCATAATCATGCGACGCATCTGTTCACAAATTCAGGATATTTCGGAGCTATTTTGAACTTTAAACAAATACCTTAATTACGGTATGCAATAAAACGGCAATGTGTCTGAGTTCATTTTTGGCAAAAGCTGTGTAAGTTTTTAATTTTTGATTTAACACTAGAACGCTCGGACTTTGTTTGCCTCCTAGAACGCCCGGAGCCGTCAATTTGACGGTTTCATTTTAACCGCCTCACTTTTCTTTCAAATGAACAAAATTAATTTCGTAATCGGTACGTTGTATCTCTGTAGTCATTATATCAACTTCATGTTATTGTATTTTACAAATACAAAGTACAATCGGGTCGGAAATATGTAAAAGTATACTTGTGAAGTACAAAATGTAAAATATTTTGAAGAGAGCGCTGCCTTTGTTTGTGGGAGTTGGAGAATAATTGTCAAAATTGGTGAAACAAACTTTTTATTGCTTTTTATCAGTTATTCTTCTTTTCAAATATACTCATAAATCAAATATTCCTGATAACGCGTTGCATTCAGCAACAGATATTTCCATGTAAAGAAAACTATGAATATACAGATGTTATTCTGAAGATTAAAAACGTAATATAGTCGTCTTGACTGAATAAACATAAATAGAAATTACTTGAGATATATGTCACTCATCAAACTGAAACCCTACCTATTGACTAAGAAACTTTTTATTTTGTGAGAGGTTTTTTTATGAACTGCACTCATTGCAGACATTCAACGCACACGTGGTTCACTTTCCCGCTGCATTTACCGCAAACCAATCTTTGGCATTCAACGCAATGAACGGCGGTTCTATTTTTGTTACATTTGTTATTTAATTGACATTGGCGGCGTGTTAGTCTCTCAGCAATTATAATTTCAGGTACCGGTGCAACGGGCGACGCATCTGCAGGACGTAGGTTTTTCACGCAATCTTTTCTAAGTTCTTCAGCGAGACCATGGATGAATTTCTATCTAGATGTGGATTTCCCTGTAACAGCCTTGTAGATTACCCACTCGTTTTTTCCCGCTAGGTCGAGAATGTTATAGAACGTATGTACTGGCCATCTCCTTGAACCCGCCTTCACAGAGTACTGCTTACTCATCTGATCTACAATGTCCACTCCGTATTTAGTGCTGTTACAAATTGACACAGTATCAGGAGTTTTCTTTCTATTGTTTGCGATGTTGACACTTGGATGCATGGAACTAAGCAGCAAAACATTCTTATGTGTCTTGCCTTGGTATACCGTCAGAGTGACTTCCTTATATTTTAGAATTTTTGTATAGTGCAGTGGCTCTCGCAAAGTCTTCACAGACCTAGGTACTTCTCTTCTTATCCGGTTGACGGTTCCTACAATACTAGTGCCGCCCTTCTTCAGTGTTTTGGTAAGCTCGGGGGATGTGAAGAAATTATCGGTGGAAAAGTTTCTTCCTTTGTTGACATACGGTTCCAGGAGACGTAGGACAACGTAATCGGCAAGGCGCTGGCCCACAGGACGGTTGTCATCCTTTCCTAGGTATGGGAAACCATTCATCATCTACATCAACTGCGAGGTAGAATTTCTGACCGAACTCGTCTCCTGAGAGCAAACGGAAAACATTGAGCCGTCAAATTGACGGTACTGGGCCTTCTAGGTAAAACATGTTATATCTCGACAACCGTTTCAAGTAGGAGATTAAAACCTAAGGATCGTAAACAACACCAAACATCAATAAGAGAGGAAAGTATCCTGTGATGAACGCGACCAAAATTATATCGAACGAAATTTCAAAAACCGTCTAATTGACGGCCTTGGGCGTTCTAGTGTTAAAACAGGAGAATAAAATTGATCAATTTTAATTTAATGAAACAATATTTGAATATGGACTGAAAAATAAAAAATAAAAAATAAACATATTATAGTATATTCCAGAGGGTTAAAATAATTTCGGTCATATAAAAGTTGTCTAGCGTAATATTTAACAAATAAACATTCATTTTATGTAAGATTTACATCAACCTATATCATACTGACAGGAGTGCTACATTTTTGAGAGGAGAGTAAAAAGGAGAGAGCGAGAAAGAATGGAAGGGAAAAAGGGAGGAGAACGGGAGGCAGCATGAGGAAGGATGGGAAGAAAAGATGGAGAAGAATAGGAGGAAGAGTGGAAGAATAGAAGGTATAGAGGGAAGAAAAGAGGTATGAAGAATAGGAGGGAGAGATGGGGGGAAAATGGGAGAGAGAAAGGCAGGAGAGTAGGAGGGGGAATAGAGAAAGGTAGAAGAAATTAATTTTAATACTTAATCTTAAAATATAGGTGACGATGATTTCATAATATGCGTGATATTGAAAATTAGAGTAAGTTAACTTATTTGTTTAACGGAATAAAAATGAAGTTAATTCAATTAAATAAAAATGAGAAAAATATTTTTTCGTAATTCGAATTTTCTATAACTCGAATAATTTTTCTTTTCCTTTGAGATTCGAGTTAGAGAGTTCCACTGTATATATAAAAATATATAAAAAATATATTTGCGTAACTTTAATTACCTATTACTCGAATAATTTTTACTTTCCCTTGAGATTCTAGTTATGGAAGTTACGATATAATTCGTTATGACGTTATTAATTTTCATTATAAGCATAAAATCAATTCAATCGTAACGTATAATATCAGGACACTTTAAATGCATTGAGGTCGTTGCCATGGTATTTAAAGATTTCTATTGTTGAAAAGAAGAAAAATTCACAATTTTTCCAATTAAAATCAAATATTTTTGCTAATTCCGTGCATATGTTTGCATTCTGTCTTAGTACATTAAGAACAACGTTCATTAAGCTTGACGACTGTTTTTTTCTAGTTCGTATCGCAATTTTAAAGTAATTTAAAAATGCATTTTTAGAAAGCCTTGGACAGAATCCAATGCTTTTCTTATGGGTTATGATGAAATGGAATATTGGGATTGTAAATACTCCTTTAATATTAACGTCTTTAAAATTTTTGATTTAATTGAGTGATTGTGGCAAATGACCTACCATTGTGTCGCAGTTAACGACTCTAGGTCATCTGAAAGTACCTAACCATTTGTATAATATCTCCCTATTAGTATCCTCCTATATAAATATGACATCATAAGTAAGAAGCAGCTCTATAGTATAGATATCTGGTAGTAATATTTCTAACGGCAAGTGAAAGTTATTTTGTCGCTCGGTTTCCAGTACAGTGCCTATAAGTTTTCATTGTAGATTAATAAGAATCGGTAGAAAATTTCCCTCTTCCGTCCAATAAATATTGTATATAGCACGATAATCTCTACTATTCCCTTATTCCATTACATCTTCGTTCAATTCTTCAAAAATATTTCCTATCTTATTTCTACCAAAATTAATAAAACCATATCCAATTAATCTTATTGTTATTTGTTATTCACGAACGCATGATACATTGAACTCATTTGTTGAATAACTTCTATATATGTAATTTATTTAAATAAAGCCCTCCTTTCATCCCATCCAAATAACTATCATCTTCAGGAGGTCTCTTGAGATAATTATCCTCTCTTTCATTCGTATTACAGCTCGATTAGTTTCTTATTTCATACTACGCTTACTGCAATTGCGAATCTATATATTTATCCTCGCCAAGACCCAAGTTGTCACCATATTGCTGTTGTTTACTTAAGTCCTGTTTCCTCTAAAAATACTTCCCCCTTTTTCTGGTTATTTTCTCACATATTAATTACGCTGTCTTGAACAGATAAATATTTTATTGTAAATCACAATAGCCTGTAACTACTGAGGTTAAAGCAATTTAACTTAAAATACGTATTTCGGCATTACATAAATAATAATTTAAATTTATTTTTGTGTGCCTTTATGAGGAATATTGCCTATATAGCAACGCTTTTTATTTAAAACTACACTTCAAATGCTTATACTCTCTCTCTCGAAAAGCAAAAATAGAATTATAATCATCCTACTGCTTTCCGAATCTTGAGCGGCCTTTGGGATTATTTATATCTCATTTAGATAGGTGGTTTGAACATGAGATTGAAGATATACGCTCTATCTCAACTCTGCTTGGAGTCAGGCCGTGTGACCTTAGTTGACATGAGCTCACCCTCAAGTACACCCCTCTCCAATTCATATAACTCCCTCCCACTCTTTCAACCTCTTTCTCTCTCTCTCCCTTTCACTTTTATCCTGTTTGTCCTTTGGAGAAGGAGGAGTTCTTCTGACGGTGGCGAAGAGGGATCCCATCGTCCACTCACGTTATAAAGAATTCGGTTGACTTTGATTGAAAGGAGAGAGTGACTCCGGTCAGATTACCTGCTTGGGGTCAGGTATAAATATAAACATCGCTGTCATGAAAGGAGATTGGAACACGAAATGCCGTCCAACTCCAACGGTTGTTGATATGACAGGTGTCTTTATCAAATCTAAAAGTTCTGAACTTTATATATTTGCTGCTGAAGTGGCCATTAAATTTTTTGCCATTTTAGGAATATTATCTTTACTCCAAAGTAGAATTCCAAACAAAAAGTAAATATGCATAATATATTTAATTGTTTCTAGGAAATAATAAACATTAATATCTCGCTTATATCGATGAGTTTACGGCCTCTAGTTCTAAATATTAATGTAAAAATAAGGTTTTTAGTTTAAAAAAATTTGATAAATTTTGTCTCTTAATGTAAAAATTCGTTCGTGTTAAATTGGCACATTTTCGAAAGTTAGAGAACTGTCCAGGAAAAAGTTCATTGAAGGGGTGATACTTGCATTACTCCATTATAGAAAACGACACGTAAGGTAAAAGAAACACGAACTCATTTAAACTTTGTACACATTTCTGAACACCTAAGTGCAAATTAAAAAAACGTATGTATTTACTTGCCGCTAATTTTATTCCTTTTTTATAGAAAGTTTTGTCTTAGCAAATATCGCAAACATCGATGTTCAGCACAAGATAAGGAACATTAATTTATGAAATTTAATGCCTTTTTCAGTATCTAACCGGCAAGACAATAACCTATAATCGCACATTACAATGCGTTAAATAATCCACGCATGTATTTAACGTGCCCAATTCGGCTTTATACTTTGCGCTGCGCCGTGAAGGCGCAGTGCCTTCCACATAATGTACGTTTCCACAGTCCACGCGTGATTATATACGACAGTGGTCAGCCACCTTTCCTGCATGGCGGACCACATTAGTGGTTGTGAATGCTCCTGAGGGCCGCTTTTGAAGTCGGTGGAACTTCAGCGGGCAGGATGAGCGTTTAGATCCGAAGTTATCTAGAGATTCGGTGGTCTCACATTAATATAAATCTGGTATTAATAATTTATTATCATTAAAACGTTACCAAAAAAGGGTTTGAGGCTATAATTTTACTGAAAAATGCGAAATTTTTTGTTAACTTTTACCGATAACTTTTTCATCATGGCTTCGCGGGCCGCATAAAGCACTCTCGGAGGGCGCAAGGTGCCGACTCCTGATCTCGGCATTGATTTTTCCGGGGTCCCTTGCTCCTGATGGTGAAGATAAACATGGGTCGGATAAGTAAGGATATCTCAACGCTGCAGCCGTCGTTGCTGAGGATGTTTCCGACGATTCTTTAATTTTTTCTAAATGACAAAATAAGCACTTCCCAGATTATTCCTGGCTCCTATTGCGTATTATTCTCTGTGGCGTACTGTGCTTCCCCAACATCGCCCTGAGAAATTTCCTACTCCGTTTCCTCTTAGTACAAGGGTTTAAAAAAATGTTTTTTCTCCTTCCTCATCTCACTCTCTTCCGCGTACCTTGAAGCCAAAATAACAACTCCCAGACATCCTTTTCCTTCTTCAGTTCACTTTTTACCCTGCGTTCTTATTCTATTCCCCTTTCTTTTAGACCTCTTCCTTCCGTCCTCTTCCGTTTTGCTTTTTCCTTTCACTTTCTTACCCTCTCCAACTCCTTCCGACTATCCATCTCTCTCACGAATCTTCTAACTCTGATAAGCGTTTTTCTTAGTCTCTCAAGTTTTAATTGGAAGGCGCGTTAAAAAGTAACTGTGCACCCGTATAATTTGACGGAAAGGGATGCAAATGAGACGGAGAAGGAGTGGAAAGGAAGAACAGAAGCTGGCACAGAGATAGTAGGACGAAAAGGAAAGGTCAAAATATCAGAGATTCTTTAAATCTTGCAACTCGCCCCGTGTTTCATTTATTTTTTCTCCACTCTATTTTTTGGCACAATATCGCATAAAAATACACATTTTTACATAAATTCATACATACTACATGTATATGTATGTGCTCGGAATGTTACATTTAACTGATCAAATTAAATAATCAAGGAATTGAAACATTTATGTACTTAGAAATTTGACGATTTGTAAAAAATGTTATTATTTTTCGTGCAAGAATTGAGAAAATACAATCTAGAGAGTTTTCTAGGATAGCTAGAAAGCGATGTCCTATTTATTATTTTTATATATATTTGACCTGTATTCGGATGAATAAATACAGTAATACCAAGAGTTGGTGAGATTTTCTTTGGTATAATTATGTGTAATTTCATCATTTTCGTCTTTTCGAAAAGCTTCATAATGGACGATATCTTTGATAAGGATCTCATCTCATGCCCTTACTTAATTCCTTTGAGCGAGTTGGCTCTTATAATGATGATTTCTCCCCATCTTCTCAATTATCTCTGTCACATTTTCTCAATGATCTTATCCCTTAACGCCTGATTTTCCTGATTGAAATTCGGAACTCCGGCTATTGGAGGGATATGTAATGACGTTACGGTAATGCCTGTCCCTAGAATCCCGTTGAGCCACGATACTCAATTAAGAGGATATGACCCTTTTACCTAGTTCAAGGCAACCATAATCACCTTAGGATGATCAAAGTTGACGAAAATTTCACCTCACATCTATTCTCATCTACCTCTTCTACGTATTGTCGATATGTGAACCGAAGCAATCATGATAAGTTTCTTTGTATGATTTTATGATGCGCAACAAAACGACATTTTAATTGAAATCTATTATTTGACAGCAAAAAATGTTTTACCAGATTTCGTGGTTGACGAAAAAATTATTGAGGATGATTCATCGCATTCAAACTAATTTGTTTTTTGTCGGTAAAAATGAAGTGCGATTTTTTCTGTTTTTACGTTTCGCGACGGACAGACATGTATGATAAAATCGGCGCAACAAACAATGCGCAAATGTATCATATCTGTACGCTCTCACCCGTATAAGTAACTTCTCTGCTTACATACGTATTAAGGTGAGGAAAAGGTTTTCTCTCATTTTGATTCGTAGCAACAATGTTAATGCAGGTCGAGTGGGGAGACCTTGGCGTGGTGGCAGCAGCAAGTAAAATTGTCTAAGTTATCGCCTCACTGGACGCTATAGATTTGTGTAATATTAATTATTACACCAAACTCTATAACTGAAGGATTATCAACTTGAATTCTGAGTCGTTTTTGAGAGTACTTCTAAGAATTAACCACACTCCATTGTCGTGCGATATGGTTTGTTTAGAATGGGATTCTAAAATGGATAGTAAGCTAAATAAATACGATATTCCATCAGATTATTTTGAACTGCTTACACTCTACGAAAATTTAAACAACTTTTTTGGACTTAGTGAAAGTGTTCATATGCATAATGAAATATCCCTATATATTTTTTCACGGTCACGTCACATTTCCTACAAAATTTGTATTTATTCCAATAAAAACAGCGACTTAATGAAAATTCTGAAGGGACGAAAGATAATCATCATTTTACTTCCTCGGCCTTCAAGGCATTAACTGTAATGATGGTTTTAGTATTCAGTAGGGTAAATGTCCAAAAGCGGATCCAAGGAGGCACAATCTTCCTAATCTCTCGCAAATTGAATCCGCCATTGTATTATTAAAAAGAACGATGCATTATTCACGGAATCTTCTCCAAAGTGATAGGAATCATTTTAAAATCAGACATTGACAAGATAATAACATAGTCTCAAACCTTTGAGAAATTAATTTTCTAATAGTACATTTCAAACTCAATTAAAATTACCATAAATATATCATCTTTCTTAAATACCGTTCCCTTATTAATAACATTACTTATTTGAATCTCAAAACTTTACTAGTTCCAGATAAATTACTAAATTTCTGTTGAACACGTAACTCAATAAAAAATCTGAGTCTATTTTTCATAATGCCCATAGACTAAGGCTGGTAATTCGGAGAGGCACGATTTTTTTTCGTAATTCGAAATACAAAAATTATCGTATCGTGGTGGGGGGAGCCGGTGGTTTAGTGGCTGTAGTGTTGCCTCTGCCAGCTAAAAGCGATACCAGGTTCTAATCCTGTAGGCTTTTTTCCGAGAACGCCCGGCCCCCCTACTTGTGCGTGTTGGAACTAAGGAGACGAGGACTAGCCAATGAGAAAATGACAAATGAGGAGCGTTCTCAAATCAACACTCCGATAAGCCGTTGGCACCCTTGGCGCTCCTCGTTAAGAGCAGGCTAAAAGCTGGCAACGGGTTTCTCTCCTTTTTTCTCCTGCTATTCATTGCACTACCTCTTAGATACCCATTACGCGTAGGAAGAGGTGAATCAGCTGAGAACGTAAGAGATCGTATCGTGGCTCTGTATTCTACCTTAAAATAATCTTTCGTTTGGTACCTGTAAGATTAAATTCCGTGCCGTAATTTCATCCCTCAAAAAATCAGAGAAATGAAGGGTAGATAAAAAATTAACATATGGTTGTCGGGTTATTAACATGCTTGTCCCTTAATCAGTGTTTGATGTTGATAGATGATTAGTTCTAATATAGGAGCCAAAAGTATTAATGGTCAAGATCCAGGAATTCAAGTCGGACAAGAATGCTTGATTATATTTTATACTTATTTCGTTTGGATGATGAAATTATACAAATTTACTGCTTCGCCTTGAAACAAGTATTTTTAAAACTCTTATCAATAGTAAAGATTAAAAGAAAAAGCTATTATAGGGATACCAGGATTATTTTTGAGAAATTCTTATGCACAAAGAAGGTTTTAACCTTGATTTTGAATACAAATATAATGCATAAGTTGTAAAGGAATTTAGAAATTCATATTTTTAGTTATATGTCGCATCACATCAATGATATCGTTCTTCCGACCTAATATAACTTCATCTAAAACAGGGGTTCACAAATGGAGATCCGCGAAAGCTTGCAGGGGGTCCGCGATACTTTTCGAAAATTAGTTATTTATTTATTCAGGGAAGGGATAATTAATTAATTAATAAGTAAGTAATTAGTAAGAAAAACACCATCATTCGGAAACGGTAAAAATTATCTGCCACAGTTGTTCAGTGATAGAATATCCACCCTGCAATTGGACGACTCGGGTTCTTATTCCCTGTCATAGCAGAATTTTTTCTTGTTTCAAAATTATCCCTAATTAGTAGTACATTAAATGAGTTATATTTCTATGGAAAGTATTCAGTTATCAGGTGTTTCAAAGCAAATAGCACGTGCTGTCACTCATCAGGTTTGTCTAATTTCAAATCCACATGTTCAAGAGGTTCTCGGAACTCCTGATGTTCCAGTAAAGGTTCACAGGTTTAAAAAGAATAGAGCGCAGGCCAGGAAAAGTGCGCTTAACGTTCACTTGCGTGACAGGAAGCATAACTACCACCTCAAAACTCATCTTGTGGTGTCGCCACAATTTGAAGAGATCTTCGTTCCTGTAAACACTGGACGTTTTTTCGGATGCCGACCTGCACCTGCATTGCTGAACTCTCTCCCTCCGACTTTGGCATCTTCTTCTACAATGCTCTAAGGTACCTACTTTTCAGCACTCTCACCTAGTCCTTTTCTCCTACTTGGGGACAAAATTAAAAACTGGACGAAATACCGGGCCAAAAGCTCAAAACTGGGGTCGGTTCTGGCCAAATCGGGAAGCAAATTAAGCCTAAATGATAGTCAAAGATCTTGTGCAGAATCATGACATATCTGTCCATAAGTGATTTTTCTCTAACAAGGTTACTTCAAAAAATGCACAGAAAAAAATACCATACTTTAGTATCGTACTTGGAAAATATATCGTACCGTAATTTAAAACTGTGCTTAGGACAAAAAAAACTCCCGTGGCGTACCGTAATTTCGTATCACACCGTAACGTACTTCCACCCTTAACGTAGATATGGACGGAAAAATGAAGACTCACTAGAACGGCACGCACAATGACTCTGGTCTCCCAGATCATTTCTCAGTTACGTTAGAGA
Source organism: Tanypteryx hageni (assembly GCA_028673005.1). Taxonomy (NCBI): domain Eukaryota; kingdom Metazoa; phylum Arthropoda; class Insecta; order Odonata; family Petaluridae; genus Tanypteryx; species Tanypteryx hageni. The sequence continues at coordinate 54,063,991 of CM054116.1, forward strand.
TCCCTGAAGACACTGAAGCCTCCGACACACCGTTTTCCTTTTCTTTCCTCCACGTGTTATTCCTGGCTATGGGCGATGATTAGGAGATCACGCACCGGACCAACCCGTTTTATGAGGGGTTACCGTCAAAGCGGGTTCCACTATGGTTACTTTTATGCACCGCTGTGCCAGCCTCAATGAACGGACGTCACGTTTGGAACCAAGATTCGATGACGGGATGATCGAGAACAATACTATACTTCGCATAACAAGCACGCGTCTTGAACGTTAGATAGTATGGTTTCAAATAAAACTATGGAGGATATTGGACAAATTTTTCAGGAAAATAATGAAGTGTACGAAACGAAATACTTTTTGGCGCTTGCGTAAACACCTCACGCATATGTATCCTAATACCCGTTTAGTGAAATTCAAACATATATACGTATTCTTGTATAAAATCATAAAAGTGATGAGTTACGTTTTAATTGCTCTTATTGATTTTATTTCGATATTTATCATAAAATCGCATAAAGCTTATCGACAAATTTATATTATTCCTCCCTAGACATTAAAAGAATTTTTAATCGACGCTATAGTTGAAGCATGGATAAGAGGGAGCAAAGCCAGATAAAATCAATAGCTACTAAAATATAATAATTTTTATTTATCAAAATTCAGGTAATATTCTTTTTAATTGTGATAACCAAAATTGTTAAATATCTGACCATGCTGAATATTCAATTCGTTTAAAATATTTAGCATATGACTAATTCATTCATTTTTACTTTTTCTTTTTCAAATGCTTTAAGTCGTTGTTTGCTATATTAGAGGGCTAATTCTTTTTTATATCACTAATTCAAATCTCTGCGTATGTGAAGACACATATTGTCATATATATTTTCTTTATTTGGTTATTGTAAATGTCCATGAATCGGTCATTATATTGTATTTTTCTAGGAAAAATAAGGACAAAAACGATAAATTATTTACTTCGGAACTTATAATTAAAATTTTGTTTTAGTACGTTTATATTAAAAAGAATAAGGGTGAAAAATATTAAAATATAAAAATAGTGAATAGTAATTCAAACGGAATCTGAATGAGAAATAAATAACAGCATGCTATGAAAGGAAGATATCTGAAAGCCAAATAGCATAGAGAGAGAGAGAGAAATGTAGAAAAGGTAAAAGAGAACAAGGAAGCAATACATAATTTTGTAACAGAACAGAAAGAATCAATCAACATGTTTTCGCCAAATCCTTCCACATAAATATTTACAGCAACATATAATCCGTTCCTATTCTTAGCTAAGCGTTTCCATTCTCTTCATTTCATTGATTTCTCATTCAAAATATCTTCTTCCCCACCCCATCGTGACAATTAACTAATTTCAACCTAACGCACGAATAATGAAATCTCTAGATAGATAGATAGATAGATAGATAGATAATCGTCTTTATTCGGGCGAAATTTAGACCATAAGGTCCATTCTTACATTTAACTCTCTAGCATTCAAGTCCATCGGTCAAAACTCGAAAAAGTACTTAACGAATTAATAATTACAATGCTATTGCGGTCAGCTTCATTGTATTTTTGCAACTAATGTGCTCATTGTGTCCAGGTAGGTTTAAGCAACATTCAACTCAATTACTGTCAAATATTTCGATTTTATCTCACCACCCCAATAAACAAATGACCAATAGAATATCAGCAGTTTTTTTAACTCATAGTATATATATCTAAGGATACTTTTCAAATATAAGCTTCGTTCTTTTTTTGGATGCATTTGGAATTTTTACCTAAGTTCTCTTAGATAAAGAATGTTTTTTAAGAGAAATACATCCATTGCTGGTGTCTGTTTTCCTACAAATAACGCCTTCTTTGCTGGCGAATTGGATATCTCTTACTCGGATGACGGTGTAAGTTTGATGTCGGGTCGCCGAGTATTTTCTTCCTAATGCAGCAGAATTTTGACCTTTGACGGACAATTTCGATAGGACGAGCTTTCCCATGTAGCTCACTCTCTCAGTAGGATTCGGATGAGTTCGACCATCATACGCTTAATGCATTATTCATTACACGTTACATTAACCACTATTGTTATATCCTTCGGTTCGATTGGAATTCGTTTATCCGACATATGTGAAATTGTATTCTCTCCAAATATTTAGGCTCTCTTGTTGTGTTATGCAAACACTTCATAGTATACTAATACGTAGGTGTGACCAGCAAAGGAAGGTTTATGGGATTCAGTATGGCTAAATGTGTTAGATAAATATTGTACCACGATTTCATGAAGAGTAAATTTTCTTAATGAAATATATATTATACACTACAATGACATGAAGTCCAAACCAGGACTAATGAAGGCTGGTTTCCCAAAGTTGACGCCTCCAACTGATTAAATATAATAACAGAAAATGTTTCAGTATGTGTTAGACATTCCAAGAAATTCCCATGCCATAAATACCAATTGTAATTAATTTTGTATCAATGATAGAGAAGAATTGGAGAACAAATTAATAAAGCATCATCAGGTTTAATATATTAAAAGCAATGTCAAAATCTCTTACTGACATTATATTTGGGATGTATTTTTTTTAAATAAACGAATTCAATAAATGTTATTATTTATACGCCAATATGTATGGATTAACTGTCCATTGCTGAAAGATAGTTGAGTAGAAAAGAAAATAACTTATTTGTTGACTCGTCTATGCTCAAGCCGAGTTCGATAATAATCGTCTCCGTGGCAACAATCCAATAAAATGCGATTTAAAACGCAAAAACACTGTTTCAGTAGAAATTTAAAAAATACGATCAATTATCAAATTTCTGCGATATGAATTAGAATCTACATTTTTCCCCTTAGTGCAGTACAAACCGCGCTTCGATATCACAATTAAAAGATATCTTAAAAGATTAAAGGAAACATCTCTGCACGATGGATTTGAGACTCCCTTTGTAATACAAACAGAGAAAAAACGTTCCTGGAATCGAACCCGGGACTTCAATCTTCGCCAAATAATATATATCCCGGAGGTGGTCCCTGTTAGCACGAGCCTCATACCATGTTGCATGAAAATCGATACATTTATGCAAAAGTTGTTAGAAGGGGACACACATACACAGGACCATTTCATAAGGATATGCTTACTTGGGAACCAGCCTAAAAATACCTGTCATCATCAGAAAAAAATGTCGTAATCTATTGTGATTTTGAGAAAATATAGATAGATAAATAAATGCGATAAATTAATTCACCCTTAACTACTGACCACTCGTCTGTGAGGCGAGTGCGTTTTTTGTAATCGCTGTTGCTCTCTGTTATGTAATCTTGGAACCTCCTGTGGCCTAGTACCTTCAAATGGCTATAGATGGAGTATTTGTAGTGTTTCAAAAAGAACAGTTTAGTGGCAGCAGAAATCAAGGTCTCACAGACGACGTGTAGTCGATATTATTTTTATCGATATTTTTGGTTTTCTGTAAGCTTTTTAGCTATGATGGTATTTGCATACCATTAAAAATTTACAATAGCAATAATTTTAGTATTTTTAAGACTAAATAAATTTGCATTGAAAAATACTGTATCAACCATTTTCTTTCTTTACTTGTGGTACTGTTTACATATATTGCCAATTTAAATGATAAGGTTTGGCCATTTTTTGTACAAAAAAAGGAAACTAATTGTCAATTAGAAGCCGAACAAATAAAAACGGCTTTAGTGCTCTTAGCATGCTTTATCACCGAGATATGTGGGTGAGAAAATGGATTAGTCTGTGAGACGAGACGCCAGTATTTGCGTGAAAAAACTAGTGTCGGTAGTTAACGGTTAACATAGCAGATAATATAACTTATTTTTTACAAGCACACATAACTTCAAATTTTTAAATGTAGAAATCTTCCATAGCTTCAGATATACCTATTGCATGTTTCACGGTTTATATTAATCAGTGAATTATACACACCGAAATTTTCTCTAAATTCCAGTAAAATTGTCATGGTTTCCACGAATAACTTATTTTATTTAATTATTAATATTGAAAAATCATTCAACAACAATTAAAGTCGGAGTTTAAATATGTTTACTTATGAGATTGTATTTTTGGTGCAGACTATTGACTTATAAGTATTAGGTAATATTTTTCTATAAACTTCAAAAGTAATTAGCGTATTATATTTTTGATCACCATCATGTTTCACTTCTTATTCCATCCATCAAAATATCTGGTTTAACTTGTAATCTCGTTTTTGCGAGTTTCAACTTTAAAGGCAACGTTTGAATATATCGAAGTGTATTTTCTTTGTCACACACCCCTCTGTGTAATCTTTAAGCCTGAGATATTTACAGGTTAATTTTGGAATCTTGTTGTTATCTTTTCTCGAAATATTTTATGATCTCTCAGTAATAGAATAAGCATTAATTCTATATAAACAATTCACAGATCTCGTAAGTTTATTGACTCTCAATATCTCCTTAATATTAAAAACCTTGTTAATGGCTTTAATCAGAGTGTGGTAAATATTTCTACGCCATGCTCGACTTTACGTAACTTTATGCAATTTTGTGAATGTTTCCTTCATTATTCATCATTTCAGAAAATTAGTTTCTAAGGATTATTCGCTTAGTTTCAATAAATGCGATCTTTTTTCTGGATTTACTTTACAAGCTTACTTCACTTATAACAATATAAATTTAAAATATTTTAGATAATTTACTTTTTCTTTGACAAAAAGTTAACTCCGTTTACGGTACGAACTGTATATGAATCAATCAATATTAATTTCAATAAATGAGTAATCATTGGTATTCTACTACTAAAACTAAAAATACCTATTGTAATATATTTATATTATCTACGGTATAAATAAATGCCCGGTTGTAGTAAATGAGGTGATAATAAGGTGAATTCTATATTGAGTATCCGCAGAAAATTATGGAGGAATAATACCTCTTATTTATATTGACCGAAGTCTATACATACTTAATCAAGATTATAAGTAGAAAATAAATGTTTCTCTACAGTATTACAATAAACTTCGTCTCAATATGTTTCTTTCTTCGATTAAAATTATTGATATAACATTAGCACTTTGTAAAGGGGACGAAAAAATTCAATTGGTAACTGGAGTGTACGCTACGAATTTTATAACATTGAATTCAGAATTTCCCTTAGCTTGGTAATGACATCATAAGCGATGCGATTTAGGATAATATACAGTTGGGTATTTAATGTCTGCTATTTAGCCGAACTCCGATCAGCTGGATTTCCAACAATAAATAAATTAAAAATAATACTTTTAAAATGCAATACATGCTTCCAAATCTTTGGTTACGGAGATAATATATGATAATTAAATTTCGGTCATAAACTCATACGCGTTATTCCGTGATATCCAACGATTATAAAACATCTCAATTAACAAATTAGAATGTTGCACATTATTCTTGTAAAATAAGTTCTGTAATTTGAGACTAAACCAAGTCATTATTTGAACTCGAAGGTTCTACAATAAATTTCGGATTATACCGAGCCTGGCGGTCTATGTTTAAAAAATACGGAAATATGCGCCGATTTATTTTAACTGACCACAGGAGCATGAAAATATATTTCACAATCGCGATTTCGTCACTTTTTTCCACCACGCAAATCAACAAGTTTGCCATTTAGTATGGTGTAAGCGTCCTTATGAAACGTCCTTTCACCGTTAAACCATCAGCCGTAAAAATAAATGCACTTCAGGTTATTATGTCGTTTGATGCTTGGCCTCCGAAAAGCTTAAAAGCGTCACGGTTAGGTTCACCTTTTACTGCCGGGAAGAGTTGACGCTTGAGAAAATAAGAGGTAGAGGGAGTGCGCGTTGAGGGAATTGGCAGACGTTAAAGAGACTAAAACTCAGGCCGTGGAAACGAAGAAGAGTGCCCGGGTGCGAGTAAATATCACTGTGCAGGCCGAGAATTTAGTGGCCAGAAATGAAGAACGTGGCAGTAAATTGTAGGTTGCTATGAAGTCAAAGCCAGGACGCGTGTAAACTTGGCGATCGTGTATACAGCATTCCGATTTAAAATTAAAATTCGTATTTGAAACATTACGCTTTCAATGCGAAGAAGCATTAGTTTTAAAATGCTTTAGTTTTGGCGCGATTATTCATTACAAAAATGTCTAACGTCTAGGATAAAGAAAGTCTTATTGAACGGCGATATAGATGTCATTACAAATATAGCATTCAATATTTTGGATAAATTTACAGTATGACAAATGAGAGGTTATTATAAAAGAGGAAACGGAACAGATATTTTTTTGTGAGGTTTTACGGAGAATAAATTGGGATTGATTTTATAGTAAAAGTAGAAAAGTGATATTTATGAAGAATTATATTTTCTAAATATCTTCTCCATTTCTACACCCATAAAATACATATCTAAAGTATTTCGTTAGCTGTTATGATAATCCACATCAACTTAAATAATTCTTCGTATTAAACTAATGGATTAAACAATTTAATTAATACAAAAATTATTATATCATTTTTATAATAAGACGATAATGAAATTCAATACAAAACAGATCTTTATCCATCCCAATCTGTTATAGCAAAATATTAAAATTACATATAACAACTATGAATTGATTGACTTTACAAAAAGAAGTAAATAAAAACTCGTCAAAAAACTAGGCGGCACATGTAAATCTTATATTAAATTTCATGAAAATTAAAAATTTGCGATCAGTATCGAAAATAGTTAAATATGTTCATAAATTACTGCACTATAATGTAATTGAATGACAAAATTGAAGTGTATAATGTTGTTAAATGGCTTAAATTCGTTTCCTATAAAAGTTTAAATTGGATTTTTGCAATTTACGTAATCTACTTCTGTTTTAGGGTAAGATAAATTCCAGACTACATCTCTGAAATATAATCACTGAAAAGGATTACTTTAAACCATTTCCAACCAGTAACCAATTTTAAGATGATTAGTCATTACAAAAACCCCAGCGGAATATAATTTTCATATATTTTCTACGGAATGCAAAGCATTCGGTATTATATAGGTACAGTAAGCTCTGTTGACCGCCGGTGCGTAATTTTGGGATTTAAAGGCATTTTAGACGCTTGTAGCAGCGACCAAATGTCTGTCTCCTACCGCGTTTAGTTAATTAGTTTCGGTAAGTCCCTGCGGCTGAGATTATGAGATTGGGACAGTATTTTCCCCTATAATCCTACCGGGTTGTTAATATTGTGGTTTTCTTGGCTCACGTATGTTGATGTGAATGATAACAAACGGACTTCTTAACCATAATATGAGAGCTGTGTAAAACAGACGAATACTCTCACACTTTAATCCAACTTTTTGTAGCCAAATTTGAAGTCCATGCTGTAGTTATATTGCTGCCCAATATTTTTGATGGTAGAAATATTTACAAAATCAGAGCTTTTATTCTTAAAATGGTTTCTCTAACTTGCTGCTATTTTTAAGTGACGTATAGAGCACAATTATCCATCTATATTCCAAGTTTTCTAAAGCCGAATTAATTTAATTCTGCAATAAAGTTGCTTAAGTATAATTTATATATTTAAATAAAAAGTAATTTATTTTATAAATATGATGCGCAACTTCCAGGTTACATTGGGAAACAGGAAAAGAAATAACATTAATGATTAAACGTTATCTTAAAGTTACATTGGGCAATGGCTTATGAATATAATTTTTCCTACCAAACAATTACTTGAAACGACATAGAAACACTGTTCTTAGCGTGTGATAATTTTAAGTTATTCTTATTTAAAGGTTAACAAATCATTACAAAACACGATTGCTATGAATTTGCTCTTACATCAGTGAAAAATACTATTACACAAACTATTAAAAAGTTATATTCGTGATTTAAAAATTATGTAAAGTTAACCAAAGCTAAAAGTTTTAATTAATTTGCTTATATTGAGAGATTACGCCAGTTAAGAATTAGTATTTAGGTAAAATTTATCTAATCAGCCCATACATAAACTTTTTTGTTTTTTAATATAAGTTTAGCTTAAAGCTTGAGAGATTTTCCCAGTGTCCATCATTATTAGTTTTTAATAAGGGCAGAAATTCAAAGGAGTTTAATGAAAACTCTAATGTAAAATTTATTTTTTGATCCTATGTGTTATATAATCAGAGAGCCAAATGAACAGTTCTTGAAATGTTTGAAAGATCACAAATGAATCAAAAATAACAAAAATTAGCACCTCCATACGGTGACCTTGGTATGTGCTTTCGTGGAATATTTATTGTGTTGTTGGATAATAAATATAAAGAACTATGAAAGCTTTCAAATCTGATCATCGTTTCAGAGGTCGATTTGCGAATTCTGTTTGCTGCGAATTAGGAATGAAAAAGTTTACTCCATTCTATAGTTGGCAAAGTTCCGAAACTAGTTATTTTCGATTTGGCAAAGAATGCATAAGGCCATAGAATTTATGAGTAAAAGAGTAAAATCTTATCCCATAGAGACAAAGAGATTGGAAAAAGAAACAAATGTTTACTACTTTAAGAAATTAAAATTTTCGTATCACCGCATCTCAGTTCTCGTAATGTAATGTTTACTTAAAATAAACATTCTAGTCCTCGGAAGTTGATTCTTTTAAACGATTATTCTAAGGTCAGAAAAATTTTATTGTACAATTAACTCGAAAAAAGCTCTACAACTTTTATTTGTAATAAAATAACTGAACCTTGTCAGGGCTGATTGTGTTCCTCAATTGATTTTTAAATAATTAAGAATTATAGCAAAGTCTCCTTACACAAAATATTTTAAATAGCCTCGTGCCTGAACATAATATCCTGAATTAACACGCATTAGCACCTGCAGAATATTCAAATTAACTTCTGATATTTGCACCTCATCGCCTTTTTTAATTACTTTAAACTCCTACATAATTCATATGTTACGAGCTGTGGAACTAGATCAATAAGTTCATCGGCGCTCTTGATTGACACCACCTCATTTTTCTTTGCAATTTCTCACCTAATAACGAAACTTCGTCGGAGTCCATTTAACGCAGCGTGGTCTACATATTCCCCACGGTCACCTCATTTTCTAAACTGATTTCTGATTGCAAGGAGCTGTTCATCAATCACGGGATGCTTAACGAGAATAAAGGAAGTGGTTCGGCACTAAAAGTTTAAGGAGTTTAGCTGGTAGGGGGTTGGACGTGAGGGATGATAAAGGCTTGAAACGAAGTTTGGCGGCTAATTTAGCTGATTTTTTTTGGAGGGATGGCCTCCTCCTTCCTTAAAAGATTTTATTAATATAATTCTTGTGATTATTGGCAATAGGATTACCTCCGGCGCTCATAGTTGCGCCCGAATAAAAAATACCGCAGAAGTTTAGATTTGCGTGACGTTTCCAGTATTACGCGGACAAGGATCTGAGTTTACCTTGAAAGTAGTTGAAACAATTACCAAGAAGATGGAGTCAGAAGTATTTCGAGGTTAAGTATAAGAAATTACTGCAAGGATACATGAAGGATTTATAGGACCCTTGGGAAAGAGATATTACGAAAAACTTTATCCTAGCACAGCGCTTTTGTACACCTGGGAGACAACGATTTAAGAGATAAGAGAGCTACAGAAGTCTACGAAACAAAAACATTCATTATGTAGAAAAATAGCAATCTAGTTAATCAATATTTGTGAAATTTTGCACTCTTAAATGATGAAAAGGAGTTTCGTCGATTATAAAATGGTTTTATTTTAAACTTTCAGATCGATATGGAAGCGTTCCAAAGAGCAATGTACACATTCATTCTAGAACCATTGCCAAAGATGATTGTCACCCGTCAGTCAGAGAGATTTTGAGAGCCAATCTTTTTGTCGTCGTAGATTTTGGTTTGGTTTAGGGGGATATCACGCAAAGAGAGAAATAATACTGACTTATGTGTAAAGCTACCGAAACGAAAGAAGTTAACATTCATTCCAACTACCTTCAAAACCATCTACTTCGATGGAGATTATTGTAAATTTACTTATTTTATCACTCACTTGAGATTTGCCTGCAATTTACAACATTAGAACCTTACAGAATAAAACGCAATGCACCTTGCTGAGATAAGAAAAATATCTCATTTCCGATCGAGAGGAATGGGTGGCAAAACCGGTAAGTGAAAAGTGTGGGAACATCCGCTGAAATAATTTCCTAAAACAATAAAATGAAGCACAATCAGGTATGCAAATATCATTAACAAACTATAACACAGTTTTGAGAAAAATTGCAAGATTTCCAGTGGATGGGACCTCAAATAACATTTCTGATTAATTCTTTTAAGTGGTGAAGAAGATTGTCTACTTCATTCAATAATATGAGGCGATGTCTCAGATGGAAAAATGAGATCTTTTGAAAGGTGAGAGATTGATATCTGTTAAAAAGACGGAAGGACCCTTAACTTATGGAAGTCTGTACCGAAGGATAAGTACTCTAGCATCAAAAGTGCAGCATTAAAATTAAGTTCGATGTTAGCCTCTGCTTTATAGAAACTCAGACATTTAAAATCCAAGCATCGATCGGTTAAGACGGCCTAAAGGGAACTGCTGCGTGTGAGGACATATATAACTATATTATTCCATACAATTTGGTTAGTTATAAATAATTATACTTATTTGTTGCTACATTTTAAAATTAATGATTAATTAGTAAATTGTTTTCATCAGTATGAGGCTCATTCACAAGTTTGAGGTTAATTTTAAAAATCCTTCTCATTTTTCTTTTTAGCACAGACAATGCTTAAATGAGATTATATATAGAAGATTAGGAGAAATTTATATTTAAATAAACAAGGATACGATGCCTTTTCTCTGGAAATTTACAGTCCTTTGCTGTTTCATTAGTTTAAGAGACGGAAATTCCCAGAGGGTACATGTCAAATTTTAATTTTAGTCTCACATAACCTCACAATTCCAATTTCAAGGGAATAAATTTTCCTTATCTTTTGCATGGACTAACACTGCACTTCATTACCCTCCTGTGTCAGTGATCAGAAAAATACTTATTAATAGGCATTATTCCGTAATACCCCATATATTCAGGCATACACGTATCAGGATTTCTTTCTTAGAGTTTACATAACGAATCTCCAGCCGATGGACTTGAAAAATGCCTTTTGCATGGTTCGATATTTACCATCCTTTTTTCAATGAATCAATATTGAATGATAGGAAGCTTTTATCCCGTAAGTCCGTATTATACCTGTCTGAACTTTCCTTCGCTACCTCAATTGGGATTTGGTCTTGTTACGAGCGAGTATAAAATTGATATGGACGAAAATCGGACAAGTGCTTTGGGAAGAGAGAAAGATAATTTGGATGAATGTTTAGAAGTAAAATGACTATTAAGAGGTAAACAACGCATTGTCTGTTTCCGTTACGTATAAGAAAATGCCATGCATTGCGTTATTCTGACAATAAATTTTCCTTCTATCACTGTGTTGTCATATCTTTTCCAAAATGAGTTCTTGTAAAAATGTAGATTTAAATTGCATAAACTCTGTGATCCTTATATCAAGGAAGAGCTGAAGCTATATTATAGATTAAAAAGTACAAGTTATCAAGAAAGCAGTGAAAATGGACACGCATCCAACTGTGTCATTTATAAATCTATGTTTAAATGACACTATTCATGTTTAAAAATGTACAAAAATGTAATAAATTTAGACAGAATTAAAAAACCTATATGAAATTTAATGACACTAACTATAAAGTTTGATAACTCTAAAGACTAAAAATAAATGGATAAAAACCGATGATTGAACAGATGTAATTTAGAATTGTGCATTAAGTTATTTGCCTCATGTAGTGAATGCATTCTGCTTTTGGAATCCGTAAAGTAAAATGTCAAAAATATTAAATAAGTTCTGACAAATGGATTAAACAAGTTTGGTAAGAGCTTTTACAGAAAAGTTGAAATTTAGTATTTATTTTAATGAAATACATGTAAAATAATCGGAAAAACGTGTAGGTTTACGTCTACTATAATTTTGATAAGGATAACGCGTGAAATCGTTTTCAGTTTGTCTCCCAAATGTGAGTGAAGTTCGTTTAGTTTGCTGAGACACTTAGAGAACTATCTTTCTATATTTTAATAAATTGCTGGCAAAGGCCTATTTAACTTACTGTAGCATTAGTTTTCAAGTAAGTTTTTTTAATTGAATTTTTTTCGTATGTCAGTAAAGGAATTTAGAGGCTAAGATCTCATTAGCGTTTAAGGTACTGCAGCGTTATTATTAAAAGAATAGTTTTTTATTTAATTTTAAATAGGTCGGCAAAGGAAATTTTCTCTTTCAAACTATATAAAACAATAAATTTTATATACCAACTATTTTTTAAGCCTTAGACATTTTAATCAATCAAATTACTACGCATAAGGCGCAAGTAAGTGTTTCCAAAACAGTAAATTGTTAAATATCACTTTTAAATCAGCATTATTATTATAAAGAATTTAACAATCTATTTTCAGACGAAAATCTACCATTTTGAATCGAATTCTTTTTCATTTATTTGCTATTTTAATTATTATATATGAGCGATTTCATTATAAATATAAAAATACGAAAGACCTGGTAAGGGTAATTGAATCAATAAAGAATAATTCTGCAAGGAATAGTGAAAAAGGAAAAAAGTTGTTTTGTTTTATTGTGTTATGCAATTGAAGTATACTTTACGCGGCTGAACTGAACCCAAGGGTATATTGCGGCATCAAAGATAACTTAGTTCTCCGTTCGTTTCATTTGGATTCGGCCGCCGTTTCGCGCCCATAGAGGATAGAAATCTGCATCCTACAGCAAACGAATTGTCCCAATTAAAAACAAAACTTCGTATAAACAATCTTTCTTCACTCAATCGTGAGATTAGCAGCTTGGAGAATATGGGAAGATGAAAATCAAAAGACAAATGAATAGCTGCGAATTTTCCCTCCAAACGTAGCAATCGATAAGATAGTGGTCAGAAGAAATTATCGAATGATCGAAAGCTCATGGATCCACTCAGTGGAAGAAAAGTTACTTCCCGGTTGGACGGCCGAAGGGAAAATGTTAAGGATAATTTATTTCACCGAGACAAATTTGCATTGGGCGTAAACACACATGTATAACCAACTCACCCGACTTCTGATGACCGACGATACTGTGTTCGAACTTTCCTGGCCATAACGAACGCCGGATTGTCTCACCTCAACGTCTGCCTTCGGCTTTAATTTGTGATAAAATAAGAATTATCCCAGGCGTCGCATTGGAGTTTTATTCGTCATATGCTCGAGGAAAAATTGAGAGATTTAAAGGAAGAATCGCAGTAAATAATATGTTTTGAATAAGAATCTCAAGTTAAAAACGCCTAATGGATATGCAAGTATTCGAAGAATTTATTTTTTTTCCAATGGCGGTGTCTTGCAGCTGGACTATCCGCGCGACTTTTTAACATTATCATATAAGAAGTATTATATAAATTATGGCGATATTAAAAGTATTTAAATACTAGATTTCGATGGATATGTAACGTTTTGGTGCCCGAAGTCCGAAAAAGTTGTTTTTGTTATTGGGTCAGTGTGCATAATTTTGACTCTGTTACCTGTGAATGACTCACTACTAGACTCACTAGAATGCCCGAACCTGTCGTACCCCCTAAGATGCCCGATGGAGTCATATTGACTCCTTTGTGTATTTATGCTCTTTCAGGTGATTTTTAGCAGCTTTTTGCTTTTGATGTGTAATATTTATGCATTTGTGTTTGTATCATTATACCATTATTGAAGGTACAGTCAACAAGAAGGCTTGGAGTAAAATTTTGTTTATTTTCAAAAACTTTAAAATCTTATGAAAAACACAAAATGTAAGTAAAATCGGTATCATGCATTTGTGACACTTGAAAACAGCCAGAGGCAGAAAAAGGTACAGTCATATCAAAAAGAAATATTACTGGAAGTCATTTAAAAATAGTTAATATATTGAAAAGAAACCTACCGCCGCATACTAAGGCTCCGCACAATCAACACACACATATGAGACCTTTGATGTGCATGTTCCGCACAGAAATCTTTTACATTGTTGACATTTCCTAATTACATGATTTTTTTGCATTTTTTCCTGACAATATTTTGTGGCTTTTGAACTGTCACTGTCATGTTTATCAAGTTTTGCAGCTTGTGTTGCTGGTTCGCTTCTTTTTTAGAATTTTCAGCTGTCAGCTCTTCAACCAGTTCTTTTAAGAATTCTCTCCTAGAAATCAGCTCTCCTGTTACTTGTACGTATATTACTGACGCATTTATCCTAGCAAGATCAAGATTATTCTGGAAAGCATTCACACGCCATCGCCTTGTATCTGTTCGGACTGAATATATTTTTGCCATCTGATCCACTACGTCAACACCATACTTTGTCTGATTATAAAATTGCAGATTCGGGAGTTTTCTTTGTATTTTCAACAGTTGGATGACACGTACTCAAGAGGACTATATTGCTTTTCGTCTTTCCCTGATAGATAGTAATTGTAATCTCCTGATGTTTATAAATCTTTGTTGAGTAAAGCTGTTCTTTCATGGACTTGATATTGGCAGGAATCTCCCTTCTATTTTTGTTAACTGTTCCAACTATACTTTTGCTTTTCTTCTTCAAATTTCTTGCTAGCCCAAGGAAAGTAAAATAATTATCTGTGGTTACATTCCTGTCTTTGCCAATGGATGGTCCCATGAGGATCATAACAACGTAGTCAACCGCACGCTTGTCGGCATGCGGACCTCGTCCTTTCCGAAGTTAGGGAAACCATTTACTCCGTACTTAATCTCCTTGTCTACTGCTAACCAATATTTCTGCCCATATTTGTCCGGTTTTGACGCCATGAACTGGATAAAGGGGCAACGAGTTGCTCATAAACCTTAATGTAAGGACCAGGTTTGTAGCAAGCAATGCAGTTTTCCAGAAACCTGTTCCATACTGTGGAATACATCGCAAACTTGTCAGATTTGAGTCTCTCTGAGTGAAAAGACCTTTCGTCAAAGCGAAGAAACCTTAGTATTTCACAGAACCGATTCTTTGACATCGCCTTTTTGCACAGAGGGACACCCCAAGAAATAAACCACAGAGAATAAATGGGCAAGTCATACCGATGCGATCAGCGGCGCTTCTACAACCCGGGGTCCGTCCCGTCCCTGTAGCCCGCCCACGAACAGCTGAGCGTCGACCTCGTACCGCACCATACACATAATCTGTATGCACATTGCGAGAAACGTGATCTTATTTCTAAAAATCTCCTCAATCAAAATAAAATAAAGACGTTGCTACCTACCAATATTGTTGCGTCTCTCTTCCACTTCTTTTGGGCAAGCAGAAATAACCTCTTGGGAGTCAAAATGACTCCCCCGGGCATTCAAGGTAAATCGCAAAATATCTACAGAAATAATTATTGCATGGCAGAAATTTTTGGCTATTGTATAAAAGACTTAAAATCATAAAATGTCACAAACGGATGTTTTTCCAAAATGAACACAATCAGAAATGGCAGTAGTTTTCGTTCCTAGAGGAGTCAAAATGACTCCCTCGGGCATTCTAGTGTTAAAAGGTGCAACGTAAACTGATTTAATTTGGTATTTACGCAATGTATCCCCCGCGACAGAAGCGAAGCTGGAATGAACCATTTCGCGCCATAATGGAGGTTATTAGTTTATTTTTGTCGATTTTCACAAAATGCTCAATGACTCAAAAATGCCAGTAAAGGTTTTGATTGAAATTCGTCCAATTGTAGAGTTTAATGTCGTTAGTTACAATAACAAAAATAAGCACATTTAGTGAGACTATAGCATGTCGAGTTTCACACCAAACTACCGTCAAGCATTTTTGCTGTGTCTCAAACTGCGCGGAATCGTATGACCAGAGACATTATAGCTAAGACCAAAAGCGTACGGATATGAAACGCATACAGCGACTAATATTTCTGCTTTATGTCATGAACTATAACGCGAGTAAAAAACATGAAATTCGTCATATTGACGGCGGAGGGGCAAAAACCATGATTGAGGATAAGAAGTAAATTAAGGGTGGAAAAAAAAGAAGAGACACTACGCTGGTGGGGAAGCCCGGGCGAAGACGAGGAAGAGAGAGAGAGAGAGAGAGAGAGAGAGAGAGAGAGAGAGAGAGAGAGAGAGAGAGAGAGAGAGAGAGAGAGAGAGAGAGAGAGAGAGAGAGAGGAAGAGGAAAACATCAGAAGAAAAGCGTTGAGAAGGGAAGGAAACAGCAGCTCCATGGTGAAGCGGCTATACGTCAGTGACGCGGATGGGTCGAGATTAATTTCCGCGAGGGGCGAAATGGGAAAAGGGCAAACCGAGCGGGTTTTATAAAAGGGAGGAATTTAAAATGGTGGGAGGACGGATGGGGAAGGGCGCGTCGCCGAGGACGATTGGCGGAGGAGAGAATGGAGTGTTTTTGTTTGGAAGGCGACTGAATATCTCATCGGGGACAAGAGGGCGAGGAGCGTGACAAAAGGGGAAAGAGAGAGAAAATTTTTGGAGAGGTCCTTTAGGCGAAGAGGAATGTGCTTAAAATGGGCGAAGGGATATTAAGCGGTGAAAGTGTAAAGCGTGTGAACTCGAACGAAGAGTGACGTGAAGTGTGAGTGCAACGTGGAATAAATGAATGGAGAAAAACGGACGAGTTGGCTGTGGATGGAAATTTTGCGTAAAGGATTACATTACGATTTAAAGTTTTCCCTTCTCTGTTTGTTCCTTCCATGGAGATTTATGAGTTCAGAAGGTAGGAAATTTAACGGAGCTTCATTAAGTGCACAAAACCTTGTGTCGTCGGTAAATTTAGCAGTCCTGACTATTTTGTACACTTTGCCGTGTGCACTAAAGTAAATACAGAAATCTCTCGGGCAACGACGTTACTCATGGCAAAATGTTCGCCGTTGACACGTTATACAATTGTGACATCTTCGTTCACACGGCGTGGCCAATTTGCGGGCGCAACGCTCCAGCCAGACGCAATACTCTGCTTGACGGTGATCTTTTCGTCTTGCACCATGACATGAAAATATCAAAACATGAAATTGATGGAATAGAGCGAAATGAAGTTTGTGTGTTTGGCTCACGTGTCTTCTCTCCATATCACCGCTTAGGATAGTTGAAAATAGCTACAAGATGTAATAAATGCACACAAATAAGGAAATATATTAAATTAATGCAGAAAAATCATATCTACATCAACTAGCTTGATCAAATTATATATAGTTAGACCTAACATCTACCTGCATTACAAAGTTTCCGCTGATATCTGTCACTTTTATGAAATCCTTTTAGGTTGGCCTGTAAAGTCATCTCTCGTCATCTAAATCAAATGTCTTCCTCCACCTCGGTCGTTTATTACAAACTTTCATGTCCATTCCTGCGTATTTCATTTCCTTCCTATTCACATGTGTCTTATTTCCATTCATCGTCTTTGAATTCTTCCGTTTAGACTCGAGAGTAACCATGGAGACACATGAGTTGAATGAAAAGTGAGAAAGCAGAAAAGAGAAATACAAATTTCTAGCGTACTTCCAGACACTTTTTTTGGAGCACCGCAAAATACTCTCCATGAAATCTCAAAAGACATTAAGTAATCAAGTAATGTTATTTATGGGGGATAACTTTTGTGTAACTGTCTTCTTTGCAATTTTTAAGGCGCTTTGCCCACATTTAGGTCTGCGGGTGAATTTGAATTTGAGTTAATATATCCTGTGAAATTTTTTACTGTAAACTTAGTACGTTTCTCAATTCAACTCATTCAATGAGAGCAAAATTTTTTTTAACTTTTTAAATTTTCAAAAAAATTGTTAAGATGATAATCTAATTCTTAAATAGAATAAAATCTATTGGGTACAAATTAAAATAAAATTTTCTCTAGGTTCTCCTTGCATGCAGCTATTATGGCATATTTATTGAAATGTCCATCACAATTAAAATTAAAGAACTTTTATTCGATCTTTTCAACTGTATTTGGCATACTTCTATAAAATTCAACATTGATCATTTCCATGAATTACGTAGCTTTCATTACCATAAAGGCCGAAGCGAGTCAGCCATAATAGATTTTTATAATCAATTTGACAGTTATATTCCAAACATAAGCCGAGATCAATAACTATATGTTGATTCCGCCACATGCTAATTTTTCATTCCCTTTAACTATCCTTTGCTGCGTTATTTGCATACGCACTTCTTTTAATTGAAACTTCTAAACGTTCGCAAGTAACAACCTAAGTAAACTAGCGTTACGCGTGCCAACCCCTGCCTCGCTTTATACTCATAAAATATTTTATATGTTAATATGATAAGGAATATAGTTTATATCTTGCTTTAGGCAGAGTATTAGAATTTAATTCCCCGTTTTAGCTCATGAAATTTTCTGTCTCTCAGCTCGCAGAATAATATTTTGCCTAGATCTATATTATTGCTGTTGCCACGATAGAGAAATTGGCTCATGATATTCTCCTGCACTCACTTCGCCTGAGTATCTTGTGGGAGCAATCAAGAGGAGCAAATTAAAAAGCGTTCGCACTAGAAACTTTGAAGGAAATTTCGGTAGGGAACCTCCATGCAAGGGGGGTGGCGTTATTGTTGTGAGGATTGCGGCTAGTTTCCTTGGCTGCGGTGAAGTGGGTCAACAATCCACTTTCTCACCGGGAGAGGCTGAAAGGAGTTCGAAGCGCTGAAGTGCAATTATAACAAGTTCTACAATCGTAGAAGCACCAACCAGTCGACGTGACTTGCATATAATAAATTTATTCACTCGGAATTCATGTTTTATAAACCTGCTATATACTTCGTCCAGAATAATTTAATCAGAGTAAATTATATCTTGAATTTTGTAGTTCGAACATTGGAGACAATAAGAACCGGTGTTAAATTGGAAAAAGAATTTTACACCCAAAGATGAAATAAAAAATGACTCTTTCTTGATTAGTCACGGTTTATTTCATGATTGTTTCCGAAAGAGTAAATATTTATTTATATTTCGCCTGCGTTGTACCATTCGCTCCAATTATCGCTCGAATCTTAGAGGGAAAATAGATTGGTCATACGGGGCACACTGCCGTCGTGTTATGGATCTTATTTGCCGTTGTTTCGCCCATTTAAAATAAATGGAGTTGTTCGATGGAGTACGCTTTTGTAAATCGTTTATTATTTTCCACCCATTCTCTTTTGATTTGATGACTCTAGTTTCCGTGGCAATTTTTCAATGAATATTGGATAGTTATTGCATGAAAAAATGGGGAAGAAATGGTTCTATAGGCTGAACGAAGGTTATATTTAATATTTTTATAAATTCCCCTGATTATAACAGTCTATCCTGAGTTAACATATTTAAATACACACAAATTACATAATATAAAATAAACCTTACGCTTTAAATAGGGAAAAATTGCTAAAATTGAAATATTTTATTAGGTTCTGCGGATCATATGCTTGTATTTTCGCAACAATTACTCACTTAACAGAAATACGTTTCTTTAAATTTTTTCTCATCATGATTTCATTTCTTTGAAATTTTAAAACAAAATAAATTTTAAAACCTACTCTTTTATGCATAATATTGTTTTAAATATTCCTTACTTCCAAATGCATATTCCCTATTGAAATTTTAAATTTGATTAAAATCACCGAAATAAAGTCCCTATTTGTCATTAAAAATTCCTGAAGACCAAAGACACGATGGCTATAGATCAATGGTTCCTAAAATTTTTCATTCCGCCAGCCCCTTTCATAAAAATCCAAATCTCGCGAACCCCCTCTTAAAAATAAATATTTTAAAAGATCATCTTCCTTACCTGAATATTAGTGGCGTAACCAAGGGGGGGTGTTACGTGCTTAAACGTACTTCAGGTATGGAAATAAAATACTTCAATTTTGCGGGTAAATAACACAAACAAAAAATGATTAAAAATTTATTAATGAAATATTGTCCTATACCGCATCGTAGAATTCAAGTTAAGCATTTCAACTTATCATTTGGTTTAATAGTGTAAAATTTTGCTCAATAACTGCTGTGTTGCTATATAATCAAAGCAAAATATCGCTCTAACAAACGACAGCCTTAGACAGGTAGATGCGGCGATAATGCATTTGTCGTTTTAAAATTTCTCGTTGCTAAAAAAAACTTTTTGGAATATTCTGCGACTGAGTCTAAGAAATTTACACAAATTCGTCAAGGATTCGATTTCTCTCTTCAACAAAAGTAAATTTTGTTAATTTACGCGTATAAGCTTCTGTCAGAACTTCGTTGTTTAATCTAAGAAATCTTAAAATGAAGACTAAATATATTCTACACTCAATCTTATGTTAATAAAATGAAGGAAAAAAACACTCTTTGAATTGAACCAGTCCCATAACTGCAGACAATGATTAACATAAACCGTGCAATGAAATACGCTGTGCAAACGCCATTAAAGATTTTTTTCCGTGAACCTCCTGAGTCTTCTCGCAAACCCTTAGGGGGTTCGCGAACCACAGTTTGGGAACATCTGCCTTATATGAAAATTTTCCTGAGTGACACGTGCGAGAAAAAGCTTATTTTGTAGCGATGATAGATTGACATGACAAAGATAGTAATAAATGTAAATTAATTCATAAAAGAGAGGCAGTGAAATCTCACATTATGATTAGAGAGAATAACGAAGCAACTTCCTTGCCATGGTGCACCATTGATTTTAGTAATGCCATTGATGAAAAGGTAGACCTTCTAAATTCTCTATTATAGTAGCTTTTCCATGAACATGTGCCAAAAAATTCAAGTATCAAAAGCTCACCCCAGAAATTAAGCAAATTATAGAACACCACGACTCCTTAATTCTCAGTTTTTAAAAACTAAGGACCATAGTCTTTAAAAAAGCATAAATCGGTAGAGAAGAAAACTAAAAAGCTTCTAAGGAACGCCATAATAACATTTTTACACAATTTCAAATTCATAGCAATTTCCCTCTACAGCTTGGAATAATTTACGGCTGCTTGGTATTGGTAAACCTAAAGACGCATGATTGATGAATTGTAAATGAATAAACCACTCGTGATTTCCTCTCCTCTTCGCCATCTGGTCAGGATTTTCCCTAACTTTTACTCGGCATTTTCTTCCTTTTCCTCATAGTGCTCTTGCTTGCTGGAAGTGGGGAGTGTCTGCTTCCAAAGTGCCGCCTCGGAAAGGTCTGATTATATTTTTCCGTAAATGGGGACCGAGTACATGCTTCTGAAATCCTATAATTCGAAGGAATCTTACGAGAGGTTGTAACGAGAGGGAGATAGATTTTTTAGGGTGGCTGAATGGGGATGAAAACGTGTGCTCTGACGGAAAATGGGAGGAGAGAAAACAAACATTGAGAAGACCCAGTCCGAAACTTCCACGTAATGTGGATTTTTAAGTCAAGTAAATGTAAAAAGAAAGTGATTGAATTCCATGAAATATGAAAGAAGAAAGAAAAATCCGTTCCTTCAGTAGGGAAAATATTGACGGGAACACGATATTACAGAGAAAACATACGCATTGAGACTGGATGCTCCCTTGTCGGAGTTTCGTGCACCACAATCACTTCCGTAAGGGAAATAGGAAATAGAGGAAAACTTATCGGAAGGTATAGGAGATATGTGTAATAATAAGAAAAAAATCTCATGTGGCCACCACATGACTTTCTCCATACCTGAAATAATTTTATAAATTCCAAATAGGTTAAATAATCATAAATATTTTTAGGAACTGCGAGAAAAATTTAAAGACTTTACAATAAACAGAAATAAACTTAAACCGTAGCCTTATGATATTGGATATAGCCACAAAGCCCCAACAATTAAGAAAATAATAAAAAGGAGCGTAAATTGTTTACAATAGATGGCGGTGGGTAGTGTGGATGTGGCAGTTAAAAAATTCAGTTTTTCAAATGTTAAAATGTTTCCTACAGCTTTTATCCTAGTACTCTTTTACATTATACAAATATTAAAGCAAATATAAAAAAGACGGATGTGACAAGAGTAAACACCCACTTCCGTTTAACCGATTTTTACCAAAAACTAATACGTTATTTTGCCTTTAACATAAATGTTAATTATGAAATGTCGCGTTGATATGATTAATGCTTTTTGAGTTAGAGCCCCCACAAAATTCCGGTCACACACACACACCCACACACCCTCACCCACACACACCCATCCACCCACTTGCCCACGCACGCACGCGTACAAAGGTATCCTCGAGAAAATAGTCAAATCGTGTTTAGGGGACCTTAAAACATGTATTTACGTTGAAATCTCGAATTCGATTTTTCTCATGAAATCAATACTTGCTCTATACTTCGTATATGTTGAAAGTAAAAGGCGAAAGATTTCTCATCTACTTTCAGTTTTTTCTCACTTCCTTGAAAATTCTTATTAAAGGATATTTTGCAAAATATATATACTTGAAAGACGCAGTCAATATGGATCCCCGTCTTGTAGTTACTCTTAGTGCAACTTTCGTGCACTAAAATAAAATCAAATAAATTTCTTTATCTACCGCTTGTCATTAAACTTTACTTAGAGAGTTGTAAACTTATAAACAATGAAAAATAAGGTCAGAAATTTCAGTTTCAGATATAATAAAAACAAGATAATATACAAAGAAACATTTCATATCATCTGTTAATAAATTTGAGTATAACTGAAAAAGATCTGAAGAACAGCTATAGTACTTGTTTCATGAGGAGAGCGTGCAAATGCATGCGAAACGTGTCCCTCCAAGTGCTGTGTTAAATAAAACATCCCGGTGGAGTACGATAAGAATGCACATTGCGCTTCCGACTAACTCTTCCTACCGCGAAGATCGTATATCACGGTCTCCATGACTGAGGCTCGAGTACATAAATGTTTGCAATAACATGTTATTTTTCATCGAGCGCTTCGCTGCACTATGAAATGTTTAATTATACCAATTGGAAGAGTCATTTTGATACACGAATATCTTCGCCTCTGTGCAATCATAGAGCACGTTTTCACTATAATGGCCTCTATATAAAATGTGCACACGTACAAGGCTTAAAAAGTGGAAGAGAAAAGGTTGGTTTGTGTTGATGATGTATCTCTAATTTCTAGACCCCTCTACAAACATACTTCTTTTCCTTACAAAATCTTTGTTTTTTTAGATCAAAATCTTCATACAATATTTATAACCTTTTTCCCCTCTTTAACCGCACATGGTAACAAATTGTACAAGAAATGTCACTAAAAAACGTGGAATACAGCGGGTTAACACAAGATTTTTCTGCGGCATCGTGTGTGTCAGATAATTTATTTTTTTTACCGAAAAAACCTCTGGGAAATATGCGTCGGAGGACGGAGGAAATATGCCACGCTCTTCCTCGGAAATGCTCAAATTTTCGAGAAGCTCATGCAGATGAGAGATGACGGATCAAGAGTCGCAAAGAAGCATCTCATCTCAGCGCTCGGCAAAAGAAGCGTCGCTGCAAAAGTGCGGACAGGGATAGAGGAAACGAGGGCATTACGAGAAACAAAGAGGACGTCGTAAATATCGTCGGCTTGAAAGAAAAATAAGCTGCGAAGGTGGATGTGTTTTCCCTGGAGACGGATGCAGAAGGACGGACGTGTTGATTTTCTTCACTCATTGAAGATTGAAATTTATAGCTTCCTTCCTATTTTACACCTAACACATTCGCGTCTTCGTCAGGAATCATATCATCCTTTAAACACACAACGCCTCCAATTTCACGTTTCATGAATCAAAAGAAAAACAAAACGTTTGCAGAAACTCATTTGTTTTGGTTGTAGGGAATTTCCGCTTAATCAAACTCTTGGATTATTATAGGCATTACTCCTTCCACACCGAACACACAAGGGAGGAGGGAAACCCGGTGCCGCCATTAGCCTACTCTTTACGAAGAGCACCAAGAGGGCCAACTACTTAACGTCCCTTCCAAAGGACGGAGCGCTGACTTGCACGGTCTCCTCAAATCACACAAATAGGGGGTGGGACGATCCGAGGTTGAAAACCCGACCTCCGCCGGACTCGAACCTGGAACCGCTGAGTGGAAGGCCCGCGCTCTAACCACTCCGCCACCGCCACACCGCAGAAACGCATCTGACAGAAAAAAATATTGTCCCGAGTTATTAAAAAATATTAATTTAGGCATTTGATAAAAAATAAAATACACTAGATTATTTTATTTTTTTAGGCATGTAAAATCAGTGATGTCTATAGAAATTGGCGCTTATGGCTAAATGTGCAAATGCGCCATAAGTTATGAGTACCAGAATAAATTTTCCAATTGATGATCCAAATTTGAAAAGTTACCAGCCTAGGGGAATGGGAGATTCACTTCCTCGACGTACTTCTCAGAACACTATTGTGGCTGAGATACATCGACGATATCTTCCTCATTTGGATGCATGGACCTCTCCCCAATCATTTCTGTCGCGCCTCTCCTCTCACCCTTCACTCTATTTCACTCATCATTCCTCCACTTCCATCATCACCTTCCTGAACGTCGACCTCTCCATCCAAGATAAAAATATGCGTACGTACGTTCATACAAAATCCATCAACAGCCTCCAATATGTCTACTATGAAAGTTGTCATTCCATACATACCAAAGTTTCTATCCCCTATGCTCTAGTTCGCCGAGGATGGAGGATTTGCTAGGATAGGAAGTCACTTTCTTAGTATACTCCATCCTAGAAGATACCTTTCTCAAAGGTGATGCGTATGATATCCATGAGTACAAAGAAAAAAGGCATATCAAGCGCGTTTCAGATTTCTGAATCTTTCATAATAAACAGGCGAGGGACTACTTGCCCGGTTTTGTTATGCAAGTTTCTCTTTAGACTTACAAACTCATTATCTTTTAATGTAAAAATATAATTTTATGTAGCTCAATAAACTTCTTAGATATAATGTTAATAGATAACGTTTTTTTAAATAACTATAGCATTCCTGGGTAATAAATATCATATTTTCGTAATATCACCTTTCGGTATCATTAAGACCAGAATCAAAGAGTTTGGATCTCTATCACTTACAACAATATTCAAATAAACTCAATAGCTGTCTTATCAGAATAATCTCAAGAGTTTTCCCTGATAATGTTTCACACAAATTTCAGGAATGTTGTCACAAGAGCTTAAGTTCCGGCATCTGAGGAAATTCTGAATAACGCTTGTTATTTTGTGAAAAAGAATATAACCAATTTCTTTCCATGCCCACGACGAAAATGTCGATAAAATCGCAATGCTAGCTTACGAAAAAATATCGTTGTGTAATGGCGTAACATATGTTGATATCTGAAAGTGGAGGATGTGTATTAGGTCGCTTTTCCTTTCTTCCGAATCTCTGCCAGATGTTGGATATTTCCAAGTTCATGAATTGCTCCCTCAAAGCCATTCGGTGCACATCAACGAGTTTGGCGTAATGTGCTTTGAGACCTGGATTTTACAGAAGGGTGCGATGATACCTCACGTAATGCGTTACGAAAAAATAAGTGCCAGCACGAGGTGCGGACATCATCACCTCCTTTCGGTACCTTATGATGTCAAAAGAGGTTAAGATAGAGAGAGAAAGATAGTGCTATAGAGAAAAGTGATAGAAATGGCCAATTAAGAAGCGTAATGATTTTAAGTATCAGAAGATATTTTTCCACGTGGTGCAAAAAGGACGAAAAAGGTATTAATATAGAAAATCGGTATTCTTAACAGACGATATAGCCGCTTATGGTGAGATAAGCGATCAGAATGGTCATCAGTTCTTAAATAAAAAACTTGAAAGCTATTCCCACACGGTACAAAGAATGACAAATGGATCTTAATAATTGCCAATACTCCAGCATAACCTGCTGGAAAGAGAAGCAATAAGTGATATATTTAATGTATAAAGTCTATGAGCAAGATATGGAAGTACATAGTCGTGTCTCTTAAATATCTAAGAGTCGTTAATTATTTTGATTCTTATTGGAAGATGGATATTCTTCTAGCAGTTGGTGTAAACAACAAAAATCGGGGATTCGCATGCGGAATAGTACGCAGTAATACAGAGAAAATGCTGTGAAATGGCTATTTATCATTGTTGAGATCGCAGATAAATGCGCGTCAAGTGTATGGCATTCGAATAAAAAAGACCGCATCCTTGTATAATACGCAGGGCAGCTAGATTCACGATATAAATATATGGCCAGAAGGAAAGCTTTACTTCATTATCAAAGAATTAGAAATGGGTAGAGCTAAAAGATATGTTTGAACGCCAGGAAAGAAATAGGTATAGTTCGAATATTTTAAATTGAAAATTTTAGAGCAACTTAAATTGAAAACGATCATGGCGATAAAATATGGGAGACCGATTAAAGAGCAAAGCAATATGGAGGCCCGTTTTTCATAGGATTACCGGAAATCATAACGGGAGAGAGAAATTTGAGAGAGATCTTGGTACGTTGCACCCCCTGCCACCTGCGACTTTGGTAAATTTCTGGATAGCATGGATGTAAATATGGATTAATTTGGATATAAGTAATTTTAAAATATCACTGTCAGAAACTAAACAAATAAATTTGTCATCATGCACGTGAAAATATTACGTCATACCTCATTTCTTTTCTGCATTCGGAATATAATTTTCGACGCAGAGCGGGAAATTGATGCATATATTTTTCATTCACATTTTTCGGATATTCCATATTGATTTCTTCTTCTTTCCACCTGTCTTTTATTGTCTATCTCAGCGGTTCCTAAACTTTTTCACTTCTCGAACCCCTTGAGCTAAGCTGTTTCTGGTCGCAAACCCCTTGGATTAACCTTTTATCTTCGCTAACCCCTTGAGTTGTAACAGTTTCGGCGGCAAACCCCTTATAATAGAAAATATGTACATTTTGTAAAACAAATCATTTAGAACGCGTTTAATTCATGAAAAATAAAAAGTTAAAATATCACAAAGTATGTAAACGTTTACAATTAAATCAGAATCTCTGATATTGTCATCAGTTTCTAGTTAGTACCCTATAAAATTCAAATATAATTCTCGAAGCATAAGAAAAAAATTAAAATAAAACCGTGCAACTAATTTGAATGAAATTAAAATATCGGTAAGAATTGTAGAACCAAAAAAGTGAAAAAGACACCATTACCAAATTTGTCTCTCAAACCCCTAATTTATTTCGCGAACCCCTAGGGGTACGCAAACCACCAGTTTGGAAACGCTGGTCAATCTCATATTTCCTCTCTTTCAAAATTATCTATTAAATTGTATCCTGATTTCTCTCACTTCTTTATCTCCTTCCCTCTTATAAGTTTATCTGACTACTGCACTCATGTCGCTCTATGTCAAGTACTACACCAATCACAGTAATGCGAGCAAATAGAACCGGAAGATGGATAGGAGAGGGAGAGAGAGGGAGAGAGAGGGAGAGAAAGAGAGAGAGACAGAGAGAGAATAACCGTCCTTTTATAGGCCGACGAAGCTCACTAGCCGTTAGGCATTCAAGCGCCCTACTATCGGAACTGCGTACCTCCAGTGGCGAAACACCGAAGCTCACGAGAGTTCCTGTGGTGCGTTGCAATCACAAACACAGCCATCTGTTGTTCTTCAACCATATAACCTCTCTCTCCATTCCCTACCATCACTGTCCTATCTGAAACATACCTGCCTCCGTATCTCATCTCGCGCAACGGCCTCGTCTCGATGGTAGGAATAGAAAACGCCATGTCACTAGCGTCGCACGCTGCCTAACGGGTGTTTATTTCGTAATCTGGGTGTTTAAATATTACAGGAAACATAAAAACAAGTATAATAATAATAATCCGTCTTTATTGAGGGCGATATTTGGACAATCATGCCCAATATACATCATCATCATAGGTAGTCTGTCCGTAGACAGGTCCGTGATTATTCTTGGTTAAACCTGGTTCTCCATATACTCCTATTTTCCGCTGTCCTCTTCATATCTTGATAACTCTCTTTCCCTTTCAAATCGTCTATCAGCTGAAACCTTTTCCTACCTCTTTCCCTTTTCCCATCTAGTTTTCCTTCTAACACATCTTTAATCATACTCTCTCTCCTCAGGTAATGTCCAACCCAGTTAGCCTTCCTCTTTCTGATAGTCTGCGTAATCATTCACTTCTCTCCTATTCTTCGTAGCACTTCATCGTTTTTCATCCTATCTGTCCATTTTATCTTCAACATTCTCCTCCAAATCAACCTTTTATTTTTCATATCTGATGGCAAGAAGCTCAGTATAGCTGCTATCTTGTTAAGCTATAAATATAAATCTTGTCAACATTCACATTTCATTAATTTTATAGAAGATATATTTCGGAAAAAGTACATTTTTGGGAAAGAATTCTGTAAAACATTGAAGTAGTGGTTTCTTATATAAGTAATGTATTTCAGAAATGTCTCTCGCAAAGAAATTAAACTTTGAGTAGAATATTCCGATTCAATTGCAGTGTAAGAACAAGATTTTTCCGTATTTCTACCTCGAGGTTAGAGAAATATGATTATTATTATTTTTAGTAACTTCAAAAAAAGCATTATGTAGAAAATAGAATGTATTTTGACAGATGTTTAGCAGGAAACACCGTCTAGATAAGCGGAATTACTGATTATAAATCTCTTAAATAACTACAAATAATTAAGAAAATAAAAAGAAAATTATATTTCAAATATGAAAATGAATATTTTATTAATACGAAGGCTTCCGCGGTGTTTTCGTACTCCTTCCAAGACTTTCGGGATTCTACCGCGTGTTGTTTCTTCTAGTGACGACTGTTTCGCCTCCATTCCAGGTGGCATCTTCAGGTGAAGATGCCACCTGGAATGGAGGCGAAACAGTCGTCACTAGAAGAAAGAACACGCGGTAGAATCCCGAAAGTCTTGGAAGGAGTGAATATTTTATATTTTTTCCTTATCTTATGAAGTAATTTCTTTAGATTTTTGTTGCAGTTGTTAAAACGCAATCCAAACCCTTTAGATTTAATTCCATTTCTATGAACTAAAATTTATTTAAGGAAGAAAGAATTCATGAGAAGCATACCCTCGAGGCACATTCCACACACTACACACACAAACAAACGTATGGAATTCTGTTTTCTTTTCTCTTGCATGTTTTTGTTCTTTATACCATCGTCTTTAAAGGATAAAACCGAAAAGAGAACGAGAGAGAGACATCTTCTCGCAGGTAGTTAAAGGTTTCCGCCTCATTTGCCTCCGCCTCCACTCCAAAAGCCACACTCATTCCATTCCGCCGCTCTCTGGCACGCGAAGGAACATGATTCTCTATGCCATGATTCCATGATGAGAGAACGCGAGTAAAGATATTTATATCAAATTGCTCTTTTCCACATTGTTCTTCCTGCAGTAGTTGGGGTTCTTATATCCTATTAGGGTAGTCAAGTAAACGTTCGCGAATGAAAATTTTTTGAGTCATTAGTTCAAAGTGAATGACACGAATAAACATCTCATACGTATTCTACCATCTCGCCTTAGATTTATAATCGTTGTAATTCTCTTTCTAGAGTTTAAAAAATCCGTCTATTGACTAAAAATGTCCAAAATACCTTAAGATAAACGTTTTACATTATAATTATGGCTAGAATATTGATAAAAAGGAATAATATATTCTTTCAAGTAGCACAACCGAACCTGTGAGCCCGTGATCGGTCACTAACATAATGAATACGTTAATTTGAACTGTTGTGAATATTGCAGTGTCATAAATGTTTTTACAACGAGCCGGTAGAGACTACATTAGAGTCTATGAATTCACTTCAGCGTGTCATAAATACTATGTGACTGTCGCATTGGGAATCAAACAATATGCCATTTGTTCTTATATGATAGATCAGAAAGGCCTCAGAGTCAGAAGTCACTTATTCAATGACCTAGAGATAAACATAAATCTAACAAAATACGCAGTATAGCGGAATAACGAATACTGATAGCCACGCTAGGACGATGGACCAGGCTGTAAATGGCCATCAATAGGAAAAGGTTCCTTCAGCGAAATGTTTTGAGGTATATTAAAAGCTGCCCCGATTTAATTATAAATTTCTTATATTAAAAATATATAATGCAAAAAACGATGACTTTAAATATTCTGCCTCTAAATTTAAGCTATTTGTGTAATAAAAGTATTTTGTTTTTATTCATAATATGATTTGGCATCTATCTTCATCAGAATCCTATTATTTCAGAAAAGGTTTTTCTTATTCATTGACATAGTCAGTACGTTAGCTAACACTATAAAAAGTACGTACATATTAATAAGATGCGCTTTTATTTTCAGTGTTTTCCTTCAGTAGAGCGGGATCTACATGAGAAAGCTTAGCTGTTCCATGAGCAGGAAATTCAGCGTGAGATCGGAGTTCAATCAAACCTCGGTAGTGGAGGTGCACGAGTGAATGGATGGGTGACCTTTAGACATGAGGAGCAATCTACCCAGATGGTAATTCCACGATCTTATTGTGTATACTCCATCAGGCCTTGACGCACGTAACTGTCTCCTCAATACATTTCGATGCATACATGGTGAGAAGCTATGCAGATACCTTTAAAACTGCATGTAAAATCTACGTTACCTATCGAAATGATGCAAAATATACTGGAATAAGTTTCCATACCAACTTAAATATTTTTTAACGGATAATGCATACAAATACTACGTAATGGGACTGATTTATAATATTTTTCAATTTTACACACTTGAATGTTTTGTTTGATGTATTCTATTATATTAAAGATGATGTACGCAACAACAATCATTCATTAAAAATATAGACGCAAAGCTTTCTAAGGTGTTAATTTTAATGAAGTGAAGTCTTCACTACCATTAAAAATCATTACTTACGCATAAGCCTAAAAATTTAAAAGAAATAAACAAATATTAAGAATTTCAAGGCATTTATGGCTTTCACCCATGTTTCAACAAAGCAAATTCTTTCTCTAAGTCAGCATCAGAGATTAATGTAACAGTTTTGGTCACAGAAACAAAAAACTGTGGAAAGAAACTGAAGAGGGTGAATAAAACAGCAAGAAATGCATCTTTTGTAAGAGACTTATACGGCGCTGCAGTTCATCCTGCAATTTCGGTTACTGACTAAGGACAGTTAGATATCTGGCCTTGACGGCGGGAATTAGAGTAAAATTTTCGAGGTAAATCATTCTGTTGGTCAGAAATGTGGCCTTTTCACCCCTAAATTTCTAATGCGTTGCCTAAACGCTTTCTGTGGTGGGTATTAACTCCATGTCAAACCAATTTCATCCAGAACCGACCGAAGTTTTTGCCCTTCATTATATTAAGGTCTCTGCATCTGGCTCCTTATGGAGTTAAATTCCGTTTAAGGGCTTGCTTCCCTATTATTTTCAAACTAATTTAACATGAATTTAATAAATAGCTGAAATATGAAATCAATTTTCATTACCTTTTGTGTATCAATAATTAAAGGAGCAATGTGAGCTTTTTTTATAAATAGGATAGCTCGTGTGTTAAGATTGAGGTCATTGTATTTTTAGTCCGTCGGTTGTAATGAACAGTATCGTAATATAGTATATCAATTCCCGTTAAAAGAAATAATTCAATAATAAAATATAAAAGCATTGGACTCGCCTCGCTGAATCGCAGTTAAATTGTTTCATCGCTAAAATTCGGAGAAATTCCTATTTTTAGGCGCGTTTCGTTTCCAACTTAATAACTGTTATTTGCCCTTTATTTGATAACCTACATAGTTTTGCTGCTGCATTCAAATCCCAAAGAATTTCAAATAACTCAAAAAAGGTTTAATCTATTTTAACCATTATTTCAGTTACAAATAGATCGACACCTAAGGATTCCGGGACCACTTAATTCCTCAATTTGAGTAGCAAGGGAATCGGTGCAGCTTTTTGATTTGCACTTTAAAATAATCGAAAATAATCGCATAACATTGAGAATTGAACCAAGGAACGCTTAAAAGAATGAAAATTTATTTTCTTATTGTCGATTTTTAAATACGCGTCAATTTGATACACAGTTTACCTACTTTCTAACAAGAACATTTTGTTTTTTATAAGAAAATCATTCGTAATCAGAGGAAACCCAATAGTTGCTAATTCAGGAAAATTGCCTACGTTGCATTTGGTTATATGGAAAACGAGAAATATTTCGTGAACATACACCCGTGACCACAACAGTAAGGTTTAAGTGAACGGGTATGACTACATAAATATGAAATTAAGATGCTCCATTTAAAATTATATTATAAAATTACAATTTCATTTGAATTATTTCCATAATTTCATTTTTAATTACCATTCTAATAATAATTGATGCAATCTTTTATAAAGAAATCAAAAGTGACAATTCACTTAAAACATATTTATGATAACATTTGTTTTTATAGTGCTTATCCAATTTCACTGTATTCTTTGGAATAGTTCAGTTGCCTGCTTGATTTTATGATCATTGTATGCGCATGTTTAGTGGATATATTTGTTGAAAACTATAATATTAGCTTCGAAATTTATTCATGATAAGGGTTATACCTATATAAAATAATTTATAACCATTACCTGTTTCTGATTAAGAACAAATTTTTACGGTGATATGAATTTTGTATTAAAAAATAAACTTCTTTTTCTTAGTACACTAAACTGATTATTTCCAGAGTTAATATTGCAATTAAATCAATTAAATGAAAAATGCAATGTTATAAACCCCTACACTGATTTCTATGCTTTTTTCATGTGGGGTGGGAATGAACAAGATGGAAAAGTATACTCAATATACAAAGTTTACAAAGGCGTTCATTATAGCAATTATATACAAAACGGTATCAAAATATTGGGTAGTTCTTGAATTTCTATACCCAAAATTGAAGTCGCAATTATTAAATCTCGCTGAGGTTTTTTGTGGCAAGTAATGTCCTCTATTCGAGTAATATTTTCATATATAGCTTACAGATAATATAAGAGTTAAGGAAAGAAAAGTATGGTATCTAATTGTTGCTTGACGGATGCCATTTAACGAGATACGAGAATGTATAACTTTATGTAAATGCTTATATAAAGTGGTAGTCCTAATTGATGGATGCAGTACACAATCACAACTGGGTAATAAATTTTAAGAAGTATCACTCTTACTTAATTTAATTAAAATCCGGCTAGCGGTTTAGGAGATGAAAGTTACGACAGACGGGCGGACGAGAGGTGACCATAAGGCGTTCTAGTATAGGTCTGCCGCGATCAAAAGAACATTTTGGGTGTCCTGTGGGTGTGGCCAAATCCCTCACTCAACATGGCACCCTCACCTCTCAGTCTTCCTTACTATACGGGCCGTCGGTCTCGGTCCTTTTCTAACTACACTCTTGCAAAATATTCGCAAAACTTCGTCTAGGAAATCAACTGTAAAAACTGACAATCTAACGAGGATAAGAATAGGCTGGTGCTGGGGTGGGGGTTGTCAAGATTCAAGAAGGCCGAGGAAACTTCCCCTCCGTGCGCGGCCGAAGTCCGCGCATGTTCTTACGGGTGCGACAGACCTATCTTTATCGCTTCTAGTAGAGAACGCCTAATAAATGGGTACGGAAAATGTTTTTAATGCCGGAGTTTACCGTCAATTGTATTAATAGCCTCTCACTCAAATTTATAATCTTGTCTTTTTAGAGGTACTTAAGTTTTATTTCATATAGTATTTAAGAAGCAGGCATTTTTAGTAGTGATAGACTTCCCGAAATTCGTTATTTTCATTTAATATACCCAATGCAGCGAACAGGATCAGCAAAGTTAAGAGAATGAAACATTGTATCCAGATCAGACGTGAACAGTCCATAGAGCTATGAGTAAAAATATAATGTGGCCATCGCATGACTTTCTCCATATGTAGCTGGCAATTAACGGGTTGGCGGCGCTGGAATTGCTATCAATATTACATTGAAATATCACCTTAAGAATTGGCTATACAAAAAATTATTAAATACAAAAGTTGTAGAGAATAAAGTTATCTATAACTTAGGTTATTACATCCGATTATGGTAATGAAGAATTACAAGAGATGTTTGACACAAATGGAAAAATGACAAGAACAAACATCCACTTCTGTTCTACCGATTTTAGCTTAAATCTAATCCGTTCTTGACTTTCATATACAAATGCAAAATATTCCATTTTATGCTGATCGGATTATTAGTTTTTGAGTTAGAGCACCCACAAAACTCCGGTCATAGAAACAGGCACAGGCAGATACCCACAAACACCATCGGTTTAATAGGTAAACGTGTTCGGGGAGCCTTAAAACATGTATTTCCGTTGAAATCTCGAATTTGATTTTTTTCATGAAAACGCTCCCTATACCTACTTCGTATATGTAGAAAGTAAAAATACCTCTTATTATATAATATTTAGAACAAACGTTGTAGAAAATGAAATTTCCTACAAGTTTTCCTCTTATATTTTTGCATTCCCCAAATATTAAAGCAAATACTACGAAATCTGATGTGGTCACCACATGATTTTCTCCATACCTGTAATATATCTAAAAATTCCAAATTAACCCGTAAACGCGGTCAGACGTAGTATTCCGTCCTGCAAAAACTGTACAATCAGCCGTCAGACGTACTGTTATGTCCTGCGTCATCCCTAATTTCTTTTATCTTTTGACTCTAGAGACTTCTTTAAATCTAAATAACCTTTATATATTTTGAAAGAGAAAGCTTTGTACTTCCTATCTATGCTTGTCCTGTATTTTTTCCTGTTTTAAAAATATGTAATCAACGTTGAATTTTGCGATGGAATTTTAAATTTTGCTACGATATGACGGTGTTTCTCCGTATCTAATCACATTTCAATGCGACAAGGAACCTTTCCTTGGTGATTGAAATGCAATGTAGGAACTGTGTATCTTTTTAAAGGAGAGCACGATTTTTCTTTTTTTTCCTGGTGTAGCCATTTGGCTTATATTATGCGACAAAGGTCTTCGTCGGCATGTAAAAAAAGAAAGGAAAACGTCTTATTACAAATGTTTGCGATGTAATTCATGAAAAATGGAATTAGGTCGAGTAAAAACATTTCGGTAAACATTCGCTTCCATGACCACGCAATCCTTCGTTCCTTCCTGCATAGGAGAGCGTCAACGCCAACCAATATCTGTTATTTCGCCCTCTTGACACAAGTAGCTGAGGAAAAGAAAATTGGGTTCCTTTTCTTTGTCATTTGAAAGAAGATGTAGGGTCTGTTTTCCTCTTCAGCTAAGGGCTTTCTCTATTGTGCTATCTAGTGGGCCCAAAGCAGCGATGAAGCGAGTGTGAAAGAAGAGGACACGTCAGCAAAAATAACGAACAGCAAAGCTCTTCCATATATTTACACGTTAGATTACTAGAAGTGTTTACTAAGCTATAAGGTATTTCTTGCTGAATCAAATTGTGCATGTGTAAATTTTCTAAAAATATTTGAACTGACTTATAAGCTAAAGTTTGAACTTTTGAAAGTTTTCCGTGTTTTGTATCTAAATTCATTTCTGATGTATGCAACGTCATATCTCCTTTTCCAATGAACGAAGTGTAATAATTTCTTCTGTGACTTTAGTAATAAACTGGAATTATGACTATATAACTAAAACGTTTATATTATAAATAAATCGTCTTCCAATAAATCAGTAATATTACATTTACTTAAAAATTTCCGGTTAAGACATGAAAAAGTTGAGATACGCATAACTTTTCAACTAATTGGTTTAAATGGATAGAGTCGTAGAATAAAATAGTTACTAATTTATGTTATATTTTATTAAAATTGTACAGCAGTATCTTTCATAGATTTCCCGGCGCTGAATGTTATATATAAAGCGCGAACGCGCGCCTGAAAATTAGCGATTGGAGTACATTCTATTCTACTGCAACAATGGCTGTGTGTAAAATATGATACGCAAACTGAATATGTATAAATTCCATGTTTTTCGTAAATCCAAAAGAAAAATCAGAAAAATCTAGAGAAAACTTATAAAATTATGATTTTTTATATTTTCTCGAACATTTTTGCAACGCAATCGTAAAAATTTAAAAGCCTCATCCGGCCTTATGGGTGGGATTTAATAAATGTCCTCCGGGCTTGAGGGGTTAAATGATAATTAATATTTTATGGAACTGCGAGATAAATTTAAGACTTTACAAAGAACAGAAATAGACTTATACCGTAGCCTTCTGATAATGAATATAGCAAGGAATCTCCAGCAATTAAGAAAATAAAAAATACCGTTACTAAGACGTAACTAAGCGTCAATTGTTAACAATAGTCACCGGTAGGTGGTGGCAGCTAAAAAAATTGTTTTTAAAATATCTCTTAAACAATGCATTATATGGGAAAATGTATCAAACAAAGGTTGTAGAAAATTAAATTTTCTACATTAATTCTAACTTTTTACTATCTCCATACGTAGTATAGGAGAAAGTATTGTTTTCAAGAAAAAAATCTATTTTGAAATTTCAACGGAAATATACGTTTTGAAGTCCCCTGTACAAGTTTTGACCATTTTCTCGATGATATCTGTGTGTATGTTGTGTGTGTTTATATGATAGCTTTATTGTGAGTGCTCTAACTCAAAAACTATTACTCAGGTCAACGCGAAATTTTATATTTAACATTTTTATAAAAGTCAGAAAAACTGGTTAGTTTTTGGTAAAAATCGGTCAACCGGAAGTGGGTGCTTAATCTTATAACATATCCGTTATTTTGAAATATTTACTACCATATTTGATAAATGTAAAAATGTACTGGGATAAAGGTTGTGGGATATTTAATTTTCTACAACCTTTGTTTGACACATTGTTTAAGAGATATCTTTTATTTTTACCTGCCACCACCTCGTCTTCAGCCGACGAATTTTGTTAACAATTGACGTTTTGTTACGTATTAGTAATGCCCCTGTCTTGTTTTTTAATTGTTTGAGCTTTATGGCTATATCCAATACCAGAACGCTATAGTTTGAATTTATTTGGTTTTTGTAAAGTAAAATTTTCTCGCAGTTTCTTAAAACATTTATTATTATGTAACCTATTTGGAATTTTTGGTAATATTACAGATATGGAGAAATTCATGTGGTTGCCACATCAGATTTTTTGATGTGCCAAGAGTAATCAACCACTTTCGATTGACCGATTTTTATGGAAAACTAATCAGTTCTTGTGACTTTCCTAAAAATGTTAAATATAAAATTTTGCGTTGACCTGATTAATAGTTTTTGAGTTAGAGCACCCACAAAAACTGTCACACACACAAAGACATCATCGAGAAAATGGTCAAAACTTGTTCAGGGGACATCAAAACATGTATTTCCGTTAATTCTCGAAATCGATTTTTTCATTAAAACAACATTTTGCCCTATACCACGGCCCACTTAGGCGGTGCAAAAGACCTTGCGGCCCAACTACCCCACCCGTTCCCACATTCCAGTGAAAAAAGTACACAGCAATAAGAAAAAATTAGAGTGAAACAAAATAATGAAAATTCTACAAAAAAATTTAGGCATATTAGACGCATTAAATTAAAGGGTTTTATTATCCGATAGCACCAAAAATATCATCCGAATTAATGGGAAGAACTGCTTTACTTTTATAAGATACCAATGAGGTTATGTCTGGTTACAAAAGAGAGTTTCAATTTCATGTCTGGTTCCACGTTCAGCCGATTCCTCTTCTTTGTTTTCAGCCCCACAAGTTGAAAATTCCACCTCGCAGTTACATGTTGTTGGGAACGGCAGCAGGTACTCCAATGCTACGTCGGTGAGTCCACGGTATTCCGACCGTTCGTTGATCCGAAAGTCCGGCAAACTTTTCTCGCTGCACACCATGCACACATGTCCGTGGCAAGTTCCACAAGATTATCCACCTCCTTTGATGGATGCTTGATATCGGTATTTTCAATGTAATCCATGATTGCTAAAGGATTCTTGGTCTACTAAAAATTCTTTCTCAGCTTCTGGGAAATACTTCCCGAATTGCGCGGGAATGCCTCGTAGGTGCGCTTTTAATTCATTAAAAACCAGCCCATCATTTTCTCCCCCGTACTTAAGCAAGAAATCGTTAAGAGTTATGAAACTTTCAAATCCTCGGCGATCGAGACGGCTACGCCACAGCTACATTTTTGTACGTATAGCTTTTATTTTGTCCTGGACATTAAAGACGGTGACATCTTATCCTTACAAGGCAAGGTTCAAACCGTTCAGGATGATGGAAGTATCAGCTAGGTATACCAGTTGGGTAAGTCACGTAAAATCATTCATGCGGTCTGAGAGGTGAAAGACTTGAAATTCACTATCATACAGGTAGATTTTGACCTCTCGCAATTCAAAGAGGCGGGTGAGTACTTTGCCCCACGTCAACCAGCAAACTACAGGATGGAAAAGAAGTCGCGTGTGTTTGCTCTTCATTTGTTCACATAGGACTTTTAAATGCGTGCATTCAAAGGGTGGTCTTTGAAAAAATTTACAATTTTTACTGCCTCATCTAGAACCGATTTAAGGCCCACTGCCATATACTTCACAGCAAGTTCACGATGAATGCTATGGTGCGTTGTTGCTGCCAATGGCGCAACTGCATTGACACGTACAGATAGGCTCTTCCTTCCGACAATCATTGTCTAAGCGCCGTCAATACAAATACAGACACATCGTGTCCAATCCACTTTATTATATGCAATATTTTAAAATGGTTTATTCTGTTGTCTTGGTAGGCAGGAATCGGTAGAACAAAAGTTCGTTATGTTCATTTCCTTAATATTCATACCTAACACATGCCAGAATGTTAGCATCGCCAACTATATCGGTGGACTCGACAAGTTGGAGCGAGAAGCACAGACTCTGACGCAGGCGCGATAAGAACTAGTATTCCAAATCTTTAGCCATGCATGGTATTTGACGTTGAATAGTGTCAATAGAAAGGGGAACCTTCTCAATAGCATTTTTGTCCTTTTACCCAAGCATGTTTGCCATTATTTTTTCAGCAGGTTTGATCAAGTTCTCTGCCACAGTATGATCTTTCCCAGTCTTTGCAACCAGTAGTGATACCCTGTATGAAGCCTCTGTAGCTTTGGCATTTTCCCCACCAGTAGTAATAAAACGCATAGTGTTCTTATAGTGGATTAGTTTGCTGCATTTGTTCTGATAAAACTTCCGAGGCTTTCTAATGTATCCCTTGTGTCGAGATTCAGAATTGCGATTCAGCTTGGAGTGTTTCATTATTTCATTAGCAAGAGTTTTATAACACAAGACACACTGCGGGTGGGGATCTTCTTTATCTCCCGTCCAGAATAATCCCATTTTTTTAAGAAGTCACTCTATTACTTCCTTTTTACTTTCTTCCCCCTGTTTCGCCCTTCTTTTTGTCGTCTTGTTGATTACTGTTCTTTGCAATACTTTTGCCAGGAATTCGTTCATTGCTCTCGTATTCGTAATTAGGAAAGTCATTCACATCGAACATACCTTCCACTTCATTGTACCACTGCAATTGTTACGTTATCGACATCAGAGTCACACTGTCGCTGTTGTCGTTCACAAATCACTTCACCCTCATTGTTACCACTATTTTGCACCTTGTTCATATTCACGCTATCACAATACTGTTGATGCAAATATGCATCACTACGCACCGTAGGGTTAAGCAAACAACCCATAACAAACTAAATTGATAATAATGAAGCTAAACTAACAGTAATTTATAATTAAAAAGCAAGAATAGCAGCAATTGAAAACCACAACCAACTCAAAACAACACTGATGATTCACCGATGACAAAGCGTACTTCCCAAAAATTACGGTAATTCCAACTATCTGCATGTGTGCATGCGCAGTAGTAGCTATTGAACGTTGGCAAGCGTTGCGTGGCAAGCAGGCATCTTAGTAGAGTACTGACATTAAGACCTCAGTAAACTCGAGTAACCTGCTAATTTTAGTTTATGAATACCAAATTTTAGTAACCCTTAATGACACACTTAGTAGGTTACTAGTAAGTAACCCTTAGCCGTACGTAAAAATAAAAGTCTATGGAATAGCGCGTCATTCGCCGTTTTGGACCAGTTCACGGCCCATCAGGAGAACCCTAGCGGCCCACCAGTGGGCCGTGGAACCTACTTTGAGAGAAAACACCCACTTCCGGATGACCGATTTTTACAAAAACTTAACTACTTCTTGTCACTTTAACAAAAATGTCAAATATAAAATTTCGCGTTCACCTGATTAATTGTTTTTGAGTTAGAGCACCCACAAAATTCCTGTCACAGACACACAAGCACACACATAGACACCCACAGACATACAGAACATAGCTAAAACGTGTTCAGGAGACCTTTAAACATTAATTTCCGTTGAAATGTCGGATTTGATTTTTTTCATGATAGGATAGGGAGGAGCTATTCCATTCATTTCAACTTCAGGTCAGTAAAACATCAAAAACATTATTTTAGAAAAACATACAATGTAAAATATAAACTCCATATTATATACATTCAAATTAAGACAATAAATCACTTTTTATTGAAATTTTAAACCTTAAAACTAAATAGGGGAAAGTACTCTTTTCATGGAAAAATTTATATTGAAATTTTAAAGAAAATACACGTTTTCGGTTCCCCTGGGCACGTATGGACCCTTTTCTTTATGACTTATTAAAGTGAAATCTAGCATGCCGAAGCATTGAGCATTTGCAATGCTGAGGAATACGCAACCACCAATGCAGATCGCCACGTAGATAAGTTGCGCACCACTGATATAGATGAATACAGAGAAAGTGATGGCACTAAAGAGAGATAGTAAATTGGGAATGACAACTGTTCGAATGAAGAGGCAGAGGTATTGTGATTTGGTTCCGGGAGGCGGAAAGAGACATAAATTGGAGTAGATGGACCGGAATATCTCTCATCTGGAGGACAGAGCCGAAGGTACGACGGTACGGTGATAGAGAGAGAGAGAAATCGATAGAGCGAGGGAGAATGAGAGAAAGGTAACAAACAAAGGAAGGTAGGAAGGGAGAGAGGAAGCTCGTTAGTGAGATTGACGCTCAAAAACTCCTTTGCTGTGTCACTAGATGTGCGGCCTCTTCCACAGGAAGCATGACCGCCTTTGAGAATCTAAAGTTTTCACGAACAATGAAAATGATCACAGGACGGGATCCACCTGTGGAATGACAGCGTTGATAAAATGGCGAGCTGAAGAGAGGAAGGAGAGAAATGATGCTGCTTATTTAAAAAAATCTGATTTGGCTACCATATGATTAAATTATAATTAAAATTTTGAAGAACTGCGAGAAAAATTTAAAGTAATTATTTCGAAAAATAACAAATACGTGACAAGATAGACACCCACTTCCGGATGGATGATAAATCTTTACCAAAAACTAGACAGTTCTTGTGACTTTTATAAAAATGTTAAATAAAAATTTCGCGTTGACCTTATTAATAGTTTTTGAGTTAGAGCACCCATAACACCGTCACAGAGATATAATATCCCCTATACTACGTGTGGAGAAAGTAAAAATTCCAAATATGTGCTACATGATAATAAATATTTTACGGAACTGCGAAAAAAATTTAAACACTCTACGAAGAACATAAATGAACTCAATCCATCCCCTTCTGATATTGGATAAAGTCCCGATACTCCAACAATTAAGAAAATAAAAAGGAGCGTTACTAAGACGTAAGTAATTGTAAGCGTAATTTGCTCACAATAGTCGCCGATAGGTGGTGTGGTGGTGGCAGCTAAATGATTAGTTTTAAAATATCTCTTAAATAATGCTTTATATGGGAAAATGTTTCGAATAAACATTGTAGAAAATAAAATTTATACAACTTTTATCCCTATACTTTTTTACATTCATCAAATATTAAAGCAAATTAATAAAAACGGATGTGACAAGAGTAAACACCCACTTTTTGAACTAGAGCACCCACAAAATCTTGCGCACAGACACCCAGAGACATCATCGAGAAAATAGTCAAAACGTTTTCAGAGGACCTTAAAACATGCATTTCTGTTGAAATCTCGAATTCGATTGTTTTCATGAAACAATAATTTCTCTATGCTTCGTGTATTGAGAAAGTGAAAAACAGAGTTGAATATCAGTCAGGCGTCTTTTTGAGTTTGAGTTTTGATTATTCTAGCGCATTCGATTTTTTAAGCCTTTATGTTGCTCTCGGGGTACCACTAAGTGGGTCTCACCCATAAAGCTATGTCGATAATTCTTTTTAAGTAGGTGATCCGCGGGATCTTTGGCCTCGCTCAGACCATTTAGGGATGGTGAGGGTGAATCACATGTTCAATATCATTGTCTTCATAGTTCTCCTGCACTTCATGCAGTGGAGATGTAAAATTTTAATAGAATTGCCCTCATCAGTAAAATATGTATGAAAGAAATGTAAATCTAAGAAACGCACCAAATAAGGAACTAATGCCAAATTAACCTGAGGCTTGTCTCCTCGTTGAGACAGAAGTTATAGTAGAACAGACAAACAAATAAACAGACAAAGTGCACAGGCACTCAACAGGAAATTCTGCGCGAACGCAAATTGCGCGCCTCTGGGAGGCTCCCTGTACATTTTAGAGAAAGGTTTATTTGACGTTCTCCTCATCGTTTGATGTTTTCCGTATGTATGCTAAATTTCGTTTTGTTTGGATAAGATTTAGAAATTAGCGCAGTGCGCGAATGCAAATTGCGCAGGCACTATAAGAGTGGTGTTCTACAAACACTATAGGCAGTCGATTCTAAGTTATTTAAATATGCACAGGAGTTGGATGATAATAAAAAAAAACAGATAGCAATTATCGTAGAACAGACAAAAGAAAGTGCACAGGGAAAACAGGAGAGCCCGCGAGAACTCATATTTCGCGCCTCTGGGAGGCTCCCTGTACATTTTAAAGAAAAATTCATTTGACATTTTCTTCATCGTTTGATATTTCTGCATGAACGCTAAATTTCGGTTTGTTTGGATAAGATTTATAAATTAGTGTAATGTGCTAACGCAAATTGCGCAGTAACTATAAGTTTGGTGTTCTAAAAAAGTTATAGGCAGTAGCCGCTAAGTAATTTGTACATGTTCACGAAGTTTGGTGAAAATGAAATAACCGAGACAGCAGTTATCGTAGAACAGACTAACAGACCGACAAACAAAATGCCAGGGAGTGAACAGGAGAGACCTCGCTTCGCTTTTTTTTGCATACATGGTGGCGGATTTTATAAATGTTAAGTTAAGTATTTTGTAACACCGTTGATACTGAAAATTTTCCGCATAAAATAGAATAAACAGACATGCCGGTTTCCGGGATTTTTTCCGGTTTTCAGTGCCACGGATCACTGTGCCGGATTTTCTGCCTTTTATGGGCACACTGTTTGATTATACTTAATTGCGTTACAGTGACATTTCATCTTTTCCGTGAATAGTAGCATATATCTGACGGAAAACTTGTATTACGTAGTAATGGAGCAGGATGACGTATTGCGCAGCTGTATATTTCCATCGCCAATTTACATTCTTTATGAAATAATCTAATGTTTAATTTTAAGATCATTTATTTGGTTTTTCTTGTTTTATCATTTTTTTCGAACGTTAAGTTCTTTACACTTTAATAATGGGTCGCATCTCAATATATGCTTGAACTTCTGTAATTCAAGATATTTGGGACTTAGTGTAATCGAAGATAACACTAATTTGCCAAATTATTATGTTAAACTTATACAGATAATCTAAAATAAATTGTCATACATTAATAAATACCTATATTTTAATTAAACAAAACCATACTATATATTTAATATATTGAAAACTCGCAAAAGCATATTTATATTTAATCTTGTATTTTTTTAAGTTCTTTTGTTTCTTAAGTCTCTATATCCCTCACAAAATATTTCAAGTTACTTATCTATGCAATACGTAATATTCTCAAAAAATCTATTAGATATTCATTATGCAACGATGCTATGA
Source organism: Tanypteryx hageni (assembly GCA_028673005.1). Lineage (NCBI taxonomy): Eukaryota > Metazoa > Arthropoda > Insecta > Odonata > Petaluridae > Tanypteryx > Tanypteryx hageni. Next base: position 54,107,926 of record CM054116.1, read on the forward strand.
CGATTATCGTCGGATACGTTCGCTTAAAATTTTTACGGGCGTTAAATCCAGTTTAAGTGGAAGTAACCTAAACAAAGATATTCGATATTCAGCTTCTCTTTGGCTCAGGGGCGGATCCAGAAACTTCCCAAGGGAAGGCGATTGCCCCTATTGCCCCTCCCCCCTCTTGATTCCCCCTCTGCCAATGACCATACATTTTGAAAATCCATATCCCCATCAGAATCTTTCTTTCCCTTGTCAAACAGACTAAATATTCGATGTAGAAACAAGGAATGTTGTGCGGAATAAATTTAAGAATGCACCCAGTGGAGGGCAATGGGGTCGTCCAAGGGGAGGGCGCTCGTCATATTTCGTTATATTTATTTGGATCCGCCACTTCTTTGGCTGCATTACATATGCTTCCACCCGGAATGCTACAAACGTAATCCTTGTCCAGGGAAATGCGCCACTGATTCTGGCATTTCCCTTTTTCGACATCTAGTGAGGCGAATTCCAGAAGGTAGAAGTCCTTTGTGTGTCTTTTCACCTCTGGCGTCGGTCCAACACATCGCGTCTTTGCACCCATTGAAAGCACTATTCCTCCTCGACCCTTCATCTCCACCCACAGATCTCATCCTGCATACGCTTCTGGGAGCAAAAAATGGGAAGTCAGTGGGAACACCAATGCTATGTATTGCTGACAACGGCCTTGGGCAGGAAATTACGTCGGTATATGACGTTTTTGTGAGACGGTTCGGGAAAGAGGAAGGAACGCATGAGGAATTTTGGAAAAAAGTGCTAAAGATGGGTTGCTGTAAGCACGTTTCTGAGTCACAACAACCAATGATTATGGATGAGGCCAGCGTATGTGATTGCATATTCTAATTCTTTAATGATGTGCATTGTGCTGTGGGTCACTAAAACAGCTTTAAAACGTGCTAAATCAAAATGAGGGAAATACATGTTGATTTTATGTGGAAGATAGACGCTATATTTATGTTAAAATAATTTAGGGGCTCATTGCCTTGTCTAGAGAAATTTGATTAACCTAAAAATATTAGTTGTATATTAGTTCTATTTAAAATACGTAATATAAATTCAGATAGAGATAAATAAAAATATTGACTTGATTGTAAATCCCATTAATATATATCTAATATTTCTTATAAATTACTTTGCAACGCTAATATAACAAAAATAAATTAATGAAAAATGATGTTTTGGGTGAAAAATTATTGGACCTAAAAGTCCCTATAGTATTTTTTCGAATTATTAAATAAAAAAGTAACAGCACTACAGAGAAGATGATAAAAATAATTTAACAACGATGATTGGGGAATGGAAACATTCCCTCCGATAAAGCTGAATGAAACCAATTGAATAAGAAACGCTGATTTCTCGTAATCGTACCACCAACTCGATAATACTTCCCCTTTCATTATTTAAAATTATATTGCTCAATTTTTCCGATAATCACGTCCAGTGGTTCCCTTCTCCTTGCTCTCCGCATTCCCTATCTCTCTGTCCCCACCTCCGTGTTTGTCTGTTATTCAGGGTAATTGGTTTAGGGAAAAGGGAAGGATGCATGTTAAGAGGCGAGCTCAAGGGTTGGTTGTATCTGATTCAGAAATGGGTTAACGGTTATATAAACCCTACGTCGTAGTCAATTAAATCGTTTCTGGGTGTCGGATATACATATTTATTCATATTTATGTTTATAAGTCAAACAAAACTCATGCCATTCATTGAAAGTAAAATTTACCAGAAAATTGAAAAAACCGATGGGTAGCGCTATGTCATAGTGCGATTAAAAACACGCAAATTTAAATCCAAGCAAGAGAGGGTTTTAAAAAGAAATGCTATAACTTGTGATCTATATTGATTCGAATTCCGGTAAATAATAACATAAATGATTTGGTCACGTACGTGCGTGAGTGTGTAGCCATTTGGCTCTAAATTCGATACCATAACTAGTAAATAAAAAGTAAAAGATCCATCACCGTCAATTAAATTTAATTGTCGGTGAAGGATCTTTTACTTTTTATTTACTTTGTATTGTATAACCGTGTCTCGCATCCCTTTTATCGATAGCATAACTAGCATAAATTTTTCTAAAAAACATGACAAATATTAATTAAGTTAATTATGGTTTTCTTTCCCTCCAATGAATCTATTGCCTTAACTACCTGCATTCTGTCTATTCTTTAGCATTAACGGTGTCTTAAATATCACTTGAAAAAATATCCAAAATATAATTCTATAATGCATCCTCACCCTTTCAATACGCTTCTGGATACAAATATTTTTTGACAAAAAATATTTCATTTGCACTATTATATGTAACCGTTCAATTCGTTTTTTCAACATGATCTGATAGGTTGTTTTGTTCTTAATAGATTTCAGTGCTTGCATGCTCCAAGCGCTTAAAAAATCATCATGCATCATCATCTAAGTAAGTACTATATTAACCAAAGCGATCTCCTAGGAAAAAGCACTTGAGTCTCGCAGAGTCCATATGTAGAAAATAATAAATTGCAGGTGTTTCTCTGGAATATTTCTAAATTTTCCGCATAAGTAAGACACCTATCCGTAATTTTCAAATTCTCTGGCAATCGGCTCTCGTCCAAGTTTTTGTATTTCAAGTTTGTGACAAGGATCGTCCTGCATTAGCAATAACAATAATAATCATTAATAAAATAACCTATATGTTACACTAAAATTCATAGAAAATCTAGAATATTTTGTTTGCTAATATTATGATGCCATCAACCGTGCCTTACAGTATATATCCAGATTAAAAAATCGCGAAATAAATACGGCACCATTATATGTTTCTCATTGTTAGCAATAGAAGCTTGTAGCGTTACTGTCACCACAATTCATTTATTTCAATTTCAATTTCAATTGTATAGGGAATAATTGAAAAGAGTTTAATATTTATCAAAATGCTACGAATAATAATATAAAATATTATTATAATAAATTATAATAAATATTTTTCACATTTTGCTAAAGTTCGCGTTTTAATATTATGACACCATCGTAAGTTGACTTCGTAGTTTAGAATTATATTATAGTCCATTGGTTCTCATTAAAAGCACTAAATCAGTAATATTAAAATATACTGGTCATCAATCTACATAACTAAAAGGGGTAATGTAATTTTTATATAATTCGATAGGTCGTGTTTTAAAATTATGGCGTTATCATATGTATATGTCGTTGATTGAAATCAACGGGATTATAAATATTCTATCAATTCCATATTAAAATGCGTTATAGTTATCAATGGTATTAAATACATATTATCAATCCCATTCAAAAGCATTGTACTCGTTGCCTCGGTAGTTGATATTTTAGGTCACTGAAAATGTTCTTTTATCCCTACTAAAAACAAATTTCTACGTCAATTCCGCATCGATTTTAATTTAGTCTTTAAAAAAACATTAAATCTCTTTCTGCTATATAACTGTTTTATTCCAGAGTTTCTATCTTAATTTTATTGAATCTAGAAAACGCAATTTTATATAGCCTTTTTATTGGGTATTGAAATGGAAAAAAGCGGTCAAAAATAATCCCACATATATTAGAATTTTTAAAAATTTGGATTTTCCCGTTGGTTGTACTCGACGATCTATCATCCCCCCAAATTACAGGTCTGTAGCATTTCTAGAACTACCTTAGGCTTTATATTATAATATATATCCTATGTAAGAAGCAGCTATTTAGGATAGATGAAGACATTATGTTGATCCGGGTCGCTTTTCATAATTTCGTAAACTCGGCAACAATGGGTTCACTTAATGACAAAACATTTTCGCGCGAACTTGAAATTTTTATGTTAAAAGCAAATTTTTGGACTAATTCGGCATGTATTTAAAATTTGGTCGTAAAAAGATAAAATTTAATTCCTTTGGTCTAAAATTTGTAGGATGATCAGGTTTAAAAATCCAAATCTAAAATACGCTACGCCCATCTCCGTGTTAATTTAAGGGAATAAGAAACGCTTCAAGAATCAAAACCATGATGTTACTGTTGGCGACGAAAAGTTTAAAAGTGTAACAGCGATAAAGACGAGCATGTGTGTGATTGAAACTGAAATCACTTTTCTTGACTTATTCGTGTTTGTTTGTGTGTACTCGTGTGTACTCCCATGGACCATGATAAATGGAGTTGTAAGCAGATGCTGTGTTACCGGCAGAATGACAAACACTGGCAATTGTTATAACGAGATAAAAATCTAATTCTCGGCAGCATTAAGGTGACGGAAGGGTTACTCATGCTAGTAACAAATCTATCGTAAACATTTATCATAATTAATGGCAAAACTCCTCCCTCTCCATCTACCACTGAACTATCATAACATCAATTTTCTCGTTTCTGACCGCGGAAGGGGGGAGGAGGAGTTTTCTTCGATACATCTTATCGAGGACATCCGTTGGAGCTGGATGGTGTTAGCTTGGAGAGTTCGGCCACCACCACGCCGGTGCAATGCTCGTCGTTTGTTTGGCTCGATTTTTAGGCCGCGGCGAAAGAGTGAACTACCAGCGCTAGTTGTCACTACGCCCGCTCAAAAATCCGTCTGCTAACGCATATGTACTTCTGAAGTTTGCTATTTCTACTCGATTGAATGAATACATTAACTCGAAGGATCCAAAATCTAATAATCGAAAAGAAACATTGTATACATCTCTTAGTCATTTATTCTTCCGCCATGACGTAAGTTTTTGCTGTAAGCAGACGGTAGTAGGCACTTGGGAGTCCAGCGAATTTTTCATTCTGTCGTATTTTCTTCCACTCGGAAATTATTATTTACTTACAACTTATTCACAATTATTTCCTAAAGTCGAAATCCCTAACAATAATTTGCAATGACCAAAAAACTCAAACGACATTTTCCTGATTATTTGTGATGGTAACTGCCACAAAAACAGAACCACACGCTAAACGTGGACATTAAGAAATTTTTAAGCTATCAAAATTGCAGCACCTTATAGCAACTGCGCTGTGAAGTCACTTTCACTAAAGTTATAATTTCGAATTAATTTTGCTCACAGGATTAAAAGTAAACTACAGGAATAAAAGCTGAGCACCTCAGAAGCTGGAAAGGAATTGAAAATTTAAAACAAGAATCCATGACTCATTTATTTGAAACATGGCCTTACGTACTACATGATTTTGCATTTAAAACAATTATAATTGTCACTGCTTCTCGATTCCTCTGCCGGGTCTATTTCCGCATTCTAATACTTATATATTACTTAAGACTCCACGCTATGATCTATTCCTTGTGCTCAGCACAGGCAAAATTTAATGGAGCTGAGTCCAGGACTTCATTTACAGTGGCACTGAACACATCCGATTTTGTGAAATGATTAACAAAGCAGTCTTCCACATAAGGAATGAACTTGAAAAAATGTAGGTTCGAATGAATTAACTTCCCTTTAGTCTTCATGTTCACTAATTCCGAGCTTACTATAGGAAGCAATTTCAGCTTGGCACACGGAACATTTGCTGGGCTTTAGAATTTGCTTACATAAATAACCGATAACATAATAAATCACACACTCAACAACAGGAGCCATGGAGTAATCATGCTCTACCATAGTGTTTCCCAACCGGTGGTTCGCGAAATAAATCTGAGGGGTTCGCGAGAAAAATTTTGTAATGCTGTCTTTTTCACTTTCTTGGTTCTACAACTCTTGCCCATATTTTAGTTTTTTCAAATTAGTTGCATGGTTTTGTTTTTAATTTTTACTTATGCTTCAAGAATTAAATTTGAATTTTACAGGGTACCTACTAAATTTAAATTGATGACAATATCAGAAATTCTGATTTATTGTGAACTTTTACATAATATGTGCTATATCAATTTTTATTCTTCAGCATTCAAAATTATTTGTTTTTACAAAATTTACTCTCCATTATAAGGGTTTTATCGCCAAAACTGTTGCAACTCAAGGGGTTCGCGAAGATAAAAGAAGCCCAAGGGATTTCTGAAGTGAAAATGGTTGATGTATCACATCACGAGCCTCCCTGTCTTTTCTTTCTATTATGCCAATAATTTATTGTGATGATATTCTACTGCTGCCTCTCGTAACCAAGCATTCGCAAAGCACAACATGGGTTTGACGACTACAAGCGCCGCTCAGTACGAACTAATATTTTAACCTCAAACCTTTCCTATTGCATCAGCATAAGGAGTTACCAGACCTGTACATAAGACCGTGGCCCCAAACAAGAAAACACCCGTGGTCAGAAACGGGAAAATTGATCTGCTACGATAGTTCAGTGGTATAATATACTCCCGACAATTAGAAGACGCAGGTTCGATTCCTGGTCATAGCAAACATTTTTCTCGTTTCAAAAATATTCCCAAAATTACATCTTATACCTGTGTGCATAGGATCTTCAGATCACTATATTCCATCAAGTCCCAAGTACTTTAAAGAGAAATGTAAATGATTTTTGAATTCGAAACCGCCTAGATTGTGCACTTCGTGTTATACGGAAGCGAAAAAATAACGACAAACTCTACACCTAAGGGCGATTGGAATATGAACAGAGGGGTTTGACGATGAAACGTCGAGAACGCTTTACAGTATTCTCTAGCACAGTTCAATCGACATGTCACTACCCACGTAATATCCAATACATCGCCCCGGCGTACGTGACTTCGGCATACTACCTCCCACGCACCTCAATCGGCTGCCCTTCGCCGCTCATTGCCCGTCATCCAATTAACCACTCCCACCTCTCACATTCACGACGCGACCTCTCGATCTCCTCACTGAAAAGGAACCCTTAAATAAGCCATCCCGTCCGTTTGTGCACCTCGATAATCGATAGCTGGAGACTTGTATGGAGTTTTCTTCATCATTAATTTTTTATCACAGCAATGACATAACTCTCGCGGGTGTTGTATAGGTTGTATTTTTTATTTTGCCGTTAGTGTAAAAAAGTCGACGAAAAACTGGAAAACATAAATACGAGAGTGTGAGGATAAGAGAAACTCGACGACATTTGAACGGCTCGAACACGAGGGTAAAACTACTTGAGATCGATTGCTGGGAAAATCGGCACCGAGATTGTTTATTTTTTACCACGACCACTATGGATAACAGCAGGGAACTAAAAATAACGCGAGGCACCAGCTCCATTACCGTCCATGAAAAATGTCTTGACTCTGTAAACCAATATCCGATATTTTCGCTGCGTCGTGAATTCCACAGTTAAACAACAACAAACGTTCGCTATAAAGCCCGGAGAGCAGGATCAAAGACGAGGAAGAAAAGAATTTCGTAAAAAAGCGCTAATGAATAAATGTGAAAACCTCCAAAAACAGAGAGATAAGCAAAAGGAATTTAATTAAAAAAACACGATATGTCATTCGACGGATGGGGAATGAGAAGGGGAGAAAAAGGACTTTATCACTTTTGAAAAATCGTTTATTTGATCTGCGGTTGGTGTACGATGTGGACATCGAATAGATTCATATGCCAAAAAAATTTTTGATCAGACTGATGCCGCATTAATTAATACTAACGCAATACTAAAATCGTTTTCATTACGCGTGGCGAGGAAAAATAAATTCATCAAAATGATTTAAATGATCTGCCTTTGACTATACGTCCATAACGGAGGACTAGGATACCGAGCATATGTGTAGGTACCTATTCATTATAAGTACTCATGAATCTTCCTTTTATCTTATTTGAACTAATTTTTTTATTATCTGCGTCTAGCACAAAATTTCTCCGTATGACCTTCGTAAATACTCTCTAACGTTCTGTCCTCAAGATTCTCAACTACCTTCGAACACGTGGGAGGCGGTGACCTCATTAAAAATATATATATATATATATATATATATATATATTGTACTATGCTTTAAATTTGCTCTAACCTTAATTTTATTCTTTCTTTTTGCCTTTGGTGAAATATTGTTTTCGTTCAATTCGGTTTTGCCAGAGTCATTGCCCGACTCTTAAGGCCTCACCTCTATTCCTCTTTATAACTCCTACTTAATGATCTTTTCCATTCAATTTTCTCTGAAGTTTATATAGAGAAGAAATTTCTTTAATGGAACCACTATTTAAATTAATCCAGTAAGAGATTATCTAGGCTAATCACTTTGAATCGCAGTTAACTTACTCCCGTTGGCTTGTCCTCCCTTTACTGCATATCGAAATTCTGGTCTAATTAAAATCTTTTAATTTTCGATCCGGTATCATACAATGTTACCTTAAATTTAATTTTTAAATTTTAATTATTTTTACCTCAAGAAAAACATTAAAGGAGTCAAAATATGAAGAGAACACGTCCGCAAACATTAATAAAGACCAATTTTTGACATAAAAAAGATTTATAGTTGTAATTCCTATGATCGCTTTTATGTCTTAAGTTTCCAGTTACATCAAATATTCCCTCTGCATCTGCACTATCATGCGTAAACGTAAATTATCTTCTAGGCACTATCAAATGCATCTCCCATTTCATGTGTCCTACACGTGCGCAGTTGCCGTCAAATCCGTGTACTCCATTTCGTGCTATAGTTTTAACGATAATAAAATTTTAATATTAAATCTCCATCACAATCGATGAAATTGGGGCATGTATCTATTTAATGTTCGAGATTGATGCTGCAAAGTATTCAATTTAGTGATAAATTTGTGAGTATTTTTGTTAATTTCGTGAACACGTCACATTATTTAATTTACATGGCCACAACCAGTTCATACATTATCTGTTGCAAAAATTAGCCGTTGTGTTGTTAGAATTGACTGTGAATAAATAGCCTTTTGCAAAATTCTGGAGGATAATTATATAAAAAGTTTATATTCAAGCCTTTTACTAATCCTTTATTTGGCCATCGGGGATAATTAATTTTATAAACTGAATCATAGCCAAGGGTATCTAGGATATTCTTTATTGATTTTCTAATTAAATTTATAAATTTAATTGCATTAAATTACAAATTTTATAAAAACTTGTACATCTTCCCTACCAGTTATTATAACACGACCAGTTCAACTCGCTGAAACCGGTCGTGTTTTGGTAAATGTATGAAGTTAAATTATAAAGGTTTTTTCATGAAATTAGTAATTTTCATGCATATAAATTTATATATACAATTGATTTCGACCAAGTTCTACCGCGTAATATCAACTAACAATTATGGTAAAATATGGAGGAACATTCAACTCAAGTCAGTTCGAGCGAGTTCAGGGAAAATATTATCCAATAATAAAGGTGTTTTTAACAGATAAACTAACACGAGACAGTGTAAAAGTACAAACTTTATAAACAAATCCAATGATTAATATCCATTCATCCAAAAATTTGTCGTATAATTTATAATCATCCCATCCCATTCGCGTCCAAACTTATGATTTAGTTTTTAAATAGGCAGGGCCAAAAACGAAATTTTGGAGAAACTGCCTACCCGATATATGGGTAGCGAGCAGTTCCATTAAAACTATAATAGAAATTTTACTCGCGAAAGTATAAATTTCAAGTGCATATTGAATTTTAAGAGGCCATTTTGTTATATGAATTGTTATGTGTATTTACTTAATGATCAATATCTCACAAACAGCACTTTACCGCATTTTACAATGAGCGCAAAAACACGAAGACATACGCCCGTACCTTTAAGAGGATTCGAACCTGGGACCCTCATATTGGAAGCTAGACGCGATAACTATCCCTCTATCGGTCGGAAATTATTGGCTAAAATTAAATTTAAAAAATTAAATACCTGTTGACTCAATTCACGTGAGAAATTACGTACTACTCCTTTATCACGAAAGTACTATTCTAATAGCATACAAAATCACCAGCTTTAAGTGATTCACTTTTATCCTAAATTCCATTTACTGTATAGAAGTGGTTCCTTGAATAAAAATAAAACCATTCCGAAGCTCTTGAGAGTTAGAAGAGTGAGGCGTAAGATCTCCCTCGATCCCAACTCCTTAGTAAAATTTGCTCCGACTGCCTCACGAATATTCTTTGAAGGGTCGCTATTACCATCTGGAGTACAGATGTATTCAGCATTACGGTAAATTGCAGATCTTCGTTCCTCTCCTTGTAACTTTGCTTAGGATGAAAGACTAAAGGGATTAGATGGCATGGAGAAATTAAAGGAATTCGCCATCCTAGGGCCTTTTGAGCCTCATATTGTCGAGACATAGACGTCATTCCACGCAGCGGATTTTCAGGTAACGTCGAGGATCCTCATTATTCCAAAGGGTGGAAGCACTAAGAAGAGTTGGAATTTAGGTCATGAAGTTTCCTTGCAGATCCATCGGTGAGACTTGGCGTAGTTGAGTTCCCCCAATGTAACTTACGTGTATGCATGTCGTAGAAAATTATTATTTAAATGAAGAAAACATCATGTAGATATATGCGGATAGTAACTCAGAATCTGAATAAAAGTAATGGAAAACTTGACATTTATCGATTAAAAGTCTATTTTCTGATGTTTTTACATTGAATGAATAATATTTTCGCCCAAAAATTAACCATACGATCGTAGAATGTAGATGCGTTAAATATTTCTCTAATAATCCAAGAGGTTGATTAGCCAAAAATACACAAAACACACACGCGTTAAATATTTTCAATTATTATTCATAACTGCTTATATTAGTGGAGAGTAGAGAAAATATTACTATACGAAACAAGCCTCAATTAACACTGCTAAATGATTTATTACCTAATTTACGATTTGTCTTACGGCGCTAAGTGGAAAACCACAAAAAGCATTAAAATTTATCATTTTATTCATCGCCAGAATCCTTTTTAAGAGATTATTATGAGGACATATACTTCAATAAACAATATTTACTGGAGGGAATTGGCTATAACAGATTAGCTAGTTTTTCATTTCATTATAAATTGCTGGTTGCTTGTAAAAGAAGACGTTTAAAACCAGTCGTATATGATTTACTGCGAAAACAGGGAAGATGGCCATTTTCACGAACCCACCCCGTTGCCATATGTCTTAATATTTATAACCCCTAACCCGGGGTGGCTAGGGTATATCACGGAGTTTGTCCGAAGGAGAATAAAAGCTGTGTATTTTAGAGAGACGTGTGTGGTTATGGTGAAACCAAATTCCGCCATGCCCTCAGGTGCAAATATACGAATGAATAGTGGTCCCAATTGTCGTGATGGCATCATAATCTCCAAACGGCGCCATATGGTGTCGGAGTGGGTTAAAGAGGAGAAGTGGGAAAATGATGATAATGGCGGTCTAATATCTCAATAGCCGCAAAGAAGATTTACTTACGCGTAAAGCAAATCCTATTTGTTTGACGCATGTTTTAAACAATAAACATGAATAATATATGCAAATATAACAATTAATTAATAACTTTTCGTAGGATAACATTCCTGCTACGGCAACATTAACCTCAGAGTCAGCATAATGTTTTCTGATACATACTTCAATTATTTATCATATAAACCTCATATTTTTACGGTTACCATTTTCATAATTCCATACATATTAGGAGAGAGGCGGCATAAAAGAATTCCCATTTTGTAGGTGTGGTAGAAAAAAAAAAGAAATGTACGTTCTGTCCAGAATTCAAACTTTTATCTGAAATTTTTAAAGTAGTGACTACGGGGCTTAAAAATTCAGTAGACACACATACGATACACGGGTGAATATTTTATATTATATCTATTTACCTTGTTCTTCAGTTTTTGTTATGAAGGCACACATTCAAGCTATTGCCATTGAACACGCTCTTGACTCATGCAGATGGATAGAATTTCATACACTTGATTCATAAAACATTTGTCCTCAGGAAACATATGGCATCGAAAAAATATAACAAAATATTTTGCTGAGATACAATGTTAAAGTCGTATTTTCTAGACTCAGAGATGCTTCTAGAGAGTGTAAATTCCAAGGGAGCATCATAGGATGTACAAGAGGTCAACGAATGAATTTATTTCCTCCTCTGCAAGATATATACTATCAAATCTGTTATCCATAGTCATATAATAGATGATTATAATTTGTTTATGAAAATCAATGGAAGACTACTAGGACTGCATACGAAAGGGCTGAAAGAAAATGTGATCTATAAGATATATTTTGCTCAGCGTGGTTAAATGTAGATGAAAAATATGAACAAAATGCTGATGAGTTTGAAAGCAAAACGTGCGACCTAAATATGAAAGAAATTTTTGTATAAACTTCCGAATACTTTCTTCAATTAATTCTCTATTGCATTTATCATAACGTTATCGCGGCAAAATTGGTGGAAATATTTTAGTGTAATTATATTACAATAAATATTTTATGAATTATTTTTTATTTATTATTATTATTTGATAAGCGTATATAGATTTTATGTATGACAATTTAAAACTATAGTAAAATTTCAAAGTATTTTTTCTACAATTGCGCGTTATTATGTTTATAAACTACAGAGTCAATCCTGACCATAGCGAAAAAGATTTTTATATAGTAAGGCAATTTCAAGATATCATCACCTGTTACTGCAAATGGTCACCAGCACTCTACATTCTCAACTTTAGCGTAAATAGTTTCTATACCAAAAAACGCCGTAAACGCAACTTTCAGCCATTTTTATTTCCTCGTCTCCTCTCATCACTCTGTAATATTTGAAAAATTTTTAATTGCCAGCTGAATAGCTGTTTTGGATATTTTAATTTTTCTGCCGTGATTACTTCACCTTCTGTATAAATTTATTGTTTTACACGTATCTCGTAATGGCCTATTTGAATTATCGACCTACGAGATCATGTGGTAAAGAGGCCTAACCTCGCCAATAAAGGGTCAAATCAATCTTCTCAATTCGTCAGTTTACGCATTCCACGAATCTTTAAAGTTCATCTCTTCATAAAAATTTTTTTACTATTAAGTAATCCGACTTCCTAGGACGAAACTGAGAGTACATATTACAAACAGAAAAAAGATTCATATTCTTCTTACGGTCGCAATCCATTGCGTAAAAAGCTCCCGACGCGTAATAGTTTCGGTATAATTTAAAAAAATAGTTGTTCTTGCAGCGCATGCCAACCTTTCTTCTTATCATCGTAACACCAATTTTTGTGCAGGAGGAATGAGTTGGTGACATACATTTCGTATTGCCACTCTTATACATCGCTATTGCCATTCCTCCATCCTGTCTCTCCACGGCAGTAACTGGTCATTGCTAATGTCCTTCCCTTATCATAAGTTTTATATTGCTTATCTTGAGTATCGCATCACACGGTCTTAATCCCGTCTTTTCCAAACGAAATATATATATGCCGAATACATTTTACAATAGAAGAATATAAATGTGGCAAAATTGATTTTTTTAAATATTATTCTCCTCTCCTTATAATTTAACTTCGAGTTTCTTAGACGTCTGTTTTCATTGCGAAATGCGCATTTAGCAGACATATTTCCTTTTCTCATATACCCTGCCAAATCTACTCCAAGGAATTTTAATCCCGTAGGTATTTCAAAACTAAAATTTGTCTACGGGATAGGGCTCTAATCTCCGAAGATCTTTTGGAATCGCATCTACATACGGCGGGTTGGGAACGACGCTTAAGTCACAACCGCAACTAGACCAACTATAAGCGTTTGGATTAAGTTAGGATGATTCTAGATCTCCTCCTCGTTTTTCTGGTTATCTCCAACATTTGCACTCTCCATTTCGCTGCCATATGATAAAACCTGCGAAAGAGCGTAGTAACTGTCCCTTTCTTCTCTACCACCGCTTCTTTAAATTTGTTGCTACTTATTGTCTCTTACACTACTAAAATACCAATGATTTTACTCGTTAAACTACAAACCATTTCAATTTATACTTAGATGAAGAAATATTGAGGCAACGTTAAAATGAAGTATGTTATGTGGATAGCTTAAGAAAGGAATAAACAAAATCTCAAGCAAGCTGGAACTAGATGAAAATTTAGAGAGCGACTGTTTACGAGAGATATATCATAGAATAAATGGAGATTTCGGAGAAATAACTAGAAATTTTAAGAAGGAGAAAGACACGTAAAGGACTTGAGATAGTGTATATTTCATTACGTGTGGACGAGGATTCACATATTCAACCGCAATTGTAATTTATATTAAGAGAAATTTATGTAGAAATAGAAATGGTATGTAGTTTAACGAGCGAAATCGTAGATATTTTGATGGTGTAGAAGACAGCGGTTAGCAACAAATATAAAGAAACGATGATAGAGGAGAAAAGGAAGTTACAAAGTGAAAACAGAGCACATTGTCTCACGGGTGTGGTTTTTCTATGGGAACATTATATTTTAATGATAAATAGCCATGTCATTTTTCTACGGTTTTCTTTTGTTCTATATCTAATAACATTTCAGGATGAAGTCTTTCAGTCAAATTTGCAACGCTTCCCCCGCAAATCTTACTCTCTATGAAAATGCTTTGCAGACACGATTGCTATTTCTGTGAAAATAAATATTAGCGCTATCATGTAATACAGCGGTTTCCAACCTTTTTCACTTCGCAAACCTCTAGAGCTAACCTATTTCTCGTCACAAACCCTTTGGATTAACCTTTTCTCTTCGCGAACCCCTTGAGTTGCAACAGTTTTGGCGGCAAAACCCCTTTTAAAGGAGAGTAAACTTTGAAAAAACAAATCTTTTTGAACGCGTTAACCTCATGAAAAATTAAAAGTTTATATAGCGCTTAGTATTGAAACGTTCAAAATCAATCAGAACCTCTTATATTGTCATCAGTTTTTAGTTAGTACCCTGTAAAATCCAGATACAATTCTTGAAGCATAAGAAAAAATTGAAATTAAATCCATGCAACTAATTTGAACGAAATTAAAATATTAGTAAGAATTGTAGGACCAAGAAATTGAAAAAGACGACATTAAAAATTTTTCTCGCGAACCCCTCAAATTTATTTCGCAAACCCCTAGGGGTGCACGGACCACCGGTTGGGTAACGCTGACCTACTACATGGATCTGCAACGTTTTTTGTTTAGTATCTTCTTAATGGTCGCGTCCCACCTAGTAATTTAAGGTGATGAAGAAATAATAACGCCCTTGTTATAATAGATGACTCATGTCTGTAACACTGTAATTAGCTCTTTTTCACCTGTTTTTTCTTTGATAAAGTTATTAATAATCGTAAAATTACAGTTTTTGGTTCCGAAATCAACTGTGAAAGATGAAATAAACAGAAAAATTATATAATTTAATACTTTTCACGTGTCACTTCAAAACTCAGGACGTAACCTAGATATAAAACACGTAACCCAGTGCAGTGATGCCCTTAAATCGGTGTCCAAAAGTCTTTTTATCAGTTACCTACAGCTCTTTTCTGCGGTTTAAACTTAATCTGTGGAATTGACGACATCAAGTGTCGTTGACACTTTTTCAAATGCGAGCATACACTTCCTTACAATAATTGCCATTCCGCTTTTGATCAGAGTAAACGCATTATATTTTATGTGGAATAACAATTTGCCTTATAATATTAATTTATAATTGCTAATGCTGAAGGTTTCAATTTTTTTTTTTAAGTTGGACAGTGTTATGCAACCTACTCTGTTGGTTAGTAATCGGAAACACTTGTAGCATTTATTAATGAACTGCGTGGAAGTAAGAATATATCGTCTTCATTTTTCAGGGAGGTTAGAGAGGAAAAGCAAGCACGACAAATGTGATTAAAATATTTTAATAATTTCAAAATAATTGAGTTATGTGAAAGATAAAGAGAGAAACATGTGCAAATATCATAATTGTGGTATTCTACGGAGCAGAGGTGCATGATGCGCCTAAAAATGTCCTGAATACACTGCGAAGATATTAATTTTATGTGATCGGAAATTCGTTGCTCTTGAAAGAGAATAATGAAAATTAATACTTAACCGTCGCTGGAAACTTTTATGACCCCTATAACATATTCATGATTCATGTGAGATATGTTAAAATAGATATCTACCGCTGCATAATGGAAGTCGAATCAAAATTATTACTGAACACAGCACTCCAAGAACATTTACAGTACCGTTGTAAGATTAAAAACAACAAAAAGAGGCGCGAGTAGCCCTATAATCTTTCCATTATCGTTACACGTTAATAATTATAAGCAATGATTAATATTTTTATGTTGATATAAAAGTTTTCTGATATATATGAGATATTATACCCGTTGCTAATGTATCGAATTCAATCTCATATAAGCCGCTTCTCTGCATAAGCCCTAATCTTGCCTTCGGAGAAAACCTAGGAAAAAGTTTTAAATATTAACTGCAAACCAAAAATCGCGATAAAGTCTACACTAAACTTGGAAAACTGATAAATAGCATTAACGTCACATAAATATTTATAAATATCGTTATTTTAAACAATAATTTTGTATTTCGGTAAATCATTTTTGGGAAATTAGTGTCATATTCACAATGCGGTACATCGAGAAAAATACAACCAAAAGAAACCGACACAGGACAATCACAAGATGCAAATATTTTATCCAGACTTGCTCCACGAGGAAAACGACGAGAAGTCAAAACAAAATTTAATACAAAGCCGAAACTTCTCACCAGATAGAATTATTTTTTATGAGGCCAAACTGTGACGATACCTTAAAATCCGATGGAAATTTTCTTCTCTGGTCTCTAGCCTTTTGCGCAATTATCGCTTGCGAAAACTGATATATTTATAAGTTTGCCATAAACTACAATGAAAATGCTTCATTCTATTTTATATACTTGTATATTTAATACGTATAGGTTCGGAACGCAATCTGCTGCTTACGTGCGAAGCGCTTAAGGGAAGGACCCAATTTATTTTAATGGAATAGACTATTTATTTAAACTTAATTGAGGAAGTAAAGGCGTCTTAAAGTTTACGAAAACAAATTAACTCAAAACTTTTAATATTTCGAAAGAATATTTTGATGGATGATGTTTCTTAGCTTTCACAAATATTAATTAATGAGCTCGTTCTTTAATGGATTCTTTCTAATTGCTCAAAAATTAGTTCAACTAACTAGTAAAAAATACGTAATATTCTAGCAATTTGAAGTTTTAAAAGCCTAACAATTATGGTCGTTTAAATTTTCATGACTATGCCTATCAGATCTGGAGAAAAATAAAATATAATTCAATCATAAATCAACAGATTTAATGAGTTTAGCTTTTCACTAACACTGAATCTATGGCAAATATATAAAACAGATAAACTTTAACTCCATATTTTTTCTAAATCCCTTTCATAACACTCGGATAACCAAGAAAATGTTCTTCATCTTGGCAAACGTGATTGATATAATAATTTACCAGAACCTATTTGAAGACTAATGTAGATAAAGTTAGCGGAGTGAAAGTTTGAAAAATTTTTGCTCTTCTGGTAATGCTTGAGTAGGTATGGTGTTAGGCGAGAGAATCCATAAATTCAGTGAATTCAGACGACAAATTGCGGCTTTTTGAACCCAACTACGTTTATTTCTGTAGCAATTGTTTCTGCTACATAACTTTTTATGTTTTCAGTTTTTTTTAGTCCTTTTCGACTTCTATCTGTAAGAATAAAGTTTGTGAAATATGGTGCACGGTGGCTGGAGTAGGAATAAAGTAAAGAAAAGGGAAAAGGTTAAACTAAGGCCTTCACGCTGCATTGAATTAGATCCAGCTTGGCGTGAATCCAGAAGAAATGAGGTTAAAATTCATCCTTGGTGGACCTGACGAGATGTTTTCTTTTGCCGAAGCTATGCATGAACTCTCTCCTTACTCCTTTAAACAGACGTACTCGACTGGAACTTGGTGTCTTTCCTCCGACCTTTGCCTTGATCTCGTTCTTGTTCCACTCACTTCGTCACATCTCCATCTCGTAACAATTCAATTTTCCCTCGTTCTACATGGTCTATGACACATTCTAAACTTTACTATTCACACTGTTTACTTTTTATCTTTACCTATGAAAAGAAACGACCTTTTAGTGGACTACTGATTCTAAAGTGAAAAAAATACATAGAACACTAAAATAAGAGAACTATTTCTTGCATGGGTGCACATCAAAAAACTCCTATTCTGAATTGAAAGATGGTAATTTTTTATTTGCATATATCAATGAAAAATGCAATTAACTGGATGGATTATCTTTAAACTATGTAAATGCCTAACTTGTACTATGCGAAAGTGTAAATTAAAATTTTCATTCATTTTTCGGAGACCATTAAGTTTTATTTTGGCTAATATATTTTCAAAACTATTTCTCTGGCTTTTTTTGTGCTGTTCTACTAATAGCAAATTTTATAAGTTTTTAAGAACTAATAAATAACTAGTATATGAAAATTTTGTATAGAAAGCAACTGAAAATAATTTCATCATGTGCTTAGAAAAATTCTCGATATATTGGTTTGGCTAAAAACTAAACTAGAACATATCATTAAGGTCTAATTAAAATAACAGCCATATTGATAGTACACAACTCTTGAAAAAGTGAGAGGAATACATGACGGGGTTTAAATATCACTACAACCCTATTCTCTTAGTGATTTATTAGTAATACAGTACCAGAACTTCTATATGGGAAGCTTTGGATGAGAGGCTTGCCGCATTTTGGGATTTTTCTGATTTTGCCTACTTATACCATGCATGAATATTACTTTTTAAATAAAGATACACCAGCTGCGCCCGTATATTTGTTTTTCGCGTTTAAACTATTTATTTTTTGAGGAACGTTCTAGCAGTATCATATAGAAATTTATTATCAATAGAACGTCTTTAAAATTATATATATATATATATCTTCTCAAAGCTATTTTATTGATATAAATAGAATTTCTCCCGCCCCATAAAAAGTGATATAAAACTTTTGCAGCTATGTTTACTTTGAAAAGCGTCTAAATATAAAAACGCGTGAAACGTTTATTTAGAACTGCGGTCTTCAACGTGGGGGGGGGGGGTCGCTTCCAACAGTGGGTGTTATATGGTTTTTTTGGTGGGCGTTTTTATTGTTAAGTTGATACGGGGTAGTTATTTCAGAGAGCAAAATATAATAAAAGTGGGCGGTGAATGATAAAAGGTTGAGATTATATAATTTAGAAGAATGCGAAAGTCGTTATAACTTACAGAAAGACGAAAAGAATGCCTTTTCTTCCACTCCTGTTCTCTTGAATTCCAACAGAACGGGAGAGTTCCTATTAAAAGCAACGTCTCAAAGTGAGCAATATACAAGAGTTTGCGCTTTCTCCATCCATCTTTTCATGGTTTAATTAATTCTATTAATCAGTCCAGATGAAATAAATGGCTTTCTATAAAAATATATAAGGTATTAAATAGTTTTAATATGAATATTTATGAAGAGGCACGAGATTTATATGTGAACATGAATTACTTCTAGCCTTTTTCTGTTAAATAATGAATTGCTACAAGAGAAATCCACATGAATAAATTTTGAAAATGAATTATGTTTCCGTGCCTATATCTCGACTCCACCTTAAACTCATCAGTAAATTCTGAAGGTACAAAAATATCCGGGGTTGTTAGGCAAGATACAAGTTAATTAAACACCACTATGTCATCGTGCATCAAATAAAACCTGCACGAATTTAAAATTTTCAGGGAGGCCAATTATAAAGAAAAAAGGCGATGAAAAACATCTTGTTGGAAATAACAAGTAAAACGTGTGGACTAAGGAAGATTACAATTGCGTTAAGGAAGAAAATTGGCAATATAAAACCAATATTTTGACATCAATTTGTCACAATGGAAAATCAATTTCAGTTTGTCCTTGCCACGTTCAATATCTCGCTCTTAGATGCCATTAACTGATGAGGTGTCACCCCGAGACCTATGACAGAATCTCTAAATCACTCGGAATCAAAGGGCACTGAATCGATAAGGATGACGTGAGGAGTTATAAAACAGTGAGGAGACAGCCGATGGAGTAATTGTGGAAAGAAAATGTGTCTCCTATATACTATTGTTTTATTTTAAAATACTGAGGTAAATTACCTTGACACTTCATTCTGAGATGAATTACGACAAAGAGATGAAATTCCAAACGAACAAAAGAGGAATCGATTCATTCAACGGATCTTACTTTGCATACCTAACTAACCAAATAGTAGCCTACTTCATCGTAAGTTAAAAATGAAGCTCATTTTATGGGGTTTTGTTTTTTTCTATACTAACATTACCTCGTACTTTCCTCGCAAATTGTAGGTAAACGGTAAAAAATCTCTTGCCTACAAAGTGATTATAGAGTGATAGGAGGGAAAAAATATGAAAATAAAAGAGATTCTTCTCGTGATCGATTTGTTTCGAAGGGATGGCAGCAGCACACGCTAAAATGTTCCTTTATCTCTCTCACACACAAGACCTTCCCATTCTTCCTGAGTAATTTTCTTTTCTACGACCTCTGTCCTCTAACCTCCGGCAATTCACGTCAAAGGATGTCCATCGCGTGAGAGTTGAAAGGGGACGTCAGAAGTAGAGGAAAGACAGACGGGTGGAGGAGAAAAGAGGATTTATAAAATTTTTGAGAGCTCCGGTGTATGAGTGAAAACAAAATTTGAAGATGGAACTGTGTAACAAATTGCGAGAAAATGGAAAGAGCTGTCAAAGAATCAGAACAGAAGTAACTACGAAAAGAAAAGACGGATATGAGGATTGAAAGCGGGAAATGGGATGAGAGAAGATGAAGACCAGTAGAATATAAGGGATTAGATACGACTTCCGACGACACGCATGGAGTGAAGTTAAAATGATTTCGTAAGTGGCTTTAAAGAGTAAGTGAGGATTCAGCAAAAATCTAACTCCATGTTGATGGTATGTTGCCATTAACTATGGTGAATCTAGGAATTTTTTTTCTTTGAAAACCAATTTCTTTGCGCTTAATTAAAAATTATAACTGATGGACGGGGTAAAGTTTTTAATAAATCATCGATAAAGAAACGTATACAAACTCTGTTATGTTACATTTGTCAACGCATGATAATGATCAAACGAATGTTGAAAAAATTAAATATTTTCTGCATTTTCAATTCAATGACAATCTAAAAAATCAGGGGAAGAATGCACTCAAAGTTTGTGCATAGGGTTGATAAAAATGGTATTCGAGCGGTTTTTTTCCAATTAAAAAATAAATTACAAACTATCTTCCAAGAAGATAGTTTTATTTTTGATGCAAGGAATAATAACGGAGGTATTTAAATACGTTCATCGGAATGGTGTCGCTTCTTTTCGTCACAGAAAATTCGTCACTGTGATATCTTGTCACAGATGACAATTGGTACCTACGTCATTTCGTCACACTTTCAAAATGGTACCTGCGACAACTCGTCACACATTTAAATTCGTACCAGCGACATTTCGTCACACAAAATATTTGGTACCAGCGACATTTGGCCACTCATTACAATTGGTATCAGCGACTTTTTGCCATAGAAAATAATTGGCAACTACGACTTTACGTCACAAAATTATTTTCGTCACACATTACTTTTCGTCACACGTTACGTTTGTGGATTCTTTCTGGGAACATAGACTTCATGGGTATCAAAGTACTCGGGACGATGCGTATGTTGGAAATTTATGTCTATCTAACAAGAAATTGATAGAATAAAGTGATCTAAAGATCCTATGCAGACAGGCATAAGTTGTATTGTTGGGAATAATTTTTAAACGAGAAAAAAGTCTGCTATGACCGGGAATCGAACCCGGGTCTTCCACTTGCCCGGCGGATATTCTACCACTGAACGAGAAACGAGAAAATTGATCTGCTTAGATAGTTCAGTGGTAGAATATCCGCCCGGCAAGTGGAAGGCCCGGGTTCGATTCCCGGTCATAGCAGACTTTTTTCTCGTTTAAAAATTATTCTCTATCTAACAAGTCTAATAGGAATCGACGGGGGAGAGAGGGGGGGGAATAGAGGTTTCTTTCCGGGAACATGGCCTACATCTACATCTACATCTACAGTTTACCCTGCAAGGGTGTGTGGCAGGGGGTGTATTAACACCAAGGGGAAAACTCCAAAATTAGGCCTTGGTTTACGCCCCTACGCGAGGTTACTTTTGATCGCAAGTTTTATTCTGCTCAGCTATCGTTCTAGGGAAAAATGAGCCTTTGTATCTCTCTGTCCTACAGACTATCTCTCTTATTTTACGAGGATGGTCCATTCTACCGATATAGGTGGGAGTTCTTATTATTTCTTTGACGTCGCTGGAGAAAGTACTCGTTCTAAATCTTTCAAGAAGTTTTAACCTAGCACGTGATCGACGCTCAGCTAGTGATTCCCATCCTAAGTCCTGTATCAAGCCTGTAACGCTTATATTTCTATCATAACAATTTTTGACGAATCTAGCAGCTTTTCGCTGCACTTTCTCTAACTCGGCGATTAAACCTTTCTCGTACGGATCCCATATGCTCGACGCATACTCTAGCAGCGGTCTAACTAAAGAAAAGTAACATGTCTCTTTGACTTTTTCTTCGCTTTTATCTACTATCCGTTTGATGAATCCTAGTTTTTGCTTAGCTTTCCCGGATATATTTCGTATGTGTGTGTCCCACGAGAGGTTACTTGTTAAAATGACACCTAAGTATTTGACGGATTCGGATAATTTTAGATGTACGCCTTCTATACTGTAATTCATCGCCTCAATTTCTTTGTTTCTCCAGAATCTCATGACGGAACACTTACCTAAGTTCAGCTCTAATTGCCACTCTTTACACCACTCGAGAATTGCGTGTAGGTCGTTAGAAAGTAATGCTTGATCAGCAGGACTGTTAATCTCTCTGTAAACTACCGTATCATCCGCGAATAACTTGATTTTACTTGTAATAACATTATCTAAGTCATTTATGTATATAAGGAATAATAGGGGACCGATGACACTTCCCTGTGGAACGCCGGAGGACACGCTGACCGAATCTGATTTAAATCCATTTATGACTACCATTTGTTCCCGATCATTGAGAAAGTCCCTGATCCACTCGATTATCTTTCGATTTATTCCACAGGCTTGTAATTTTTTCAATAACTTAATATGAGGGACTTTATCGAATGCCTTCTTGAAGTCAAGAAAAACCGCGTCTAGCTGGGTCTTTCGATCACCGGATCGTAGTATATCATGTGCAAACAGAGCGAGCTTTGTTTCACAAGATCTTGCCTTCCTAAAACCGTGCTGATATTTACTGAGCAAGTCCTGGCTATCTAAGAAGTCCATCACAGAACTAACGATGATGTGCTCTAGAATCTTGCAATATATTGAGGTTAGCGAAATCGGCCTGTAGTTTTCTCGGTCGTCTTTTTTCCGCCTTTATGTAGCGGAGTTATAAACGCTAATTTCCATTCCTTAGGTATAACGCCATGAATAAGTGACTTACTGAAAACTGTTTCGAGATAAGGTGCTATTTCTAACGCTAATTCCTTTAATACTCTAGCTGGTATCTCTTCCGGTCCCGGGGATTTATTTGCATTTATGATTTTGAGCTGTTCTGCTACACCTTTCGCTGATATATGTATATCGTTCATCTTCTCTTTGCTTGGTTCGGGTGGATCGACCTTCCTTTTCTCCACTTCGGTCGTAAATACGCTTTGAAAAAATGAGTTTAACAAGTTTCCTTTATCAATGCTATCGTAAACTACCTCTCCTTTGTCGTTTCTTAATGGTGCTACGGTTGGGCGTCGATCTTGAACTTCTCTAACATAAGACCAAAAGATTTTGGGATTTTCGTTTAGATGTTCACAGAGAATCTTTTTCTTAAAGTTCATTAATGCCTTGCGCATAATCTTTTTAGTCCAAGTCCGACAATTTCTGTACTTGTTTGAAATTGTATTTATTACCTCCTGTGACATATTATTTTTGGCGCATTTAAGTTTTGAGTGAAGCTTTCTTTGTCTCCTGAGAGCACATCTAACCTGCCGATTATACCACCTAGGTTCTCCATTATCGGTAATATATTTACTTGGTATGTACGTATTTATACCTGTTCTAATTACTGATAAGAAAGCTTTCCAAGTTTCCTCAACGTTCTTCGTGCTTGCTAATTTTCTGAAAGTTGCGTAATCTTTAATAAGTTTCTCTTTAAAGTCCGCAAAGTTAGCATTTTTAAATATGTACACTTTTCGCTTAGGCTTGCGATACTTTACGAATGCTATGTTCAAGATAACTCGGACTACTCGGTGATCGCTGATTCCTTCTTCAATAACTACTTCAGAAACACGTTCAGGGATATTAAGTGCTATTAAGTCTAATATATTGTCCTCTCTCGTGGGTTCTCTGACTACCTGAATAAGGGAATGTTTATTGAAGATCCCTATTAGTGCTTCGCATGACTCACGATTTCTACCGGGTGGTGTGAAGCTGCAACTGCGCCAATTTATCGAGGGTAGATTAAAGTCTCCCCCTACTATAGTAAGACTTTTGCTATTTTTCATCTGTATTGAGTTGATTTGGGCCTCTAGCTCATAAATTTCTTCTGCGTCTGCACCTGTATCAAAGTACTCTGAACGATACGCATGTTAGATATTTATTTATGATATATAATATATTAGAAAACATTTAACAGTATCAATTAAAATGGATGAATTCAATATCCAATGAAATAACGTCTCATTATACTTTCATTAATACTTAACCCTAAAACTATTCGATATATCGGGATTTCGTGTTTCTGAATTATGAAATTATCATTTATCACATATATTATATCAAAAACATTGTTGCATAAGCTGCAATGCCGTTTAGTATTTGTATCGTGGCGAGCCATATCGTCGACCTCGGCGCCCGAGCTGTCGCAACACGGAGTCGCGTTCGCTCGGGAAAAGTTCTTGCTCTTTTTCATGCATTTGACCGGCCGTCCATTTCGTCCGAAACAACCCCCGCCTGTCCTCCGAGAACATTCGGGAAGGACCCCCGCCTACCCACCGAAAAACTTTGGAAAGGACCCCCGCCTACCCACCTAGAACGCTCCGGATGATTCACCGAGGGGATAAAAAGGAAGAGCGAAACTCGAGAAGGGGCTCACTAAGCTGGAGGCACAAGGAGTGCGGAAGAGAAGAGAGAGAGAGTTACGAAGAGACGAGAGCGGAATGGATGCGCGGAAGAGAGAGAGAGAAAGAGAGAGAGAGATAGAGAGAGAGAGAGAGAGAGAGATAGAGAGAGAGAGAGAGAGAGAGAGAGAGAGAGAGAGAGAGAGAGAGAGAGAGAGAAAGAGAGAGAGAGTGAGAGAAAGAGAGAGAGAGAGCTCGGCAAGGCGAAAGCGGGGCGAAGGAATTTTGTAGTGTCGGCCGTTGCATTTCTTCCGATCTTTCATTATTTCAGTCCTTTGTATTTTAATTAATAAACGCCGATTCCGGCTTGGAATTCTGACGCGGGCAGTTTTTTTGATACGAGAGATCTCTACGCGTGGTACACGCGACAATATGTAACTGATATCAAATGTCAAGGGTGACGATATGTCGTAGGTACCACATGTCACCTGTGACGAAATGTCTTAGATACTAAATGCCGCTTGTGACGAAATTTCGCAGGTACCGAATTTCATCTGTGACGAAATGTCGTAGGTACCAAAAGTCCTATGTGACGAAATTTCGCAGGTACCATTTGGCCCTATGACCAAATGACTGACTAATTAATTGTCGTAGTGACGAATTTTCCGTGACGAATACTCGCCGAACGTTTCAGAATAATTTAAAGGTTCAAAAATATTAATCTGAGGTAAATAATATCATAAATTGCTAAATATCTCTTCTTTATCGAAAATTATTAACCAATAAATTATGTTGGAGAAAAAATTCTCGTTTGTGGAAAAATGCGATCATCCGGTAGGAATTATATACATAATCATCAGCATTAAATAATACTGTTGAAACCACAATGTCTAAAGGAGTTACCATTCATTTCATCATCTGGGCGAAAAATATTGAGAACATTGTGAAATCCCAAAGAACGCATTTAGAAACTGGAGGTGCCGGTGGTGTTAGGACGCTGGTTGATACTCGCCTGCTGCTCGAAAAGGCAGCGGGCAAGTATCCTGCGAAAGTAGGATTTTTTCCAAGGTCGCCCGGCTCCTTGTTTGTGTGGTTTGAGGAGACCGCGCAAATTCAGCGTTCCGTCCTTCGGAAGGGACGTTAAGCAGTTGGCCCCCTTGTTGCTCTTCGTTAAGAGTAGGCTAACACCGGCACCGGGTTTCTCTCCTCCCTTGTGATTTTGTTCGGTGTGGAAGAATTATGGCTATAACAATCCAAGAGGTTTATTAGCCAAAAATACACACAGGCATTTGGAAACTCTGTGTACTCCGACATGAAGTACACCTTTCCAATCTTGTATCATTATGTATAATGTTTCTTCTTGTTTTAAATGACAATTGGGTTTATGTGTAAGACTCTATTTCACCCAAATAAAGGCACCCATCTATCATCTGTGTATCAAAATATGTATAATACAATTTTTCAGTAAGCTTACTATAGGTCTACCGGATTCAAAAGACCCTTCTAGCAAAAGTGGGCGGAGCAAAGGAGGATGCCGGGAGCTCACTCGTTACCCCCACTCTTTCGGAAAAGTTATAGGAAATATAATTTTATACAACTTTTGTTTGAAAAATTTTCCCATATATTTCATTGCATAAGAGATATCTTATATTTTTAGCTGCCATCACCACCTCACCTACCGACGACTATTGACACACTTTTTGTTAGTAGCACCAATCTCTACTCCTCCCTGTCTTCTACTCCGAAAGCCTTTCTTAAAAACGGTTGCCCTAATTTACGTCCCATTTTAAGCAGTGTGAAATAAGAGCAAATTGTATGCAGCCACCGAAGTTTACAAGTAAAATCGCAGTTGGGAAGTTTTATGTGGAAGTGATTATGGCCTAATCCGTCTCGAGTGACACAAAAATTTTCACTTGTCCTAAGAGACTGTTTAGATAGATAATTAACACAAGGGTTTGGAAAGGGAGAGAATGTATTGCCTAGGTAATTTAAACTTTTTGATTTTTTGCGTTAAAATCGTTCCCCTTCTCCTCCTCCTGAAAGGGCCACTTGTATAATTTGGTTGGGTTCACAAATGTCTGCACTTATGTAGCACTGAAGCGGAAATGGGTTTTTAGTAACAGAATGCTTCTTGCAGTAAAAATTCAGCTCCACTGATGCATTTAAAGGTGATAACTTTTTCAATGGGAGGACATGGTAAATAGTTCAGTAGACAAATTCACCGATCTGCAAGAAAAGGTTATTTTGGCCGTAGTTTTTCGTAACGTAGCAGTTTTGAGAACAATATCGATATTCAAATATTCCAAATTAAAGCTTGTAGAGCTAAAATATTTATAAATTGACAGTTGAGCAATTCTCCAGTGTTAAGTTTTATAAATCTCTCTCTGTCTCTCTCTTTCTCTTGGATAAATACTAAAAATATGTAATTTTTTAAATTTCTTTGTTTGACTTTTGAAATGTCTTTATACAACTCCATCTATACTAGCCATCCTTTTAGTTTATTCATGTTTAATGGTGCATTTCCGAAAATCTTTTAAAACTACAAAAAATATAGATTATAGTTATACTAGTTTTCTCTTGTGCTATTTTATCCAACTCTTCTGTCTATCATCACATAGCATGCATTACAAGTGAAATAAAAAAACCATTAACGAACGAGGGACTTTAAAGGATGAAGTTAAAAAGAATTCGCGAGAGACATAACAGAGAGAGGATTCAACAGGAATTTTACCCCGCGAGGATGGGAATTTGCCATTTTCTCTAGTAAACTTAGGAGAATCCAACAATTTCTCTCCTTTGAAAACTCTATTACGTCACTTCGTTAACAGAGGGAGAAATAAAACAAGAGGCATATGAATACGTTCCAGGACTTCAGAGATTCAATATAGTGAAATAACATTCAGTGCTTACAAACATAATATTATCTACGCCTGAAACATGGAACATGCTAAATAGTTTTAAAATAAATCAATAGGTTCTGCTCTTCCGAATTCGCAGCTGTAGGAGCCAAGGTGGCACGAAATATACGGGGGAGGCGAGTTAGTGTCATGCATAGGTATCCGTCGATTTTCTCGATACTCACTTCCTGGACCATTTGCGGGACGACAGTGATAATAAAGGTTTACTATTTTTAATCACTTTGCAGGATTTTTCTGAAGTTTTTGTTCAATTATTTGGTTCCTTTGCGAAAATAATGCCGACTCTGTTATAAAGGAATTTCGTCCCCAATGGATTCGTAAACCTAGGTATTACTGAAAGATTTATTCTACCGAATAACGCCCCAAGCCTTTTTAAGATCCTCCAACGATGCCTTTACACATTACGTCACATAGTACGAATGAAATTATATTTTAGAGAAACCATCTAAATATTCCTCTTCTAACCGTTATGAACCACACACTGGTCTCGGTCTCGGCGAGACCAGGAATCGAACGAAGCACGGGATGGGGAATCGAAGCCAAACAGAAAGGCAGATTTCTCTTCAACTTCCCTCCATTAACCACTTCAGAGCCCTCACCTTGCATTCAGTACCTCTCCATTAGGGCCATACACGCCTCTCTTTAACCGATTCGTTCAATTCGTTCCTCGTTTGCTATTTATAGATGGCGCGGAGAGAAAAGCCAAATCGACTTATGAGGCATCGATCTGAGCCGAGTAATTAGCGTGGAGAATGGGTAGCGATTACGTTTTATGGCATAAGCACATATCTCGAATATGCCTCCATAAAATCCAAGAGTGCTCTCGAAATTTGTCAGGGATATCCATAATATAAATCGACGGTTAATTAATCAAAATATTCTGTAATTCTACAAATTTTAAATGGGCATTTCTTCGATGAGCTTAAAAAATGAAGTTTTGGGAAATTCGATGAAAAGGAAAAAACTTTAGTGTTAGATTGTTTTTTGGAAAGTTGGAAAATCGCACATTTAAAGATAAATGAAAGACTAGCTATAAAGTAAATTTACAGCTGGCTTGAACCATGTTAAAGTTACTATTATATAAGAAAGATATTTTACGAAAAGGCTAATGTTTGAGCAACTATATATGAAATAGTTTTTATTGATTAATATTTCAGATAAAGTTAATACAAGGTATAACAAAAAAATCTGAATTAAAAAAATGATATTTTCATATAATTGTATTTTGTTTTAATTTAAAAAAATAATTTGGAATTCATAATGAAAGGAATAAAGTGATGGTATGACGTTATTTCAAAATAATCAGTGTACTAAAGAAATGAAGTGTTCCAAAAATCAATAAATGTCTTTGTGTACCATAAAACTTTGCTCCAATATTTAATCTTTTTCAAAATAAAATTCTCTAAATACCAAGTTATTCGTTCAGAAAATCAGGAAAGAAGTTAATTGTAAATTGTGAAACTCTAAGAACATATTTAAGCGATTTTATCTTTCTATCATAATTTCTTAATATGTTTATAAATTTTTGAAAAGTATGGCAAAGTAGCTCAGACGGGTGGGCAACTTTGCTCCACATTGAAAACAAATGTTATATTGCTGGATGTATATGGTGAAACTAAGTTGAACCATCACATTTTATTTATTACGACCATAAAAATTTGAAGTGTTGACTTGGAGTGAAATATTCAATTTTGGGCCCAAAAAACACATAAAATAAAGAAATATGACAATGTAGAGAAAGTACAAAAAATACCAGATAAGTGGTTCATAGCATTTGTCATATAGTTAATAGGACTCTTTGTAATAATCCAATAAACTGTAGCTCAGGGAAATCGAAAAATCCTCGTTTGTTTATTCTTTGAGGGGGATTAATGCCCCCAATAATGTCTTTCCATTTTTAAAATAGTTCGTCTTTGTTCAGTGCCCACTTCCAAGCTTTCAAAGACTTGATCACTGCACTAATTGGTGCTCCCTCCTAGATGAAGCTCTCAATGACTCCTGGATAAAGTTTGTCTTCATACATAAAAACAAACAAATCACTAAAATTGTCAATTTATGGATTTCAAACTTTGTTCTGGATTATTGGGAGATTCATCTATAATTCACGAACACACCTCTGTCTGTAAAAATCCCAGTCTTTATCGTCAAACGAACTTGAAATAATATGATAGTTATCTACAACCTTCTCATCGCTCCTATCTGATAAAATTTGGGGCGCAAAGTAGCCCCAGAATTCCAGAAAACATAACCTCCAAAATAAAATTGATCATAACCACAGTAAAAAATAGAAGTACACGAAAACCCTTAATATTTTGCAGGCTATAAATCCAACATTAAATTGTGTATTCCCTTAACATTTACAGTCACATGGAATTACAACTCACTCCTGTAAAGTTGGCAGTGCCACCAATGAAAATATACCAAATGTTCATTACAGTGCTCACTAGATGCCCCTGTAACATTTTTTTATTTTGGGGCAAATTGACCCGTTAAGGAGCAAAGTTTTACGGTATTTAGAAAAATTAAGTGATAGAAAAAAAGATTCAGTAAGGCTGACATATGATGCGTACGTGCGCATAAGAGGTTGTAGTAGAATTAGGAATTGTGTTGGACGTTGTAATTTACCCTAGTCGCTTCCCGTGTTACGCGACTGATCCGTTGGATTTAAAGGCATATCAAAATCCTAAAAACTCCAATTTATAGCCCTTCTTAGTCTATCTAATAATAACAATTTTATGAGTTGTTTGTTATGTCGGTAATGCAGCATTGAGACTAATAAATCAAGAAAGATAACTCTAATTTCAATTAAATATATTTTATATATATATATATATATATATATATATATATATATATATATATATATATATATATAATGTAAGAATGGACCTTATGGTCTAAATTTCGCCCGAATAAAGACGATTATCTATCTATCTATAAGAATTTACCCTCCTTTATCCCTATTCACCATCTACAGTAAAAGAATGCTATCTATTCCAAGAGTGCTTCTTATCTTCAACTTGTATTAACGCGGGGAGGATTGGAGGGTATGTTTTATTTGCATTTTAAAATTACTATGAATCATCTTATGGATTTGGGAAAAAATTCAATAAATTTACCCGTCAAAATTTAAAAAACCTAAAAATTATTTTTGAAGACCAAAAATTCACATTTCTGAAGAGAAATATCTTCGTTGTTATGGAAGACCACATTGTTGCTGGCTTTACGAAATTTAGAAAGCCGAATTGGATTAACATAAAGGATAGTAATTTTTATTATTTTATCTAAACAAATTTTGCAGATTCAGAGTAATTTTCTTAGTATATCTCTTGTTTGAATTATGTCTACTAATAACGTTGTCATATCAAAAACTAAACAGTTTATAAGGCATAGTATAAGAAAAATTAATTGAACCATCTAGGTTATAGCAAAATAAATAATTTTTATTATATAAACCAGTGGTTCTCAAACTGTGTTCAATGACACACTGGGGTGCCGCGGTAGATATTTAGAGGTGCCGCGAAAAACTTTGTTTAGTAAATAAATGAACGTTTTTTATGTGCTGGTGGGTAATTATAAAATTAATTTTCCTCTAATTAATTTATTATGCAGCAGCATCAACAAATAGATGCATCTAAAGGTTGTAATATCAGTATCTAAAAATATATAAAGCTTGTCACAAGACTGGAGTGCTCCGAAACCCTCTTTATCTTTGAAAAGCGTGCCGCGGTTCAAAAAAGTTTGAGAACCACTGATATAAGTAATATTTGGACCAATTACCCTGATGAAAGGATTATAATATTATATATATATATATATATATATATATATATATATATATATATATATATACATGTACATATATATAATACTCGTTTACTCGTTTTGAGATTTTTTCCAATGAAATTAAAAACAACATTATACATTTATATCAGCACTAAAACGCCCGTACGGGACAATTTGACCCAAAGGGGTATTTGAATGCGTTTCTCTACTGTAATATGGTCTTAAACCCAATTTCCTATTGTGACTTTTAATCATTTTAGAAGGTATTTCCTCACAAGAGATTTTAATTTTGTTATGACAATATATCATGAATTATAAAGAAATTTTCCTCAGACGCCCGAACGGGGCATTTTGACCCGGCTGTAGAATGAAACATATTTTCTTGAAGATGGAATGCCAAAACTCTTCCATGTTATTGTAGCTAATGATACTGAATTACTATTTTTCAGCATTCAACCCTGCGTTTCTCTCATTCTCCCTCACTCCATCCCCGATTCCCCCTCTTCCTCTCGATCGTAATCATCACTCGATCGTCTTCTGTCCCAAAAATTAACCATTTTGTTTGCCGGTTTGAACTTGCAGATATTGTTTTCCACTCGTTCAACAAGGCCTTTTCTCAGTCCCTGGCTGTATTTGGACGCGCAATAACGTGCAGGCAGCCTCCCGTGCATTTGCACAGAATAGTGTCATAAAAATGACTCGTAGGCGCGATTTAATATATTATGATGAGATTCTCGCGAAACTCAATTACATCTACGAAGATGTGTCGGACCGGGGCCGGCCACAGCTACGGGCGGACCGTGAGGCTGCCCGGGGCGCCAAAGCATTGAGGGCGATAACCCGACCATCTACCTATACATTACTTGCAAGTGAATAACCAAAAATACAAATTTATATCGCGAGATAGGCGGGAATCTAAATAAAACTTCTTTTGCTTTTCATTATCGATTATTTTACGGAATAAAGGATACGTTAACAGGTTTTTTTAAAATGTTTTAAGAAACATTTACGGAAGGAGCAGTTTCTCGCCCGGTGCGCCAAAATATTCGGGCCACCACTGTGTCGGACTGACATACCTTTTATAACATTCTTGACTTGGCGGCAATTAATGCTGTTGTGATATATACAGCTGTCACTGGTAAGAAGGTTTCGCGGAGTAAATTCATTAGACAGCTTGCAGAGAAGCTACGAGTGAAGTAGGTACGTAAAAAAGCGTCCAAATTATTTTGATAATCAAGGCGAAGGATCTGATTTGGAAGAAGAAGATGCCAGATCATTAAAAATTGCAGTGAAAATAAAACTTCAACCATATGCAATGTGCAAGAAAATGGTTTGTGGGAAGTGCATGAGCAAAATGCGTTGCATTTACGTCAGCTGCACTGACGCGATGAAAGTATAATAATTTTGTTATATTATTTTGAAACTTTGTTTGTTCATCACAAATATGTGTCAAAGATATCTATTTTTACGCGATGATCCTCGCGTCATCTCTCTTCCATTATACGTGTACAACAGAAAAAATACATTCTACTTCCAAGGATTTCTGCGCGAATATCCTTAAAAAGATCTCACTCGACTGGTAAAAATCTACTTCCTAATCCTATGCAAAATCCTCCTCGGTTAATTCCCTTCTAACTCCTTCCTACTCCTCACACTTACATCCACTCCCATGTTTCTCATTCTCCTCCCCTCTGGCCCTCCCTTTTCTGGTATCATGCCCATTTTAAACGCTACTCCTCATTCAGGCTTTTCACTCCCCACACCTCACAACCGCCCTCATCAAAACGCCCGGAGGTACCGCGGCAAGACTTAGGATTTCAGAATAACCCTTTCCGACTCTGATGATACCGAGTTTCGAAACTGCTTTGCTGGTGTAATGGAGCAAAAGGGGGAGTGTATCGTTCGAATGGAGTTTTAGTTCGTTCATGGAAAAGGGGATTGGGTGAGTGAAATGGGTGGAGGAAAGGAGGCGATGGAGGAATCGGGACCAATAAGGAGAGGAGAAGAAGCATAAGGCAAGAGAGACATGCCGGTTTGGGTTTGGTGTGGGGCGCGTGTTTTAGTATTCCCATAACTATAACCGTCGAGAGAGGGAGTGAAGACGGAGTTCAAAATGACGAAGAGGAGAGGAAAGATATTGGAGGTGGAAGGGAGAGGGAGAAAGAGAGAGACATTGACCCAGTGAAGGGGCAGAAGGGAGGGTTTCGGGTATAACATCTGTTATTTCGAGCTGAATGACTTCATCAAAGACGAACGGAATTAAGTCTGTGGAGTCGAACGTTGAAATTCAAACTATCATTCATTTGCTAGGATTTTGGGAACTCCTATTTTAAGCCCCGTATGTTGTGAATCATGGAAATATTGAGAATGTTTTATGAGAAAGGTTATATTAAGATCGTTACGTCACCAGTAACTATTTGAGGATTAAAATTACCTTATTATTTTAATCATTTTTAGTATATCGCTACTCTATAGATAAAGAATTTATTTCAATATAAGGACTTAAATCTCACGCACATTAAACACATTAATAGACGAAACCGAGACTTAGTGGAATTTGATAATATGGACGAAGTGTGTTGTCAAAATAAACAAAAAAACAATTTTAATTACACAGAATGTAATAATAATTATTAGGCTAGTAATTATAAAAAGCTGCATTTTTACAAAACAATCAAAACGTCCCCTTGGCTTTCATATACATTGAATTAAAAAACAATTCCTATTGCTATAGAATACCATCATCATCATGCTGCTGTCCGAAGAGAGGTTTTAGCTGAATTGCTGCCTCCATATCTCGCTCTTCCCGGAAGCATTTATTTTTACCATTATAATAATAATTATTCTATTCTATACATTTTTATATTTATCAAATATTAAAGCAAATATTTCAAAATAACGGATAAGTGACAAGGGTTAACACTCACTTCCGGTTGGCCAATTTTTACCAAAAACTAATCAACTCCTGTGACTTTTATAAAAATATTAAATGGAAAATTTCGCGTTGACCTGACTACTAGTTTTTGAGTAAGAGAACCCATAAAAAAACTGTCATATACACACACATAGTGACACCATCGATAAAATTGTCAAAACGTGTTCAGGAGACCTCAAAACGTATTTCCTTTGAAATCTCGAAATAAATTTTTTTCATGAAAACAATACTTTCCTCTATACTACGTATGGAGAAAGTAAAAACGAAAGCTTTCGTGGCGTGTTTGAGAAAGAATTGCATTATAAATTCCTTTCCTTCCTGCTTACACTCTTCGTTTTCACTCCATATAGGTCCCAATTACTCTAAATTATTCCTCAGTAAACATCTTGCTCTTTGGGAGTCGTTCAGTAAATTTTTACAGTTGCATGGACTGAAAGAAACGAGAGATGGGAAGTTTGGTGTAAGCAGTGGGAGAGAGAAGGAGGGATACGAACAGTATCTTACTTTTGCCTCCTCTTTCCCCGACATTCCTTTTAAGGAACGATTCTCAGTGGAAACTCTCCCTTAAAAGCCTTGTCCTGTAGAAAACCATTCTCAACTTTGTTCCTCGGAATCACTTTACTTTTGTACCTTACGCCATGTGGCTGTGAGAGAGCGGATTAGATATTTACGTTCCTTGTTAGTCGCGCTATCACCATCTTCTGGAAGCTTCTTCGACACGATCGCTTGTATCTTGCGAGTGTGCGAATATTTTTAAGTGGTAACTGAAGTTCTTCCACTAATGCGTAGAAGGTGTTCAAACGAAACTCGTTACCCTCGGTTTTACTCCAAAGAACTTGTACCCAAGAAAATATCCAGCACAATATCGCAGTGGAATTTATCAGTCAATTTATGTTTTGTTTCCTTTATAAATGACTTCAGAAACCCGTTCTTGCGCAGTTAATATGTTTTAAAATTTTTAAATACGAATTTATAATGGCGTGATTAGGGTTAGAAGGTTATTAAGTTTCCCATTTTTGTATGAGATCCGCAAAATGCTAAGATAAACATGAAATGTAAGAGAATTTAAAATTAACCACATCCATTACTTTTCTAAACATATTCGTGGGTGCAAGAATTCGACCTGTTTAACAGAGGAAAGGTACTGGGAACACATAATCCAGTAAAACAGGTGTGTAAAGAAGATCCGTATGGTATCAAGCACCATTTACGCTAAAAACAAATTTTGAGACGACAAGGACGGAAAAGAGAAGAAACGCAAAATTGAGGAAGAGCTCTTAACCAGCTGCGGAAACGTCACTTACATCCCTATTTCTTCCTGTGCATCGCGACCGAACGATGTTCCGACTAATGGGACCGTGGCGTGGCGGCCGCGCATACCGCAAGAATATCCGAGTGCACAGTAATTGCTCCTTCCCCACAATGCGGAGCATTAGCCACTGCTGGGGAGGAAATTGCGGCGCGATATGGACAAACTAACCGAAGGTGAAGTGTTTGGGAATCAAAGAGTATGTAAGAGTGGTGAAAGCGAGGGGAATTTCCGATGGAGAACGGCATATCCAGAACCCTCACGACTCAGATAAAAAGATGCAGCTTTGTTGTTGGAGCTTCGAAGCCGTTTAGATTGTATAACTTGGAGGTTTAACTTGTTGCTACTCGTAGTTGAATGTATTAACAAGTTAAAAAAGAACTGAAAAAATGGATTCCAAGTGCACTTTCTTTAGAATGCTCATGGAATTAAAATTAAAACTCCTGCACCGTAAAATGATCCAGATGACCAATCATACGTATATAAATGAAAAGATAAAAGATTTTCAAACTAATACTTACAAGTTTACTGGACAGGTGTGGTCCGCAGAGACTAGTTTGTCGAAAGGTTTAAAAAGATGAAAAAGAGGGGGTACACACACACGCGCACACATACACGCACAATCACTCGGGAACTCTGGAGATTTAACTATATTCGTACGTATTTTGGGAGCTATGCTCTCATCTTCAGTTGTTAAGGTTGTATGAGTTGTTTTAGTTTCGTCCTCTGTATTTGTACCTTCCGGGGATAGGGGAGAGGAGGGGAGGGGTGTGGGGAAGTTCTTAACCGTCAGTGTGTAAAGGGGGGAATATGGGATATGCCCACGGTCATGGTTCATTACTGTGTCTTGGAATTTGTTTATGAAAATGCTTTCATAAGCGTCGAGTTTCCAGTCGGTTGGTGTTGTTTTTAAAAGAGCCATGTTTTCAATTTTAATTGGGTGATTATTGTTTTGAATGCCATGTTTTTCGTTATCTGTGAAATGTTCATGTAAACTTTTGGAACCTTCGACCTCTCCCTCACCGCAGTTAGGAAGTTGTATGTAATATGATCTGGATCAATTTTCGAAATTAAGTTGAACAGTTTTACGCTTCGGCTTTTTTGTAGTAAACAAAACATATTTTACCATAGTAACGGATAGATAGTTCATAAGGAGTTATTAAAATACTGAAAAAAAGCAAACGGAGAGATGGACTGGTCCAAAAATCAATAGAGTTCATGTTTGTTAACAGCCAAAACTATCGTTAAAATATTAACTCCCTAGCTCTTCACTTTCCTTTAAACTTTTGCCCACGGTCGAACGGAAGAATTAAAAAAATAAGCTATTTAAAAAAATGGTTAAACTCTTCACGATGGAATGCTAAAAAAGAATTTAATTTAGCCAATTCCTGGGGATTTTTTTAAGATACTCCTAATAGAAATTGTGTCAGTTTGATAGAAATGAAAAATACCAAAAATGATTTAAAAACAGCGTATAACAACAGGAATTTTAAATTGGAAAGTTTTTGCTATTTTTACTGATGCCGACCAATAAAATGAAAATCATGGAATACAAAATTTTGGTTAAATTTGAAGTTATTTAGAGCATGTGTACTTATTTAAAGTTGTAAGATGGTAATTACGAGTTCATTCTTTTAATCTAAAAATTCCAGGAAATAATGAAAATTTATCATTATTACACTCATTAATTACCTCATATTTACATAAAGAAAGCTTAATTTGAATAATTTTGGCTTAATTCATGCTTTATTTTCATAAAAAGCAGCCTTTCTACGCCATTCATAGTTTATTGCACGTTGTATAGGATATTTCCTATGATCTTTATTAATTTTCGTGTTTGTCCGGTGAAATTCTGCGATGTAGCACACGACACCAAAATACACACGAAGAAAAAGTTACTTTTCAACTCTATTGGGGAGTCACGATAATATAGTCAGTTCAGAGTGGGGTAAAAGAAAGTTTTCGCTTGAAGAAATATTGGATGGGTTTTGCGGCGCAAAGTGGCGATGATTAAGCGACAACAGACTGTAAAAGATGTCGCTTGATCTCCATATAGGTAAACCAAAAATCCATTTGCCTCTTTTCCTAGCTCGGAAACAATTTTGCTTCTTCTTCCAGCGGCGCAACTGACCACAAATACTTTTTTTCCCCACATTTTTTCAACCCCATTTTCCCTGTCGTATTTTTCATTCTTAGATATTGCCTCGATAATGTCGCGAGAGATAAACATTAATTCAAGGTAATGGTTTCGGGTTTTGGGGAAAGATAAATTATGACGGAATGAGAATATGCTTTTTTCTCGCTTTGTTGTCCCATGGAAGTAAAATTAACGTTAAGGAAAGGATATATCTATCTTTTTTAAAAAAGGGCTTCCTTAGATCTGTTCGCAGCTGCTGTAATTAAAGTGACGTGCACATTTTGAACGATGTGATTCTCTTTTTTCAGTAAGCAAAGCACCCCCTTTGAATGCAAGACTTAATTCATAATTCTATGTCGAATAAGAACATACACGTACACTTCTTCAGTTTCAGTAATCACAAATTAATTATTTGCAAATACTTAAAATGTATTCCTTCTGATATATCTAGATTTGACATATATCAAATACCTTCAAAATTAGAGATGAATGAATGGTAGAAAATATTTTTCCGCGTTATAAATGCAGCCATAGTGGTATATATGTGGCCATATTTTGGGATGATTAATCCTAGCTATTCAATGAAAAAGTGCAGAATGGCAAATGTATCTACGTCTGCCATGTTGAAAGAATTTTGTAATTTCAAAAATATAATTTTCCGTTTAGAAAGAACCGATGAGTTATCTATGAAGTGAATGGTTTTTGAGAATTCTCACCTCACATTTAACGAAGGGAGACCAATTATAACACTACATATATACATATATACTAATCTCCGCTCTAATGACATTATAATAGTGATACGCAAATTGCACTTCCACAAGCTATTAGCTTTAATATCTGTTTTAAAGCTAGTGCTGCAGAGATCGGAGTTTTGAACTCTGAGAAGGTCGAAGTTTGCCAGTAAGTCAAGAGAAACACGGTCGTGACGAAGAAATTGAGTTGTCTCAGGAGTATAGGAGAAGTTTTAGTCAGATTAAATGGTGGAGAGAGGAATCGATATTACAATATGTACATGCCTCCTGTTTTACGTGCGACCGCATCGTTTTAGAAACATATTTCCTTAATTCTTTTTAAGTAAGCTCTCTCTCTCTTAGTGGGAAAGATGAGGAACAGACAGCGATTATAGGGGGCAAATTTGTAGCAACGGAAATTTTAGTTGTCCCTATTCCAGTACTCAAATGTTAAGTAAATGTTGAACAATATCAAGTTTATAATATTTGTGTCCTTACAGTCAATGCATTTATATATATATGCTCACATTTATTTCCTACATTAATAAATAAGATTCATTAAAATCAACTTTTTTACTATTAAGCACTACTTATATTCCTTCTCTCATGATTCGATGGCCGCTTTTGTCATAAGTTTTATGCGTTATGATTTAAAAAATACTGCAAATATTTAAAAACATTTATTGGCACAATGTGAAATTTTCCATAAGTAACGCTGCGATACAAACTCAAAATAAAGAACGCAGATACCCGATTTTCCGTCCCACCGCTCCGGACTAGCTCAAACAATACCGCCCAAAAATTCCTATCCCTCAAGGCGCAATTACGGATGTTTTTTTTCATTCCCCTTTCCCTTTTATCACCGCGCCACCCCGCCGCTTAATAATAATTAAACCAGCTATTCCATTCTTTTTCCCTTGGGAATCCTAAGGAATGAAAGAAACGGAGAGGATAAGGGAGAATTTCGAAAAGGGAAGTTGTGAGTTAGGCATGGCGAACGGTTATTCTTATTAGAAATTTGGTTCAAGAGACTGGAAGATCGAATTGTGAGCCGGAAAGGTCAGACGAATTCGGGCTTAGACTTAGGATTGAGGGAAGCAAGCAGGACGAGTAGAAATTAGCTGAAGGGCAATCCCCTTAGGAAATTCTTAAGAGACTAAGTCGGCTCGTGAAGAGGGATTGAATGGAATGGATAAAGTTTTGCTGGGGGAAAAGCGGAAAGGGTAGAGATGTGGAACCGCAATTAAGAGGGAAGAAAGAAAAAGATTTTCTTATATATTGATCGAAGAAAGGAATGCAATTTCCCTCTCGGTGCCGTAGGAACTGATTAGTTGTTGCAAGATTTACATGACGAAGAGTAAGAGAAAAACTGTTATCATTAGACGTGGGTAAAACACTTCTTCGGTTACAATGGTAATATAGAGTGATATTAATAAAAATTGGACTATAAATCTCAAATCCTGAATTTTATGATGGATGAGCTTTTTAATGTTTATTCGTTCAATGTCCTACACTTATTCTATGTAAGACAATTTAAAAATAACAAATGTAAAATATAGCATAGTAACATCGGTGATAATTTCGTGACGAACTAAATTATCATTAAATATAACACAGGATTAATACATAAAACTTTAATGTGGTTTCCAATAATTTTTCAGGCATGGCATCCTTTTAATGAAAAGGCAGTATTTCGCGGCACTCTCACCTTGAAATAAGATTGCATATTTATACATACGGGAATTACAACGCTTGGCCGCATTAATTTGTTGGTTCTACATTATTATCAGTTCATTAGAGCAAACCTTATTTCCCAAAGGACTTATCAACATTTTTGTGTGAGAGAAATATTTCCGAGCTGAAGATATGAGCGCTCAGGATCTAATGTTTATAAGGAGGGTATCCGTACGGAAATGGACAAAACATTACCCAATGCAAAGGTGTAAGCACCACTGACTGAGTGAATAGAAAATGTTTAAGTTGGGGAATTGAAAGAAAGGGACAGATGAAGGAAAGATAGCCATGAAGAGACTGGAAAGGGATGCGAGAAAAACAAAAGGGAGATCAAAGTTTGCCTCAGAGCAAGGAGACGTTGTAAATAAAGAAACGCCGTTGAAAGAGTGTGTGTGAGAGAGAGAAAGGAATCGGAATAAAACTAGGAAGTTGTGAGAGAAATACTTCCAAAAAGTCCCATAGGCTGTCTGCCCTGCGCTTTGTTTGAATGAATCTCTTGCTATTACAGAGGTTCTTCTATGTGGTCTCATTTCTCTTTCCATTTGGATCCAAGAGAAATTCGCTCTTTCTCTACGGAACGTCTTCGGTCGGTCTCGATTTATTTGTATCCTCTTCACTTTTTATTCATATGCGAACACAAATTCCTTTTTGAGCACCAATTTTTTTAGAAAATTCATATTGTATTCAGTTTATCCATCAGTCTGCCCGTCTGTCTGTCCGAATGTAATAATGACTATAAAGGTAAATAAATGTGAATCAAATTGAGTATTCAGGATTTGTGTCAGAGTAAAAGACGTACTCGTGTCATAACAGTCAATCAGCCAGCTGTCATATTCACATTAACATCAAATGGATTTTTCGCTGTAACTTTCTAATTGCCCATCTAATAAAATAGATTATCTTTATAACTCTTAGAATAAACTGCTCCTTACATGTATTTTAGATAAGATTCACAGTTTAAAAAAATACGCGATTAAAAACTTTTAACTGTATTTATGTTGTTAGTTTGAGACTTTTCCTTGAAATAAATCAGAAACGTAGCATATCTGTACCCAGCGCCGTAACTAGCTATTTTAGCACCCGGGGTAAACTACCAAATATGCGCCTCCTCCAGAAATTCTCTAACACCAATTACTTTTAGTATGTATACGGATTTTGGGTGAACAATTAATAAATAAAAATCAACTGCAAATGATATAATTTCTCACTGTAAATGTATATATTTAAAATACCTAATTAAATATATAATTACATACATATAAAATTCAAATAAAAAATATAAATATTTTAATATTAAAGAGTTATTTTACGTGATTTTAATGCGGCAAACTCATCAATAATATCATCGAAATTTTTATTTTCTGTTATGCGTATTGTCTGGAACAAGTATTATAGTGTAAACGCCCGTCTTCGTGCCATGCAACCTCGCACAACTTGCTAAAAATAATTTTTCGCTCCTTCTTTAGTTGCGCCCGGAGCAGATGCCACGCTTGCCCCGCCTTAGTTACGGCACTGTCTGTACCATATCGTAGTGACGGCCAATATTTTATCCTACTAAATACGAGGTAAAAATGGTTTACTCGAGTAACATCCTTTGCCTAAGACTCCCAAATCATATAGAATAAAAATTAAACAGTAATGAACCGATGTTGGAAGTAAAATTAGAATACAAAATCAAAACTTACATTTATTATATATAAATAAAATGTGTATAAATAAATGTGTATTTGTGTGTTCGTTTGTGTGGTAACGCTAACTCCAAAACGAAGAGACTTGGTACACTTACTAACGGGACCGTGTAGATGTACATTTTGGGGCAAGAATTTTGATTTTTGCTGGGAGGGATGAAATGGAGGGGGGTGCCATTTCCCATAAGATAGCGCCGTAACTCCAAAACCAAGAAACCTAGTCTTAAAAATTGATACACTTACTAATGGAACGATCTGAGTGTGCAGGTTGGGGCCAGAATTTTGATTTTTTGAGGAAGAGTAAGTGTAGCGGGGTGCCATTTCCCATAAGATAACACGTAAAAATCGATTTTTCGACTTTCAGTCTTTTACTCTTTTGGAAATTGAAATTATAAATAATTAACTTTGGACCTGGAGCGTTTTAAATAAATATAAATATCCTTTGTTATTGATAGTGTCAAATTAAGTCAACGATGCAAAATCGCTCAAGTTATACTATTAAATCATATTTATTTGAAACTTTTAAGCTTTCCAACGATATGTAGCCTTGCTGAACGTGTCATTGTTAAATTTGAGATTGTATTGTCGCCTTAATCCTTGTACTATATGCGTAAGGAAAGTATACTTTGAACGTTTAGTCAATATTTTTTGTCTGTATCTAAAAATCTGGGCAACGCCGGGTATTTTTAGCTAGTACTGAATAAAATTGAAATTCTAGGTCCATGATGCTTTAATAAAGTTTTGGTATTTAATAAAATATGGAATTATGGTGAAATAATACCGAATTTGCATAATGTCTTCATCTGGGAAATTACCCTAATTAAAAAAATTCGGAATTTTATTTCCTCAATTTCTTGAGAGATAAGCGCTTATTTTTTGCTACTCTTCGTGCGTGCTCGTTTCCTGATAAATCTTTCTGTCTTCCTGTCACTCCATGCTATTCTCATCACCTATCACTCTATCAGCAATAACGGCTATCCAAATGACTTAATACTCTCTCCTCGACTAGGCACTATATTGAGTGATAGCACTCCATTCCAGTCTATCTGTATGAGCAATCAGCGAATTTCAAACTAATAAAACTATAGAAAAGAAAATTTAGAGTGAACCGTGGTGAGGAGAGGGAGAGACTCAGGAGCAAAACATGAAAACAACTGAGTGAACTAAGAAACTTACCTGTGGTAGAGCACGCGCTCGACAGCGGGTAACGAGGAGGGAAGGAACGGAGTGCAACACACTTTACTTATGGTGAACGGTGGCCGAAGCCGGACGGTGAACGACTACGCGCGACGTGGCGATGCGTCTCAGCGGACGGCCGGGACCCAATGAGCCCAGGGCGGATTGCAGTACGGGTGTTGGGGGGATGGCAAGGTGCCCTCAGACAGGTTGCCAGCTAAGCTATGATCCTGGAATGGCAAGCTTATCATATCAGGGCGTGAGAGGTAGGTTTGGTTGGCAGCTGCTTACTGCTGAATTTGCCTCTTGGACGGAGGTTGATATGCAGGGCCCATTGCATTGCTTATCCCAAGGCATAACCCTGGTGGATGAGATCAGCCGGACGAGAGGTGTAAGGTGCCGGCTGCACTTGGTGTAGAACACATTAGCTCTCCTGCGCAAGGTCTGCTCTAATGGTTCTACACCAGTGGTGGTCTCAAGCTACCTGACCCTGACGAAATCGCTCCAGGTGACGCGGAGGTTTGTTTGCAGGGCCGTGTTCTGAGCAACACAGAGCTGGCGGATGTGCGTGGGCGCTGCTCCGGACCAGATCGAGGAAGCGTATAGAATAATTGGCAGTACGCAGGACTTGTAGAGCCGCACCCTGGTTCCGAGCGTCACCTCTCTGGAACTCAGGATGGGACGCACTGCTCCCAGAGTCTTGCTTTTTAGGCCCATGATATGTTTTTCCAGGTTAGGCTCCGGTTCAGCGTGACGCCGAGGTATTTGGCCAGGGAATGGCCTGACCCTGAACAGAGAGTTGAACGGCTAGTTGCTGATGCCCGGGCCTTGCCTTGAACATAACAGCGACCGTCTTGCCTGGATTGACGGTGGTCCTTCATTTGCGGTACCACTCGCAGATGGTGTCGAGGGCTCGCCGAGAACCGCCGCGTCGTCCGCAAAAAGTCCAACTATAACATGTGGGACGTGCTGAAGGGGAAGTCGTGCGTATACGTGTTAAACAGGGTTGGCCCCAGGACCGAACTCTGTGGCACTTCAGCACGCACATGGCGGAAGTTGGACCGCTCCCCTTGCCAACTGACCCAGAACATTCTCTCCATCAAGTAGGAGTCCGTGAGCCGGATCAGCTTCCTCCGGAGACCAGCCCAGTGCATTTTGGCCAGGAGGCCTTCGTGCCACACCCGGTCGAAAGCCTTGCTTATGTCCAGGAAGGCGGCCGCTGTTTTGTTCTTTTTGTTGAACCCATCGGTTACATAGCTGGTGAATCTAGCCAGTTGGTGAACCGTAGATTGACGTAGGCGATAGTCAAACTGTTCACTGGGGATGACATTGTGTGCTGCCAGTCAGGTGGTGAGCTGTGGCAGGAGGAGGCGCTCGAACATCTTCCCAAAAGCGTTGAGGAGGGAAATCGGCCGGTAGCTATCAACGGCACCCAAAGACAAGTTTGTCTTCGGGATACCGATGATCTTGGCACGTTTCCACTCCTTTAGGAAGTGCGCA
The DNA here is from genome assembly GCA_028673005.1 of Tanypteryx hageni. Lineage (NCBI taxonomy): Eukaryota > Metazoa > Arthropoda > Insecta > Odonata > Petaluridae > Tanypteryx > Tanypteryx hageni. The sequence goes on from CM054116.1 coordinate 54,152,782, forward strand.
GTGTTCTGGCAGCCGTTAAAAGGTTAGCATGATGGGGATGGCTAAGTCGGCGGCCTGCTTCACCACCGACGATATGGTGGTAGCCATCTCTTCCATATTTTGACTGGTAGCCGGCTCTTCAGGGTGGGCTGAGAGCGCTCCGGCAATGTGCAGTCGGAAGGCTCCCCAGTCAGCGCTGGCGAAGTTCCTTCGCTGCAGAGGGGGTAGTCTCATTGGCAGGTTGCCGTATTGTAATAAAATCCGCAGGTGGTCCGACGACAGCGTCCTGATCTCCACAGAGGCCCGGGCGCTGCTGACTATGGCATTATCCAGGACGTCGTTTGAGGGCACGAACGTCGGGACTGCCGGAGCCACCACCGTGAGGCCCTCTGAAAGGACATATTGACGTAGCCTCCTACCCTTCGGGTTAGATGCTGCGGAGTTGCAGGCTCGGTGCTTGACGTTGAAATCCCGATAGCTATGGAGGGTGTCCCGTCACGGGGGAAGAGGGCGCTCATATCCTCCTCCTCGAGGTCGAGTCCCGGGCGGAAATAGGGTGCAAGGACACGCACCTTCCCCCTAGTTAGCGCTATGTCAGCTGCCACCGTCTCTAGCAGCCGCATATTGGGGAGCGGGACCTCTTGGAATTTGAGGGAGAGATGAATGAGGAGTGCGACTCCGGCACCACGAGTGGCCCTGTCTTTCCTCAACATGTTCCACCCACCACACCTCAGGGTTATGTGGGGCTGGAGTTTCGTCTCCCCAACAGCCGCGATGGGGACTCCAAGGTCAAGGAGTAGCGAGAGAAGCTCGTCAACCCGCTGACGCAGACCGTTGGCTTTCCAACCCACTACCCCTATCACTTTCCCTCTTAAGCCTTGGAGCCATCGTTGGTTCTGGAGCAGGCTAGCTCTTCTAGCAGGGACAGAAGGATCTGTCCCTGGCGGCTGGAGATGTAACGCCTTAGCACCTTGGTTATGGAATGGATGGTAGCCCATAACTCCGCATCAGATGATAGACCAGCCTGAGGAGGCAAAGGGGTAGGCGTGCTAGCAGACAAAGATATCCCGCTCTCAGCCTGAGGTAGCTGGAGAGGAGTATAAGAAGAGGAAGAAGAAGAGGAAGAAGAAGAAGAGGAAGAGGAAGGTGGCGGTGCCGCCTTCTCTGTCCCACGCCCAGCGGCCTTGCCCCTCTGAGCCGGAGGCTGCAAAGGGACCCGGCTGGGCTCTGTTTTGCAGAGAAGTGTCAACTGCGGGGGCGCCCTGGTTAACCCCAGCTATTGCAGCGGCAAAATTTTTGCCCGGGACCACCATGGTGGGCCTTGCTGCGACTGCCGATGGAGTCGCCACTCGCCCCTTGGTGGCTTTGCGCTGCAAGGCGTCATTCTTCCTATTGGATTACAGTACCTTGCCGAGAGCTTGCATATACACAGTGCAGAGCCTGTAGGTAGAAGGGTGATCGCCCCCACAGTTGCAGCATTGTCTCTGTCCATCCGAGGGAAGCGTGCAGTTTCGAGATATGTGGTTCCCGGCGCATTTATAGTGGAGTGCCCGAACCTTTTGCAGTGGTAGCAGGTCTGTGGCGTTACTCCGCCCCTTAAATATTGTATTCAAACCCGACAGTGCAAATAGTGCGTTATCTTGTGTAGAAGGGGGAGTCTAGGATGTTTCTCGACCGTGGCAATGAGCTTTCTCGTCTTCTCTGGCGGCTTGCCCTCCTCCTCGCACTGAGCCATATGTTTTATGGCCTCACTGTCATGCCCAGGACCCTCCGCTACCTTGTCAAGAGGGATGTTTTTGGACAGACCCTAGATAAGAAGCCTGGCAGTGCGGGTCTGCTCCTCAGGCTGGGTGTTATACTCGAGCTTGACAGAGTCGAGCCCATCCATAACAGTCAGGCGTAGTTCTGAAGTGCGGACAAGTACCCGAGTCGAGAGGTCGCGAATGTTCAGCTCTAAGTCTTCTCCGCACTTCTGTTGGAGCATATTGATGAAGGCCATGTGGTCGTTAATGCCATATACTGTAATTGGCATTATTCGAGGGAGGCTGGTTGCTGAGCAGGGGTAGAGCCAGCAGCGGCTTTCTTGGTTTCCCTCTTCCTCCGTTTTACCTCCCGAAAAGGCTCCTCACTAGGTGGTGACTCATGCCGGGAGGCAGTTTCTGTTGAGGGATCCTTGTCAGTGGATCCGTCTGTCAGAGGAGAAAGTTTTCTCTTGGATGCCGAGGGGAAGGCTCGGCCTCCATAGGTTCTCACTCAGCGGGAGGTGCAACAGGGGATATAGTGCCGGCAGCAGCCCGGGGCAGAGTATCAGTCTCCGAGAAGACACTGGGTCGTTGCTTAGGCAGCTCTTCCTCAGTGTAGGAAAGTTTCCTCTTGAGAGAGGAAGAAGTCTCCGCCTCCATCAGCTCTCTCACCTAGATGCGGGTGAGATTGAGAGGTGTGGAGAGAGGCAGCTCGGAGTGTGGGGTAGCCTGGGCAGACCCCACACTAGAGGGAGGAGGATGGACTGGCGGAACCAGAAAAGCAGGGTAATGCGCAGAAGCAGAAGAAGCAGCAGATGTAGGCGCAGATGAAGCAACAGGAGCGGCAGAAGAAAGCGTAGAGGAAGGAGCAGAAAGAGGACCAGGAGTCTGCTCCACCGCCTCGCCAGCCTTGGCATTGCCTTTCCACTTCTTCCCCTTGGTTTTGCCTGGCTTGGCGGTCTCGGGAGGTTTCGACGAAGGAGCCCGATGCTGCCCAGCGTCACAGGCTACTGGGCCAGTCTCGTGGCTGTCTCTCCTGGAAGGACGAGCGATGCTGCGGAGGTTTGCGGGATCCTCGGTTCATAGGAGGAAGGCGACCAGCATTATCCTCGAATAATCCTGGGTAACATGCTTGATCTGTCCCTCAGGGGTCTTGGAGGCTATGAGGCCACCACAGGAGATGCTTCTCCTGTTTTGCCCCATCAAGATCATGCTAGTGGGAGCAATTCTCGAGCTGGAGGACGCAGCCCCGAATGGTTCCATCGGCAGGTGCAGGTGGTAAAAGGGAGTAAAATCATTCCAAATGACCCTGGAGGATCAGACTGCCAAAGGTTGAGCGAGAGAGGACACCTGGAAGGGGGGTCCACGACCGGATGCAAGGCGGAGACGAAGAGGGTGAAAAGGAGGAACTGGGTTAGCCTCCCCCCGCTTCGCAAGGAACAAACCCTTTCTGGTGACCTGCAGAAAGCAGGAAGACCGAGGGGGAAGAGCAAGGGTCCTTTTACAGGTCCGATGCAGAGAAGCGGAGAAGGACCCTTTTCAGGGCCGAAGAATCCGCGGGTGAGGGAGACGAAACAGGTGAGAAGGAGGTGCTCAGTTAGCTTCTCCCTGTTTCTATGGACAAGACAGACAACCAAAATCCTAAGGCCAAAATCACTAACCAGACAAAGCAGGGTGAAGATCAGAAACCAGAGTATGATTGTAGTGTGGTGCTTACAACGCACAGCAAACAGCGCAGTGGAGTAGATTCTAGGGACACAGGTACCCAGCAGTAGCATTGCTCTCGGCGAGCTATGCCCAGGGCGGCCAGTCGGGCGGATAAAAATAGGGAGGCCGCATACGACTGTCCCTAGCTTTTGGTCCCCCCCCCCCCCCCCACAGTCCTCATGCGACTCCATTCACCACCCTTGGGCGAGTGTCGCACGAACCTCAGGTTCAAGAGTGATAAAACTTCATGCAGAAGTAAGATACAGCAGCATTATAATCACTGGTTACCTTAAAAGAAAGATTTCGAAAATTAATTGTTCCAAGTAAATTAAACTAACTTATTTCTCATCAATTCCCATTTTCCTGTGGCAAATCCTTCTTTTTACGAATTATATTACTTGTTTATTTTGTGTGAATTAAAAAATCATAAGCTGGTAAATAGTAATTATTCTATTTGGCGTCTGTTTTCACATCCTCACTCAAATTATTGAAACGATTTATTCATGAAATTTTACTCAATGAATCTTCGTAACGAAGATAAAAAATAAATCAAGTGTAAAAGTTAGAATAGAAATTAAACGGTACAGAACCGATGTTGGTAATAAAATTAGAATCCAAATCAGAAACTTACATTAATAATATATTAATATTTCGCTTCTATATTGATAAGATTAAGATAAAGTAAAAATTTGGCTTCTTGTATGCTCTGCAATAAAACTGTCACGTATTAGCCTTTTACTATGAATTTACACATACTTACTATGAATTTATAAAAAATATTAAAATTACCTGCCTATATATCATTTTCTTGAAGACGTTCACTTTTTAGTTTTAATATATACATATTATTAAAAGTTGTTAAATACTCCTAAACAATACTTAGTTCAGCCTAATCTGACTGAATTTGGCTATTTTGAAATATTATCTTTCTATTTATAATGGACTACCAGACACTATCAATTATATTTTTGCTTGACGAAATATGAAATATCATCGAATAAATCCTATCCGTTATATTTATACCTGTTGTCGCATCATGCGATTTTTTTAAAGCAATGATTTGATCCATTCCAGTGTATCGCCACCTTACACCGTAAACGCTGTGTGTTAATCTCATTGATGTTAATGAAAACTGGAAACCATCCAAGAGGATTTGTGCCGAAATAAGAAAACTTGATTTAGATTAATTGTTTAATCAGTTCTAAGTTTGACCTTTTTTGTTGCTTTTTATTCCATCAGCCGCACTCTGCTCTCGTATAAACCTCTTAAGCTCCTAGGTGGCCTTGAATCTCGAGAATGTATACGAGAGAAAGGAAGGAATCGCCAGAGGTGGTGAGCTTAAGACCTATCATATGCCACAGCGGTGGTTACTAGACTACCGCAAGTGGATATTAGATGACGTCTGCGTTCCTCTAGGAATCAAATAATAGGATCATGCCTGGGGAAAGCTGGAGGCAAAAAGGAGAATGGAGAAAAGGAGATACAGCTTGGAAAAAGAGAAAGGCAACTGTTTCAATAAGAAGTCTTTAGAGGTACGCCGCTGTTACAATACGTAGCTGCAAAAAAATTTAAAAATAATCTATTGCACGCATATTTCTCAAGTTTTCGCCAGTCTTCAAAACAGAAATTGCTGTCTTGTTGGAGAGAGTTTACAGAGAGCATAAAGGGGAAGCCCAGATTTCCATAGCATAAGTGTTTAGTGTTCGGGATACATAAATACTAGAAAAGTTACGACAAATAAATATTTTTAAAAATTAACACGTTCGTTGCAGTCAAAAAATCAAAGAAATTATCGCAAACAAGTGTAACTTTCGGACTGAAAAAATCATATAGCATTGTTTTTTTTTTAATTTATAATGTAGTTTTAGGTAAAATTAGTCGAAATTTTTTTTTAATTAAAATAAAATTACGAAGATTTCATATGATGTCGTACGTCCCGAGTATAGTCCCTAGATAAGTTAACCCTTTTATTGCATCTAAAATATCACCAAAACAAATTATACCGAATAGGTATGGTTTCTAGGTTTCAAGATATGTAAATTAGAAAAAAAAGTTGCAACTTATATTCAAACAAATTCTTATAAATTTATGAGTTACTTTTCAGTAATAATGATGGAATTTCTTTTAAAAAATTATTTATAATAAAATATTTATATTATTTCTTTCACAATTTTTGATTATTGTTATTCTTACTATAATTGACAATAATATATACAAGTTACAAAAAAGTTATAATAAAAATAATATTTTAAATTTACTATGATATTTACAATTTACGTTATAACTAATTGTTCGGAGAAATACAATTATTGATAATTATAATTATCTTTTTATATAATTACTCAATGTCTGTTCATCCGTCCACCCCCTCTTTTATCTCTTGAACAGTTTGTCATAAAGAATTGCTGCATACGCCATTTTGTGTCTGCCAATTAGGAGACCACGAGAAAACTATTTTCGTTTACCTAAGTGTCCCAGATTCGACTCCAGGAGATGATTATATTTTTCCGTATGTTTACACAGGAGTTTCAATTATTCAATGTGCAAGGTTTTTTTCCCATCATTCATTAAAATAGGTAAATATGGACCGAACTTTCCGTTTTTGCTTTACTCAACGAAAAATTTACTCGTCTGTAATAATTTTTCCGCCTTTACACCCAAATACTTACATTTACAGGAAAAAGGTTCCAGATGAAATGTCCTTGAGAAAACGGAAATTGTAAATGGCAAAATTAATCATGAAATACTTTTAGATAACGATCAATAGTTCTCTTATTCCCAGCTACTAATGTCAGCGGTTCCTCCCCCACCTGGTACAGTTTTTCCTCGAGACAATGTTCAACCTACCCCCCACCATACCGCTCTCTATCTTCTGTTCATGAATTCCCCTTCTTCACCTCCCCCCACCCTTGACTCCTATTTTCGTCCGTCCACCCCTTCTCTCTCCTTTAACCCCTTAACGTCGAGCAACGTACTGAGTACGGTGGGGATAAAATTTCATATGCCGTCCACCGATGTACTCAGTGCGTCGCGGTCATCGCTAAAATTTTTTATTTTTTCGACACGGTGAATTTTCTTAAAACGGGATAACCTTGATATATTTTTAAAAGATAAACATTGGGCCTACCTAATTATCGTCATTCTTCAATTTTTATTGTCTTTCTTATAAAATTAAATATGCATTAAATTTTGTGATTGATTTTTCACGTAGCTGCGCGAATTGGGGAATCGCGTCCTCTAAAAACCCCTATCCAATACTGAGACGAAACGTATCTCGACACGAATGCTACTGTGAAGTGAAAGGAGATTTTGACTGTTTATCTGCCCACGGACTTCTCTTTCTCTTGGATTTTTCTTATGCGTCAGCCACGGATGTACCCAGAGGAAGGGTCCGGACCCCCCCCCCCTCCGGTGTATAGACATTTGTGCAGTCTGCGATAACCACGCTAAGATCTTGCTATTTTACTTCTCGCTACGCTGCCACTTGCTGCGCTGAGTTATGAGAACTAAAAGCGTTATATTAGTTTATATTATTTGAATAGGATTTTTATTTAATCAATTGCTGGTAATTGGTTTTCGGCCACAGACATCCCTTCCAAGTAAATTTCTGGGTAAGTGCAAGGCGTCAGCGCTTGAGCGCTATAAAATGAGGAGAGACGAACCATTGTACGGCTCTCAAAATCAGGGCCATACACTACTTGCTTTATCGTTTCTTGAAAGCAGTATAGTGTGGGAGAGAGAGAAAAACGTCTGCAAGTGTCCTAGGTCTGTTTACTAATAATACCATTTCGATGATGTCTCCTGCTATTTCTTAAGCGAGAGTGCTTTCGGGGTGAGCGCACCGGTCCATACGCTCGAGTCGCAGGAGAAATGTTCTCACGTCATTCTAAAGAAGTTAGTATGAAAAAAATCTTTGCAGTTTGCAAAAGAAATTTAATTTGCGTTTTATAATTTTCATTTTAGGAATTAATATTCCTAGCAATATCTCTCAATTTCCCATAGATTTATCTTTGGGACATGAGGTCTTTCACGTCTCATCTGTTTTCGGGAGCATTTAATTGAGAGAAAGAGAGAAGCAAGAGTTTCCCATTTACAAATAACCAAAAAATAAATATCAGGGGAGGTCTCTACGCAACAAAGTTTGAGAGGAAGGCCATTCGAAAAAATATAGGTTCCAATATCCCAAGCAGAGAACTGCTACTTTCGCAGTTGGAAGTATGAGTGAGGAGGCGAAATGAGGTCTTACTTGAGTGTGATCGAACTGATTGCAAGCAGAGTAAATGCTAATAAAAAATCAGTATAGATGGTTCACCGAAGTTATGATATTTTCCTATAGTAAATTTTATAGTAAATTGGGTAAAGCATATGTCTTAAAAGTTAAAAAAACTCCTATTTTTTATTACGCGCACATTCCGATACATACAACTTCATATCTCCGCTTCTAATGAAGGAAATTGGACAGTTTTCACCGTATAACTTCTGTAATGATGAGAAATGACTACTGTACGACTCAAAATTTTATAAGCTAAATGAAATATCTTTAACAATATGCGAAATGGAAAATTTATTTCAAATTTTTTGTCAAGTCGTGAAAAAGTTAACATGCGAGAAAAATTTTCCCTATTTGGTTTAGAGATGTGCATCCAGCAAATGAAACGTTTATAATAGTTGAGAATTTCCCTTGAAAATGATTACATATCAATAACGTTAATAGTTTCCACAATACCGAAAGATATATGAAAGCACGTGTGCGCGCTTGACCGGCAAGCGATCGGGATGATTTCTCATCGCTCCTGCAAATAGTGTGTTTGATGGAAGGTAGTGTAAAAGGCATTGCATATAAATATCATGTTCTATTAAAATCCTCAAAAGATTTCAGACAAATCCAATAAAAATGAAAAAAGTTATAAAATTTTAAATTTTCAGGAATCGAAATCGCAACTTTTTAAAAAATTCCTCGGACCTCAGAAATAGGATTTAATTAAATGTCCTCAGTGATTCAGGGGCTAACCAATCCCCTCCTTCATTCCTCCTATTCTCACCTCTCTATTGTTGGTATATATTTACTATTTTGTGAGTGCTTGTTACCTGATGATGGTGATTATTTATCGAAACCAGTGGTGTTGTGCATTTATTTGTGGAAATTAGCAAAAGTTTTTTATTAAAAATACTGTTCCATATTGATTATTTTATCCAATTTTATTAGCTTAAGTATTTAACCAACAAATATTATTATCATTAATTAATGAAAATAAAAATACAAAATTAACTTCGATTTAAATTAGTAGATATGCCTCACAGTAATTAAATTAAACCCATTAAACAAAACAGTTTTTCTATATCGTTGTTTGAAATCAAGAAATCGAGTCGTTTATACATATTCAAGGTGAAATAAAACTATTGAACATGGTTCAATGTTTTGAATAACCTGCGTATTACTTTTTATGAATGGATAAAACAACAATTACGTTTACTTCTACAAAGCAGCGGTATTAATGTCAAAAAAGCAAAACTGAAGGGAAATTTCGGTTCATTATATATGTCAAGTTAATTAAAATTGCTACTTCTCGTCACGGTACACAAGAAATATTCGATGATTTTATAATCATTCGATCCGCCTCATTTCACTAAGCTGCATACCTACATAACTCCTAAGGTGAAGGAAAATTATTTTTTTCTGTGAAATTAACACGCATATGCAGACACATGGGCACTACTTTTCTCTATCACTCTTTTGTTTTATCTCTCAGCTCACTGATAAAGGAAATACAGTAGACCCTCGCGCAACGCGGTAGTAACGTTCCCGAAACGGCCGCGTTGCTAAAAAACGCGCTGCGTGAATGTAATGATTTATTGAATGAATAGGGTTAGGTTCCCAGAGATTGGGAAGTTATATGAATACATTTTGCACAAAAATTTTAAGATGGGGTCTCCCAATTTCGCGTCTGGTACTCTACCAACTGAAATACCGCGTCACATAAAGAACAAACGCTTTCGATAAGGTTTTTATATGAAACCGTTATGATGGGTTGGAAGATTAATCCACTGACCGAGAGATGGCAATAGACTGGAATTGGGTTCTCTTCATGAAGGAGTAGGATAGATAATGAGGGAAGAGGGAATACAAAGGAAAAGGAAATAGTGGCAAGGTCCTTAACCTCCACGCCTGCGTTCATGGAGTTCATAGAGCCAAATTAAAATATCAAAATTTTTTCTGATTATTATTAGGGAACCTTCCGCGTTTCCTGAAAATGAACCACGTAGCAAGAAAATTAGTGCAAAAATAAAATGCGCTCAATACTGGAACTGCGCTACGAGAATCCGCGTTAGGGGAGGTTATACTGTATAGTTCGAATGATTTCCTTTACCTTAATAGACTTGAAGATCATTCACCCGCTCTATCCGCCATTCATATTTACAAAGGAGAAGGAGCTACGTACCCTGTATGTGTCCCGAGCGACCAACATCACCACCACCTTCGTTTCTTCCCCTCTACCTCTCTCTCCGTCTCTCTCTCCCTCCTTTCTCTGTCTTTATCCTTTCCCTCAACTATCTCCTCCCATTCCTCCACCAGCTCTCGTTGGCTCGACTTTTCACGTGTGGAGCAGAGGTGGCGAATTCTTCCGATAAAACGGGGAACCGATTTCCTCAAGGCTCTAAAAAAAAATAAAACCGACGAGACGCTCTCCCACGGACAGGAAGAGAGGGATAGTAGTGGAGGTGATCTAACTGGAAAGCTTTAATCAGAGACTTTTATGACCTATCATATTTCCCGTAAAGAGAGGGAGAAGCCAAATATATTTTTACCGAAGTTATTTTTATTGCGCTCACATAATCTGGGATAATCCAACAATTTCTATAACATTTTGAAGAAAAATCTTGCCTTTCCGAAGAACTTAGGCACACAGCTTTGCAGATAATCCCACGGGATTGGAAATCGGTCTCATTAACGTTAATATAAGCCACTCGAAAAGTATGTCGACTCGACGCGCTTAAAAAACATTTGTATTTCATAGATTTTCAATCATGTCCAAAGTAAAACACCATGTAGTGGTTCTACGAATAATTTGCTAGGTAACAAATGGGCGCAGGCGCTCATATTAGCTGGAATAATCTCTATGTATGAGGTGGGTTATTGCCTGGACGGCTAAATGGGTAACGCCCACCTTGATCCTAGGTAACTAGCGGAGGATCTCGGCTCCGTCTTGGCCTACCTGCTCAATACCATCAAAAATAATAAAGTATTTCATATTTATATCCTTAAAAAATAATTTACTTCCATTTGTGTGACAAGAGCAGAGAAATAGTTGAAACGTTATTTTTCATATTATTATTTTTATCGTCTTTATTTAAACTATGGTGTACTCCTCCAAATATTTTTGCAATCATCCTGCATTCCCCCTAAAGTTCATGCTGCCCCTCCCCTAAACGTAGGGTGGCTAGTTAGGTCCCTCTAGCTTAAAAAAAGTACTAACTTGGGAAGGGAATGAGCGCGACACGTCTCTCTCTCTCTCTCTCTCTCTCTCTCTCTCTCTCTCTCTCTATCTTACCCTCTTTAAAGATTTCCTAAAACCCTTTCTTTCCCTTACAAAAAAATCGGAGCAGGAGGAGAGAGCGTGACCTTAGGACGAAGTTAGTCTCGTCACAGGAATGAACGGGTCCGTGGCGATGGTAATGGGAGCGTATACCCTTTGTGGCCAATGGGTGTATTGCTCCCCAAGGAAGCGGCGCAGGAGCTGGAGCAGCAGAACGGAGGAATTAAGGAGGGAGAACGCGTACGCGGAGAAGTTGAGAAGAAGTGGGGGAGAGAGGGAGATCGTTAAGGGTGACGGCGCGATAATATTCTTGCTCCAAAAGAGGTGTGGTAAATAGGGTACGCCAGAGGTCGCAGAAAAGGTAATTCGATGGAACGGGTAATTTGAGTGCTGGTCGAGTGCCTTACGTCTGTAAACGCAATCTCGAGTGAGACGCAAAAAGAAAGGTAAGTTTAAGAGGAGATTAAAAGAAAGAGAAACTTAAAAGATTTAATCGGACTTATAACAATAGAATATGAAGGAAACCTAAAAGCTGATGCATTACGTGTATTTTACGTTATCTGGCATAATGTGCATTCCTGTAAATTTAGGTCTATATTATAATATGCACTGGTGGTGTAATGGTTAGCGTGTCGACTTCCCATTACAAAGTTCCGGGGTTCAAACTCCGCGAATAGTTAAAAAAATAAAAAGTAAATAAAAAATAAATAAAAAATAAATATCTATCATCGTTTCCTGGCAGTAGGCAGCTGTACTATCAGTATGGTTTAGAGCCGAAAGCAAATGATATTGGCTAGGTCTATATCCAACACAACTGGAGGCGTGATCGGGACGATTTGCATGTCTACAGTACTGCGATGTGAAAAGCAAGAGGAAAACTATCACATTCCAATCCTTAGTAATGATTATATGGCTGGGAAATATGAGATCTCTCGAGGTAAATCCGGGAAGACTAAGTGGGGCATGAAACAGTGACACGTACTGAGACCACTCCACAGTTAGCGAACCCGATTCCTGAGCGAAAGAGTAAAAAAAATCATGTAGTCGTTTGAGCTGCACTTCAGGTCTAAAGTTCAAGAAATCGTTGTAAATTACTTTTCTACGTTGCTCCTATCTCATGTTCCCACTTCATCTTCCTGTTCTTCCACAAGAAGGGACAATCTTCGAGTAATTTACAATTACCATGGCGTTATGCTCTGTACAGAATTCCGCAGTACGCTTCTACGGACTGCTCCGGTGACATATGTGCGATTTAATCATATGTAGATGTTAAAATTACCAATAAGAATTTAATAATATTTATTGGAAACATCCTTAAGAAAGCGTACTTTTCTTAGCTTGTAGACATTAAAAGTAGGTCTAAATTAAATTCAAACTATGTTCCCAACATAAAATATCTCAGGTAATTATAACGTTACTTCATTTCTCTCAGTTTAAATAAAATGAACAGAATGATCGAAATAGGAAATAAGCCCAAGTGACATTTATAGATAGCGCGAGCTCAAATTTTCCTGTCATCACGTAAAGAATGATGCCCATTGAAGAGAGAGAAAGAGAAGTAGTTGTAAGAAAAATACAAGATGGACATTATTGGTACCTTATATAGGATCGATAGGACCCATAAAAGAGAATCTTGAAATTCCTCAATCTAGCTGAAACGAATAACAACATTCTCCCAAATGTTCGGAGCAAATTTTTAGCAGTAGGAAGTCAAGTGGAGCGGTAAAATGAGAACGAATGTTTAGGAGACGAGCGTATGTGGAAAAGATCGGAAGTAGTTCACATAACTGTAAAAACATGGAGAAGGTTTATTCATTCTTCGGTTTGTTTCTAGAAAATCAAAGAAAGAAAAATTAATCGAATCATATATGTGTGCGTATGTGATTTTATTGGTACTGTAGGTATTAACTGAATATTAGTAACATCCTCATCTCTCAAATTAAGTCACAATTTATTTCAGTTCTCAAGGAATAACCCAGAAAAGATCAATGGAGCGCACACATCTCATATTCTCGCAAACAAACGTCCGGTGGAGCGGAAAAAAGAGCGTCTAATTTGAAGAATCAATATTCTCTTGGCATGATTGATAGAGATATAAAATATTTATGTTAAATAAAAACATGCGAAATTAAATTTCAGAGATTTTATTCCAAGAACAGAGCTGTTTGAACTAAAGATTCAAAACAGTGGTATTCCGCTTTGAGATATTCAATTTTACATGAAAGAAACAGATACTAAAGGTATGCTTGATATAACTATTATTCTTATTAATCGCTTTCTTCATGCTTTACTCCCATTGAAGAAGGGTAGGTGAAAATAGATATCGTTGTACAGTCCTGGCCAAAATTAACGCAACACCTCGTGGCGTTCTACGGCGGCATCTGCGCGAACTTAAACGAGCGAAGTCTCTTTCGACGGAATGGCAACCCTGACCAGGTGCAGGAGTAGGGGAGGATCCGAGCGCTGAGAGGGTGAGGAAGCGCCGACAGTGTATTTGATAAATTCGGGGTATGGTTTAAAGTTTCTCGGTTGTGTAGCGAAGTTTTCTCATTGCATCCGAGCTTCCTACTCTCGGAACTCAGGAAGCGATCTTACAATTTAGAAAGCACGGAAAGAGAGTCGACAGAGAAAAAATGCTACATGCTATTTATAATCATCACCGAAACCTTTGCCCAGGAAATGCGAATGAAATACAAATAAAATGATAAATCTAACATTATATCTTTAATTAATAATAAATCCACCCTCCTCTGTTCTGGATAACTATTTCCAATCTCTTCGGCATGGATTTAAGAATGTTCCCGCAAAATCCAGTGCTTATGCTATCCCATTCTGCCTTAATAAACTCCTGAATAACCACTGAGGTTGAAACAAACGAGGCGGCTGGCTTGGGGTATTCTCAGGAGAAACCTTAGGTGCGCCGTCTGTCAGATGGGACCGGACTCCCCTTCCTTGGCATCTTTCTCTAACAGTAAGAGCAGGCAAATGCCGACCTTTGGTAACATTCCTCTATTCCCGATCCTTTTCTTCTGGTCTTGGCCACTGATCTGCGGTCAAGAAGGGCAGCGATAAAGGAAATTTTAACTCCTGCTCACATTGCTGCTCGCCTAGAATTGCTAATGCACACATAAGGAAAGGAGAAGAATTCTGGGGCAGAGTGATTTTTTCCGACGAGAAAACATTTTCGTCGGCGTCTTCTGGTCCAGTGCTGGTGTGTCGGCTTCAAAATACTCGATTTGATCCAAGATACATTCACGAGTGGGCAAGGAGTGGACGCTTTTCGGTTCACGCCTGGGCATGGATATGTGCAGACGGCCCAGATGTATGTTGGAGGGTGGAAGGAACTTTGAACGGAGAGATGTACGTTCAGATTTTAGATAATATTATGCTTCCCTCAGTGACATCGTTATTCGCGGATGATTTTATTTATCAACAGGTAAGTGACCTTTGAAACTACCTTAATTTTGGGAATGATGTCTTCTATTCTGCGGAATTTGAACATTGATGTGCGGAGTTACGATTTTTCCATTGATTACTTTTTTTATTCAGCTATGTCCTACGTGAACGGCATATGAGTGTGTGGGTTGCGCTGCCTGTCCGCCCGCGTTAATGTCAACGCGTTGTGTCCGAAGTAGACGCGGGTAGTTTGGGCTGTCGCGATTTTCATTGTTGTGGCAGATGGCTTCACCACGACACCTGTTTTTTCATACTTCCTTTGAAGCCATGCAAGGGGGATGCGAGGAAAAACAAACAACTTACATTTTTACTTTCTCCATGCATACGACGTATATAGAGAAAATATTGTATTCATGGAAATTATCGATTTCCTGATTTTGACGGAGATACACGTTTTGATAAATTTAGCGATGATATGATGATGTCTGTGTTACAAACGTTTTAGGACACGGCAACTCAAATAGTTACAATCCTATCACCACGATTCACGAAATTTAACATCCACTACAACAGTCTGCATACCTTAAGTGGGGTACTGTGACGCCATATTCTCATTTTACTCAAACATGTCCTATAATATTTCAGTAAGAATATGATTCATAACATATGTAGATGATATAAATATCTACAACGTACGTTTTTAATAATTATCCATAGAACGCACAATTGAGTTCAGTTTTTTAATATTTTCCTCGGTTTTCCGCAGTTATCCCCATGAAAACGTTGGTAATGAAGATTTTGTATGCAAATAAACGTAAAGAACATTATCTTTTACAAGTATTGTTGGAAACTATTTCCTATAAAATGCATCGCTTAACATAATTTAACCTGAATATAATAAAGTTCCAAACTTTCAACGAAAAACCCAATCGGAGAATCGTATGTAGTCTGACGAAAGCCATGAGTTGGTCACATCAAATATATAATCAAGTGCGGGCGGGTGGTTAGCATCTCCGCGCCGCCCGCAAATCCTCACTACGGAAGACACGTATTATAGTTGATATGTTAGTATTCCCCCGCTCTTCACTCGCCGCGACGCCCGCCCGCCTAGGATACAGCCTATAATAGAAGTGTTCGTGAATGATGTAGCAATAATTATTTAACTATTATAACTTTATTTTTTATCAAAAACAGGACAACTCTCGAGTGCACACCTGCATGGTGGCTAAAAGGTGGTTTGAAGAACAACAAATCACACAGCTGGTGTGGCCAGCTATGAGCCCCGATCTCAACCTTATTGAAAACATTTGGGCGTGCATGGCAAGGGAGATTAAAAATAAAAATGTGAGAGCCCAAAACGCTGCTCAATTGTGGCAACAAATAGAAGAAGAATGGGAGAGCATAAGCGCTGGATTATGCGGGAACGTTCTTAAATCCATGCCGAAGAGGTTGGAACTAGTTATCCAGAACAGAGGAGGGTGAATTGAATATTAATTAAAGATATAATATCAGATAAACACCAGTTGTTAGTTTTTATTTATCATTTTATTTGTATTTCATCCACATTACAGGGACAAAGGTTTCGGTAATGATTATAAATAGCATTTAACGTTTTTTTCTCCCTCGACTTAATCCCTCTCCGTGCTTTCTAAATTGTAAGATCGCTTCCTAAGTTCCGAGAGTAGGAAATGCCTCAAAGATCATACAAGAGCATAGGAGAGAGAAGTATGGTTTTTTAGTTGTTATTTCTCTAGAGAACCATCTTAGCGATCAATGTAAACAAAATATGTGATGTTTTGCTTGGGGTATTCTTGATTTTTTATCTCCGAAACAATAACGCATAATTATTTGCTCTCGCAGACTTTATGTAGGAAATTATGTCTGCTATTCGAATAGAAGTTACTCTCTACTTTACAGATCATATAAGGGATAGGAAGAGAATAATATGATATTTAATTGTTGCTTGACGGAAACCATTTAACGAGGTACGAGTATAAGTTTATTAAAGTACTTATATAAAGTGGAAGTTATAATTGACGGATGTAGAACAAAATCACATATTGGGTGTTGAATTTTAATATAGATCACTCTTACTAAATTAAAATCGGTCTAGCGGTTCAGGAGATGAAAGTTACGACAGACGGATGGAGGAAACGTGCCGATAAGGTGTTCCGCTACTACCGCTTTGCTAGTAATTAACGCTTAATAATATAATGGATTGATGTTCGCAGAATTTGGTGGCCATTCCTTGGCTTTGATGTGATTTTATGCGTACTGCCTTAACTATTCTAAGTTTATTTCGCCCAATGAGAAAATGCATCATCTTGCATGAAACTGTAATCTCTGTCAGGATACAAATAGTTTATACATTTGCGCCCTCAAAGTAGCTAGTGAGCAGAGCTCACTTTTACGTCTTAGCTATAGAATTTTCCCCTTCCATGATTATCAACAGTAGAATATTAACTTTTGCTAGAAACATGGCATTTCATCCTTGTTTTATGGCGGTTTTCCAATTTAATAATTAGTATGTTATTCTGATAATCCGTCATCATTTGTATCGAAATTTTTCTCACGTCCTGGAAACAGATTAACTTCACAATATCTAAAACATATTTTTGATGGAGAGAACGAAATTTGATCAGTCGTTTATTCTTAGAGGCTTTGGAAAGGTACGATTATTTCAATTTATGAAAAGATGTATTTCTTTCAAGTCGCACCGTGAGTTTAAACATTCCTTACTGCTGTGCTTTTTCTCTCTGTGGAAGGTGACTACTTGGCCGGATTCTTAGGATAATGACAATTCTTCATTCTCGGTATCCACAGTTCTGACTGATCGTTTTCGATCAATACCACCACTTGCTTCACTCGTTAGCAGGGATTATAAACCATAGTTAAAAAGCTTTAAAAAATTCTGCGATATACGCTGATAGCAGTCCAATGTTTTTCTGAAAATTCAAAAACTAGTTGCTTCCTCTAAACATTTACACATGATAGCCTTTATAATAACTTAAGCATTCAATAAACAATTATCGAGGTCGTCTTGCGGATAAAATAAGTACTGAAGCATCATTAAGGATGGGAGCGATAACAAACGGCAATGAGTGCGATGTGACAAGTGTTGAACTTCAAATGGAAAGATGGCCTAGACGATTACAAATTAAAACTTTCTCCCAAAATTTTACTTTTGTTTAAAAATCTTTAACTCTTTGTATACTTCGGATTCACTTTAAACCGAATTTAACGCAATAAATTTAATGCCTCGATGCGGATTGTTGTTGCTACGAATCTTAATTTTAAACACCTATAGCTTTGTTAGTAACAAAATCCTCTGAAAGCTATTTTGACATTTAATTGCAAGATTTCCATATGTGTACCTATTATGTTAAAAGAGCAGCGGCTCTTCAAATAGGACGCGTTTTTCCTCAATTCGCTGTGTAGAGTTTTTCACCCGATAAATGCGTTTTTGGAATGTAGCGACATCTTTTATAGCACTTCCCTAATGACCACCGAGCACGATTGATTGGAGATGACATTTTATAAAAGAGATATTTTGCTTTAAATAGTAACGAGAAAAAAGGTAAGAGGAACTTTGGCTGTTTACCGATCATAAGTAAACTAAAACTTCGTAAAGAAATAAATTAGTATTGAGAACCTTAACATAGCGGTATCTTTGTTTCTTAGGAATAGTACTCGGGGTTCACAAATATCAAGCTAACGATGAACAGAGCGGAATGTGGAGGGTAGAACTGTGCGTGGGAATGAGTGATCCAAAAAAGGTCAAAGGCGAAACGTGTAGAATGTGCGGGCGATGATTTGATCTCCATCCGAATCACGTCGGGTCTATCTATCTAACTCAACGCCAACGACCTGGAGGATCTTCCTCCTCCATCTATTCTCGCTGATTCGTATCCTTCTTGCAGTATCTCTCTCTCTTTCCCTATCCCTATCTCGCTTCTTTTTTCTCTAATCGAAATAAGGTAATTACGGAAGGTTTCATCCCAGGAGTCGTCGTACCTAATGGATATTCTCTAACAAAGGAACCCAATGGATGCGAGAAAGAGAGAATAGAATATTCTACTTCGGAATTTCGTAACCGTAACTGGCATGATTGGATATCTTTAATGGAGACTATTAATAATCCTTTCATCTCTGGCCGTTCACAATTACTCTTATTTTTAAGACGAATTTCAGGCCGAGAAAAACGCAAATGAAATTATTTGAGCATGTTTACTTTTTTCAGGGAAGTAGATATCTCGGGAGATGATATGAGAAAGAAAGAGAAAAAACTTAGCTTGGTATAACTTCCTTTTTGCAGTATATGTTTAACAAAGTTTTACTAATTTATGTACTTTTGGAAAAAATAAATATAGCGAATAATTTAAAACTAGCGGAACTGCCAGACATAAATGAAGATGTTTGCATTTAGGAAGTATTAAATTAAAATTAAAGCTATTGGAACGCTAGTTAACGAGGGCGATTGTGGCGAAGATTAATGCAGGAACAAATTTTTTTAAAATCTCCTAAGTCGTAATTATTTTACAAGAAAAATTAATATTTTATACGTCGCAGTGAGGAAATAACTCTTTTTCAGTTTCTGTGCCGAATTTCTTTTTTTACATAGAAAAAAATTAACTTATGGTTGTATTATCATCCGTACTTTGTTTAATGTTATACAAAGCAAACGGCATGGAAAATCATGAAATAGCATTGAAATAAAGTTTATAATAAATAACTGTAACAGTGACGCTGAAAAAATAAATTTTAAAAATCTCCAATGATGTAATTTAGAGTATCAGAAGGTAGAAGAGGAAGTAACCGAGAGACCAAGGAGAGAAAAATATACTCAAGTGTTTTACAGAAAGTAAACTCCGTGTAACAAACACACACCACGCGCTCAGTTACACACTTAAACTCTAAACTCATATCATTGTTTACCATCTTCTATCGATGATGAGATATTAGCACTCGAAATACCTATTTAGGTTCCCTAAATATCCTAATATTTAGAGTTTGAGCGTGCAACTGAGTGGTGAGTGTGCGTCGACGTCCATAAGGCCCTTGTCGCGGTAGAAAACCACAAAAATCTTATAGAATATACAGTTTAAATTACCGAGTTACTGGCGCGGAATAATTTCCCGTAAACCTAGATAAATATTTATATATCTTGTCTCTAAATATATTTTTATTGATTGAACGTATGATAGTGTGACTCATTGTGTCTAAAGTCTCTATTGCTGTCGAAAGACATGCAGACTTCAAGATACAGGTTCGAATTAGACAAACAGGCCCCTGGAATGGAATTTACTTTCTGTAAAGTTAAATTTCCCCCTCTTCATTTTCTCTCTTTCACTTCATTATCTTCCTTGTAATACGGTGAATATTTAAATAGAGACTTAAAGCAATGTTTCGTTATTTCCATCGCTACGGTTATCATGTTCTGATTATTACCGTCATTTACATAATCGTCCATACCGTTTGCTGTGGATAACCTAAAACAAATAATGGTTGATAATATATTTTACAGTTTATTTGTTTGCTACATAAATGAAACAAAATCGACATTTTGTATGGCAAGTGAAAAGGAGTTATTTCCAAACTGCAACACGGACAAACAAAATCTAATTTTTATAAAATAAAATAAAAACTCAAATGCAGCAGATTTATCTTTTAAAATTCCGATATAAATATAACAATAATTTGTTTTGTTGCATCTGACGTTACTGACTATACTGTCTTTAAAGCACACATGGACTTATTACTACTCGGTATTAGTCTGCACAACTCGAAAAATATCATTCTACGCCACCCTTTATTTATTTAGGTAAACACGTAATGCCGCCCCATACTTAAATCCCATTTGGTAAACATAATCTTATAAAGGTAGCAATAATACGGTTGCCCTTTACATCGAAAGGTTTTCTCAGAGTGGCAAAATCAAATACAAAGGCTTTTATTATAATAGGAATATAACCATTCAGTTGTCTTCTCACAGTGAAGTGTTCCATATCCGAAATAATTATGAGCAGCCTGTCAATAGCGGCTTTCTAACTCTCTCGTCGGTGTTCATTGGTCTGCTGCGAACATATTGCTACAACACGTAACATAATAGTATGTATAGTAAATTTCTGCAATACTCAAGTAATTTCCGTCTTTACGCAATATTCGATCTTATTTTTATACGGATGTCCTATTTGTGAAAATATTCTATATTCATTTATAACTTTTTTTACTTTTTGTCATCATGTCAAATGTTCTAATTAAATTATATAAAAACGTGATGCTAATATATGGTTTTTTCTCAGAGCCGTGTTAGTATCATACCGTTTTGTATGCAACCTAGACGCTATAAATCATAATAAATCGATATATATTATTATTTAGAAATTTTAAAGAATCATTTTTCCATCCTCGTCGAAGTTATAATCTTCCAGATAAAGATCACCTTCCCAAGAGTCGAATACAAAATTTTCCTTTACAACTCTCCCGCCTCGCAGGCAATATCCAGCGTTCGACGAAGTGAGAAATCGCGTCTCTTTCCGCCGTATTTTCGTGTTCGTCCGCATAAATTCATTCATTTTAAAATTATGGGTACACCAATGGGGTCGTCTCCTGCCACGGTTAAAGGAAGAAAGATGGGAAGAATGGGCGGTGAGGTATGGCGTGCGTTTGTGCGCGTACGCGGAATGGAGACTCGCGTAATTTTGGAAGAACAAGAGTGGGAAGGAATGGATTGCGAGAGAGAGAGAGAGGTGTGGGAGTAGGAAGGAGGAGATATTGCGAAATGCGGTTAAGAGTTTCAGGTTGGAAGTAGAAAATTGAGGGGGGTGAATATGCTTGCCAGTCGAAAGGAGAGGTCGTCTGTTACTTGCGGTGAAAGAAAAACTCGCCCGGTCCCAGAGGATGAATTTTCAACTAGTGCCCTCTGGATTCTCGCCAAGCTGAATTTACGGATCCTTTCGCTTCCCTTGCCCTTTTCTACCTCCTTAAAACGCTTTGGTTGACCTTAAACCGAGACCGTTTCTATTCAGACCCGGCTCCAAACCGAAACGAGTCCAGAAATTATCAACCGGAATTCATGAGTTATGCGGCCTTTTTCACTTAGAATGGCCATCTAGCCGAAATTCTGAAATTTTGTTTATATACGGTCGACATATAGACGGCCAATATAGCAAAAAGTTGGAAATCCTAGTTTAGCAAATATGATGTAACGCTGTCAAATATTGATAACCTTACGGGAGTCCTATAGAATAGGCGTCATATCTTTTTAGCCTTTTCGGAAACAACTGCCTCTATTAACTCGCCCGCGTTTATCGGTAATTTAAATTATTTAATACATAAAAGCACATTTGTTTGTTGATAAACAAACAAATGGATTAAAAATCTCGGTTGATCCCGTATAACCATGAATTATCTCCTTATTTTAATATTTGCTTATTTTTCATTTTGATAAAACTTTCATCTCACTTTCGTTGAATTCTTGATTTTACATAAAGCATTGCATTCTTATTTAAGTTTATTTCTAATTCATTCCTTTACTGTTAAAATGCAACTAGCCAATTTTTAACAGATTGCCAACATATCCTTGTATATAGCGAGCCCCTTGTTACCAGATTGGCAGCTCACCCTTGGCGACAAATATGACTAAATCATATGTAGCCATAAAGGTCATAAAGCAAGCATAGGAGAGTATTATCAATTTTAATCGCCAAATTTCTTCTTCCGAAGTGTAACTAAAAAGCGCCAAATATCTCGTTTGAATCAGTAAAAATCTCTCAATGAAATGTGCAATTGTAGGACCGGATAAAGGTTCCTATTAACCTTCAGCAAGACTCTTACCGAGTTTACCAACTATTTTCAAAGCCGCCCCATGTAGCTTAAGTCTTCTAAATTACTGCGACGTCTTTTCCAATCGCAAGGAAGTGCAGACAGAAATGAACAAGTTTTATGGGTCCTATTAAAGTCAAATGAAGGCTTGAGGTGCAAGGATTTGGCAACCGCAAAATAAATAAAATTTATTTGGAACAGAGCTAACACTGAATCTGGGATTTAAAAAGAACAAATTTAAAATTTCGATAAAAATACATAATCTGTTACGCTAAGGTTATAAATGACTTCTTAAAAATATTAATTGTAAATATATATATTTACTATATGTTATAGTATTTTTTAGGGTTAATAACATACATCATTTCTTGTAACGCTAAATTCACATAAAATGATAAATGATATCTCTAATGTAACTCTTAAAAATTTGTGATGATGAGGGTTGACATGACTCTCTCACTCTCCACTGCATTAAATAAAAAATATTAAATAACTCTGTCAGCCTCAGTCACCCTCATTCCGCCATTTCTATGTCGCCATCCCGTAAGCCTTTGTTCCTTTTGTTTTGCTCAGTTTTTGCATAGTGGTATGAGAACGACAGCTCCCAGGACTTCCCCTGTAAAACCCATTACTTTATTAAATTCTAATACAACTATAATTATTTACATTCATTCTGGTATTTTTAACGACAAGATTCACGAAATTCAGCAGTGAAACATTTATATCTGCAATTGCATATAATCCTGCGTCTTTGATTTTCTTCATGTAATGATAATTTATAACCTCATCGGTACAGTTGCTACACGTAGTTTTGAGTTTTATGATATAAGACGCATGCAATAAATTTCATTAAAGTGTCATCGATCAATGATTCTTTACTAATCGACATAAATGAGGAACATTTGGCACGTCAAAATGCTACATATTCAACTTTATAGCTTAGGAAATGAATTTTCAGTCTTTTTATAGCTTATGCCTTTGCCTGGAACAATTTATTACATAATTCAATTAAATAAGATGTTAATTCCAAAGCAGTGTTTTGACCAAACCGAGATAAAGGATGGAAAAACAAAATAATGACTATATATTTAATCGTCCTACCACAGTTGGGCCGATGTTAATTTTATTTCCAAATGATTTATTTTACTCATTAATTTGCAAATTTTCCTAATGAAGTATCATGAAGAATCATTTTTAAACATCCTGTTTCTTTATACAAAAAAATCTCTGCAACAAGTAATATGGAGAAATCCGCCGTCATATATAGTTTTTCTCTTTCTTTTCTTAGCTAACTGTCGTAAAAAGTAACTAGTTGCATTTTGTACTGAAACTGAAATAACCGAAGCCTTTGGATTATAACAGAGATACTAATACTAAATATGTCACTATAAAAACGTTATGCTGTTGAATCAGTAACTAAATTTTCCGACCTGATTTTCGTCTTTGACATATAAGAAACTGACTTTGTTCTGTTAACCCGTCATACGACACGGTATTAACAACTGTTTTGAGAGCACCGATGTAAAGAAAACCACAATTAACTCTTCCCCTTATAATTTCAACCAAAAAGGAAATTAGAAGTAATCCATATACTTATTAGTTGTTTCCCTGAGATTTATTATATACGAATCATTTAGTTTTTGGCGATACATCACCCCTCTGATAAAACTATTTATTTGGCTCAACCCTAATTTTTTTGTTTTACTTTTGATTCCTAATTAATGACCCAGAACTAGAGGATTGACCTCCCTATACATCAATCCCCTTTTATTTTTTGCTACGCTCAAAAAGGGTTGCGTTGAGACAAAAACTAAATACAGGGTGGTCATCGATCCCTCAGTTTCTTCTAATGTGTCTGTATTTATAGGTTACATTAATCTCTTTGCATCATGCATTTTCCTCTTGTCATCCTCATTCAACACGGATTTTTAGACGTGCTTGATCAATTTTTCCTATTTTTACTGCTAGTCACTGGGGGAATTTATTAGTCACCGTCAAAGTTTTAATTATTCGAATAGAATTAGATCAAAGAAAACGAACTTTAATATTTAGACACTATATATATTACATGTCAAATGCTTGGAAGTAAATTATTTCAAAAGGTAATGTGGATATTTCTTATTAGTATAACAACACCTTAGCTGGAAGCCTTAACCAAAACATTGATGCGTGAGCTAAATCGAGACTAAAGTTGAATGTAAATGCCATTTCAGTTATTGCTTGGTCAATAATGAGCATATTTGAAGATATGCACTATTGCTCTAAAATTGTGACTTCACCCAGTAATAAAAAATTTGTATATAAAGTTGTGAATAATAGATTAATACGTTAAGTAACCATTTCTTTAATCCTCAAT
Source organism: Tanypteryx hageni (assembly GCA_028673005.1). Taxonomy (NCBI): domain Eukaryota; kingdom Metazoa; phylum Arthropoda; class Insecta; order Odonata; family Petaluridae; genus Tanypteryx; species Tanypteryx hageni. The sequence goes on from CM054116.1 coordinate 54,177,321, forward strand.
AGGAAAAACAGTGGAAAAACATAAATTCATATGTTCTCACGAAACAGCCAGTTTTGGATCCTTCAATATCTAAGTCAAAAATAAGCCTTTAAGTATTAATTACTTATCTTGGGAATCTCCAGACCGAGAAGAAGGTTGTGGAATACCTATTCATTGATCTCTTAATTTCCCATTTCTACAAACTTTTATGTACTTTTAATTTTTATCATTCCATTTATTTTAGTTTTCGACATTTTGTGGACATGAAACTGACTCATCATAGCACGAGGTGCAGCATTTATCCCTTAGGAGATGAAAGAGAACAGTTGTGGAGAAACGGTGCAGCCCATTTTGCCCGGAGACGAAGCCTTAATTGCCTCACTCCGCCTCGAGTCCCCCTATGGCGCACACCTCGGTATTGTTGCGGCTGTTCGTTTTACGGGCCTAATTACTTCATTACCTCCAAGCCACAAAATCCTCATCCTCTTATTCCTCTACTCATTCGTTGCCTCGCATTGCTGAGGAACATATTTGCCAGGAATAAAACGTCACGTCTGACTGGATCTCTCTGCGTTTTATAGTCATAACACAAAGCGTAGTTTTGGATTCAACGCATCTGATAGTTGAGTTTTCCCGGAATACGGAGTGCTTCGCACAATAAAATATCTCTGGCCATTAACAGAATAAAAATTCATTTTAATGCACACTCAATCTCTTATATTGTCTTTGATACACAGTGGACTGTACTTAATTTTTGAGTCTTACTATTTCATTAGTATAGACGAAAATTCATCTACTATATCAGAAAAAGGGGAACTACAATATAAAACTAGTTGATTGATTGATTTTTTTAAAACCGCATTTTAATTTTAACGATAATCTTTTTAATTAGCAAAAATATTAAACTTTGGTGGCCTTGATTATGATTAAAATGAGATCTAATTCACTTAGAATACCTTAATTTTATGGAATTTCATCTTATGGAAATAAAACAGATACTTAACAAAAATTCCATGATTAAAATAGGTTGATCATAATTCAACGTAACATGCGAAAAAACTGCAAACGAATCCGAATATATATATATATATATATATATATATATATATATATATATATATATATATATATATATATATATATATATATATATATATATATATATATATATATATATATAATTTTTTGGTTGAATTAAACGAAGAAAAGTTTAACAAAACATTTTAACCGGTGTCCATTATTTATATTAACTATATTATTAAAATAATATTGCGGAAAGATTTTTACTACCGATTAATTCAATTTACATCTAAGCTGTTTTTGACTACGACCATTGTTTAATTTAATACAATATACAAAACCTTATAATGAATTTGAATGTCTAAAATATTATTGCAAAATTTATCTTGTGTGCAAAATTAAAGAAATTTATATTTAAAGGTGTTTGACCAAAAACTCATTATATTACAATAAAAAAATTTCCACAAATTCACAACTCTCTGTCTCTTCCATATTATTCGAAGATTTCGAAGAAGTAATAAAATGTTGAAGTGAAAGTATTTTCTCAAACAATTTTTAAATTAAAAAATAAGAAAAAGATTAGACTCAACTAAAATTATTATGCAAAAGCATGTAGACTGCATATTTCTTAATTCATATTTATAAGTTTAAGTAAATATAGTGCAGTTGCTAGTAAACAGTTGATAGAATTATTATATGCTCATTTGACTATTCATTTCCATTTTGAAATAAATCTAAATTAAAAGCCATTATTTAATACAGCAGTGCGGCGTATAACCACACTCTCTTAAAGCCCTTTGCTAATTTCTAAATCATAAAAGTCCTTGACATAGTCAGCCCTTAAGTGCCTGGTAATCCGGTATGATGGAAAGTGATAGCTTTCCCCGATGTGAAAATCACGCATCCTGTCTGAGATTTGTCTTGTCTAAAAGACATAAGGATTTTTAAGTTCGTCTGATTACTATGCAGGACGTTACCTTCACTGTATCCTTGTGTGGTACGAAAATGTGCGCATACCATATAATTCGTTTGTGAGTGGTGTATTTTATATTTTCCTTTGACTTTCCCTACTTTATATAATGTTGACACAAAAATACGAACATCTTTCTTCAAGTGGAACTTATGGCGTGGCATAAACCCATGGTTGATCACAGTTTCATATTTTTTATTAAACCATCTTAACTAACTGGAGCAAATGTCATTCAATAATCACATTGTTTTAAAGAGAATGTTCTCAAAAATGAAAGGTACCTTCTAAATCCAGTATAAGAACGCTATCTGAATAAGAGACCACCTTCTTATTTAGAATTCCTATTTACATTCAAAGGAATGCTAGTAACGCCCATCATTGTTCATACGAAATACTTTCTCGTTTTGAATTGCGCTCTTCAAAATCATTATGTTCGACGACGCTCAACCTCGTGCTCGAGTCTTGACGTAAAAACATTGATTCATACTGAGTTATGTCATGATACACGAATATTAGACTACTTTTAGATTTTTTAGCGGAAACTGCTCCACCTTTTTACTATTAATTTATTTTCTATAATTAACAAGATGGAAAAGTATACTCAATAAATGGAATACGCAGTTATTTCGAAAGCATTCTTTATGAGAAATACGTAAAAAAAACCTATCGAAAGATTAGGCGGATCTTGAATATCTATCTTCGAAACTAAAAGTCGTTATTATATGGTCTCGAGAATTGTTCTGAGGAAAATGTTGCACTTTATTTGAATAATATTTTGATATATACCTAAAAGAACATATGAGCTTGGGAGAGGAAAAAATGGTTTTTAAATCGTTATTTGCCGATAGAACCGGCGTATAGACCGATGCAAACTAAATTTGTGTTATTATGCTTGGAATTTAATAAAATTTTTATCTCCGAAACTATAAATCGTAATTGTGTGTTCGCACGGACTTTTGTGGTAAATGTTAACCTCTCTCCGAATGAACATTTTAATCGATACCTTACAGGTCATGTAAGACCTAGGGAGAGAAATTATGGTATTTAATTGTTGCTTGACGAGTGCCATTTAACGATATACGAGAGTAAGTTTATTTAAGTGCTTTTATGAAGTCAAAATTCTAATTGAGGGATGCAGCTCAAAATCATAATTAGTCGATGAATTTTAATAAGAATCACTAATACCTAATTTAATCAATATCCGCTCATTAGTTTCGGAGGTTAAACATGCGGACAGACGGACCGACGGAGGAGACCTTCCCATAAGGCGTTCCACTACTGCGGCTTCGCTGGTAAAGAACGCCTAATAACGTTTTAAGGCGTCTTGCTTGGTAAATGAGTTGTATAACACTCCAGCAAATATTCATAGCCTCTGTTTTTCCGCTAATTATCGCAAGAGATGGATATTATAATAATTATCCTCCTTTGTAGAGATCTCTTCTAACGCTATGAAATAACATTATTTATATGGATGCTATATGCTATTGATATCTACATTCCCATGTAGGTTTATCATTTTTCAATTGATTAAATTTTAGTACGTGTGATTACAATAATGCTACAAATATTCTAACTACCTATAAAAATTATATTCTATTTGTAGAGCACGTGTAATTTTATACGAAATTTTTCTTACTAAATATATACATTCAAATTTAATCGATCGCTAAGTGAAACATTTCACTGAAATTATTGCATGTCATAATATTACTCGTCCGACTTTCGTTCGGAAGTTGGATGATTTTATGGCAATACAATCAATTATCAATGAGTTTTTATGTTAAATTAAACATCATATCAATGCATTAGTTATCGTTCCCCTAGTTCCATTAAAAAGACCAATAAGATGCTATCGTAATCTGTGCAAACTGCAGCAAAGAATTCTTAGTTTCCTTTGAATTTTCATCCTCATATTATAAAAAATAACTATGACGAATAAAATGTCTTGCTTCGAGCGCTAATATATACATGAGGTAGCTGTAAGCAGTTTATTAAGAGAAAGCATGCGGGCAGTTACTCTGATGCCATCCCTTTCACGACTGACTGCTGTGACGTGCATCTCCCATGAGTGCTCTTTCCCATTTACCCATTTTTTAGCAAATATAAAAAGACCGAAGGATCAGAGTAGTTGGGAAAGAGATGAAGGGATGGAGAGAAAGGGCGGGATGGGGGAGGAAGGAGAGAAAGAGTGGAGAGATGGAGAGAAAATGGAGAGAGAGGGAGAGAAAGAGTGGAGAGAGGGAGAGAAATAGGGGAGAGAGGGAGAGAAAGAGGGGAGAGATGGAGAGAGAGGGGAGAGAGGGAAATAAAAAGGGGAAAGAGAGAGAGAGGGAGGGGAGAGAGAGAGAATATGACAATGCAAAATTCAAAAGGATTTAATGTCTTTAATATGATCTCAAATAAATAAGTAATTTTTATATAAATTAAAATTTATTGGACGAGGACGAGACTGCGGAATTCCATAATCAAAAGACGTAAACAATACTACATAGTACTTTTAATTGTACTAAACATGTGCTAATTTCCATATATGCAAATGTTTTGTACAATTAAATATACTATCTAGTATTGTTTACGTCTTTTAATTTTTATGTATTGGTATTCAGTTAATGCATTTTCATGGAAGAATACTTTGCGGTTGCACCTCTTCGCAGAATGGAAGCAATCCTATTCGATAATGCTCGAATTAAAATTTTATTATTTATTGCAAAATAATAAATAAAATAAACTCTGTATCGAATGAACACTTAAAGTGTGTCTTGTTAGGAAACAGCTGACTTTTGTTCTCTGTGTAGTGGAAGCTCTACTTATAATTATATGCCTTTGCAAAGTAAAAATTTGTGTAACAACAGAAATATGACAAGCTCTATGGTGTATTAAGAGAGATTCATGCAAATTATCGGTGGGACAGGAAGACATTACAAACCCCCTCTCCCTTTCTCAACTATCCCTCTTCCCTTTGTTTAAATACATATGACGTTAGGCTGAATAACATTACGCAATAACCTCCCAGAGACAGGCCACCTAAATCAGAACAACTAAAGTAACGGACCCCAAAAAATTTGCGCCCCACTTAAGAGTTGCGACGCATTTTTCACTGTCTAATTTCTTCTACAAGTCTATCATATCACGTCTCTTTACGTTTACACCTTTTAACCCCAGAAGACTAAAATTTTAATGAGATGGAGCAATAGTGCCTAAACTATGTCCAGCGGCTCACATCCGGCTCGTCATAAGTTTATCAATTAAAGAACACAAGGTAACCTAAAATGAAAATAGAAAATTATAGAAAACAATATATTTTGTCTATTCCTATATTTTATAGTTACAATTAAAACGAAGAATATCTTTTAACTTTCTTTTTTACCGTTTTTTTTTCTAGGGCAGTAAATGTTTATACGGTTTGCTTTATAATGATAACCAGAATATGTGATCAGCTAGCTTAAAGTGTCCGATAAAAATCAGCCCTACATATGTGTATTAAACCATAAACAGGATTTGAAATTATAAGATTATAACATAATACGTAATTGAATAAAAATCTGCCTAATAATGTATGCACCCTATTATATAGTATAAACATCGCAGAGTTCGACACGATCTCACACCAGCCTTTGCAGCAAAGGCAAAAATCTAATCGGCTAGAACCCGATTAGATCGTTACGATTCATTGAATATTTCTCAAGTCAATGCTCATTATTATCGCTTTTGAAAACTGAACAGGTCGCTATTGATAGACACCGCTACACATCTCTACGTTCTAAAAGGGATTTCTTCCTGGGCGCAGTCGAAACTATTTCTTTCTCCAATACTTTCTCTGTATCTGGTCTAGTTTAAGTATTTTATCAAATATAATATTTTCGAAAAAATCGCTACACTACCTGATTCGATCACGGAGGCCAAATTAAAAAAAAATAGCTTTGAATGAAACAAATTATATTTTTTCCATCTTTAATATTTGATTTATTTAATAGCTAATGTATGTCGCTTAATAAATTATATTCTTAATCTAGAACTTTTATCCGTTATTATGTTTCATTTGTGATTTTTTCCTGCGTTGTTATAAAAAATCTCAAATGGTTTCTGGAACCACAACCTACCTTACGGTTCATTCCTTTCTATTAGAGATGGTTAACTTTTGCCTTTCCTTTCAAACAAGGCACTATAAATAACTAAATCTTTTAAAATATTCTCTGGATCTAGTCAATGAGAACAGCATGGATCCTATGCTTGATACATTTATCTTAATTTAAAATCTATTTGCTTCAATGATTATACAACCAATCCGATGTACGCTCAACTTGATATGATAAACATAAGGAAGTAGAACTCAATGGGGCTATCCAAAGAGAAAAAATATTTGTTGACAGAAGGTCTTGGGGTATCGGAGAAAAGTATTAGCGAAATGGGTAATGCCAATAAAAAATACATGGCAATTATTTTTACCTTGGATCTGCCTCTAGATCAACATAAATGTATTCAATCTCCATTCTTCTACCCTTTCTCCTCTCCTATAAATTCATTGTCATCATGTATCTCTCTTTCGATAAAATGAGAATATCAACACAGTTTTATAGCGCACTTTAACTGCAGAATGCTATAAACCATTAAAATTTCTAATAATAACAGTTTGCCATCTGGCGCCATAGCTGATATAGCCGAAGAGTTTTAATGACGTTAATGGCTGTAATTTATTTCCCTAACAATTCCTCGCTAAATGTGGCGAATTAAGTAATTGGATTATAGAGGGAGAGTACCTTTTCCGCAACAGGGCCTAACTGCAGGAAATTAATTTTGCCTCTATATTTACAAACGCTACTTGCACCGCGAAAAATTTGTTGAAAATGTTGAAGAGGTAAATATCACGAAATGATAAAAACATAATTCCTCGCAGAATCCTCAAGTTTTGAGAGGAAATTAATACCAAATTCAGCTTTCAGGATAGCGTGTTTTAGAATCAAATAAATTCCGGTTTTTAGTAGTTAACCCGCGAATATTCTTTCGTATCTCAAATAGTTAGTTTTCCGCTTTGCAAATCAGCTCTGTGAACCAAGTAAATATTAGCTCACTTTACGGGTGTTTTGTTGCGTTTGAGCCTTGCGTTCAAAGCATTTATAGCTTGTTTACGGTAGAACGATTAAACGTACCTTATTATAAAGATTTACTTTCAAAGTTTTTCTTTATTTCGAAAAAATGAATTTATTAAGAGGAAAGAATTTACGGAATATTTATATTTGAGCTCAATTATACTCTCGAAAGGTAATATTGTCACATGAGTTGTAAAACGAAATGACTCTGAATTGGTAAATTTAATTATCCCAATACATATGAACTTCTAATGTTTAATTCAAAGTCAGTCGCGAATTTTACGAGCAAAGATCCAACTTTTTATCCATTAATTGAAAGTAACATATCTCACAATCATTACTTTGAATTTAAATATATACTTTTAACAAATCACTAGCTTATGCAATCCGCGTTCTTTCATACGGCCCGAAGGAACTAACTATATCTTTCCGTTTTCCTTTTAGCCTACCCTCCCAGTGACTTAAAATTTAAATCAACCTAACGGCTATTTGCGTTCTTAACTTTAAGGTTAACTTAAGTAGTTGGGCAAATATTATCCCTAGCTAGAGATGGTCGTTGAAAAACTGTACGCCGAAAGTACAAGAAAGGCACAAGAAAATATTTCGTACGAAAACGAAAAAATATCCTGCGATTCAGATATTGTAGAAGTATAATCAAGAAAGTATGTATGACGAAAAAGAAACACCAATGTTTCTTGTTTCTCTCTGACTACGTTTCCTACACTTCACGAGTGGGTCTAAACTAAGCCACAACATTGCGAAGCAAGTGTCAGAAATTGAGTTAAAAAAGTCCCTGATTATCTTTTTCCTTCGAGCAAAATAAAATCGAACCGCTTGAAAGGTACCACATTGAATGAGTAATTCAGTTGTACGAATCATCAGTAGAAGCTGATTAGTCAATGTAGTATTACTTGCTTCCAGATGCTGCACAGTTGCGTGAAGAACAAGCAAATAATTACTCACTCAGATACTACGGTGCCTTCCTCTAACGGCTGACAAGCCGAAAACAAAGTCAGTCCGCGTCAAAGACCCGATCCTCGTCTTCCCTTTCGGCCGATGGAAAAGTGTCTCGGTTATTTCGGTTTGCTCCACCAATCCGTCGCACCAAATATCATCAAACCGAACTGAGAATAAAATGTTACTCTCACCTATTCTTTTATCTTGCAACGGAAATTATGCGGGAAAAAATGGCAATTACTTGGTAGAGTAAAAAGCAAGAGACGATTGTGCTCTAGCGGTCACGTTCTTCCCTTCTCCTTAAAAGAAGCATATCCCGCTTCACTCAAGGTATCTGACCAACTAACCTTCCGCGTTCGCAGTTGGTAGAACGTATATTTTATCACACGTTTCAACCAATCACCAGCGACCAAAGTCTACGTCCCTTTTTTTCTGAAGGTCAGTAGTAGGAACATAATCCGACAGCCATCTGGCGTGGGTATCGCTTCCCGCGCGTCTCTTCCCGCCCATTGTTTGCCTCGTATCGCTTCCTAAGATCAAAACCCAATTACACCAAAGGCTTCTGTGAGTCAATTATAAAAACAGACGTAACTCTTATCGTCAACGCGAGGCCTTTCTTTCTTTCTTTATTGATATTGGTGGGGTTGATTTGGAGCCTGGTGATTGGCCTAGCCAAATGGAGTGATGTTACTAAAAAAACGTGGCCAGGAAGTTTGGCGCGTGATGATTGGTCGAAAAAAAACAGGAGGGGGAGGGCGTTCATCTTCACGCCTTGAGTGCAAGCGGACGTGTATGCTCGCCTCTCTCGATCAGGATAAAGTGATAGCAAAAACATTTTTATTAGCGTATTAATGACATATTCTTATTTATTTATTCATTGTTATTTATTGTGTTAAAGAGAGAGTGCCTCGCAGAGCTATTGTTGCTCAAGTTCGGTGTTACTATTCCGAAGTAAAGAAACTAGAAAACTGCCAACCTCCACCATCGCCGTAAAACTCGGATTGCTTCCACATGTTTTCCGCTCGCCTTCTATTGCAAGAAGTCATAGAAATAACAACGTGAGTAATGAATTGATTTTATTTAAATTAATTATCTATAATTAATTATATACAATCTTATTGCACTTATAATAATTATAACTTCGTCAATAGCAGTAAAACAGATAAAGATAGATGAAGTGATTGGAAAGTGTGATTACAAAGTATGTATTTAGCGATTGAAAACTTACTTGCAAATTATTGTAATGCACTTTTAAATATCAATTGATAAACAATTTTTCCACATTGGTGTTTGAGACATTTTAATTTGCATAGAAATCGGGACATTGTACACTGAGCCAAAAGTGCTTTTATATGAAGCGATCAGAAGTAAGTGACCTGGACTTCTCATGCAATCCTTCTGCATGACAATGCTCCACCACGCACTTCTCAATAAACCAAGGACTTGATGACTCAGATTGTATGGAAAGTTGTCGGACACTCCTCCCTTTTGTGAGTACCACTTGTTTGGGTCTTTTATGAAAACATCTTGGTGGTCACAGATTTAGGTAATTTGGGTGTTGGGGTTCAATATGAAGTTCGCTTTTGGCTCAGCGCACAAAGCCCCGGTTTCTATGATACCGGTATAAGTAATTTGATTTCGCGTGAAGACAAATGACTCAACCGCCAAGAGAAATATGTGCGGAAAAATAGTTTATTAATGTAATTCTAAATTTGCATAATAACCACTTGCATACAAGATGCCATTTGCAAAACACAGACCTAATAATCCTACATTCCGATCACTTCACATATATACTATGTACATACAGATTACGATTTAGCGCCACAGTTTGTCCATCACTGACATTGACACTATATCGGGGGTGGCGGTAATTCGAGGTATATGCTATCTCTATGCATTCGTAAGATGGAAGTTGTGTTCACAACTATTCATGCGCGGTATGAGGGTGGCACTAAATCGTAGGTTGACTATAATTTACTTATCGCATTAAATGTAGATGGATGGTGCACAATTTTTTTTATTTCCGCACTCGAATTACTTTTTAATCTAAGACTTTTATATCGTACATTCCTTCTAGATGAAGTTTTGAATCTTGAAATAATATATTTTCGGAAATAAGTTGAAAATGTTGAGCAGATTATAATTAATTATTTATAATACGATTACACTTCTAATACGATGGAAAAGTCAAAGTATCTTTGCAAATTTCGACGAAATCCAGAAAAAACGCTCTGGCAATAAAATAGTTATAGAATATAATTCACTAAAATTTGGATATATATATATATATATATGTGTGTGTGTGTGTATAAATCTATGTCATCATCATAGGTAGTCTGTCTGCAGACAAATCCGTGATTAATCATCAGTAGTCTTCTTCATCTCCTGATAGCCCTCTTTCCTCTCTATGTATGGACCAGAAATTCATTTTTGAAGAATTTTAATCCTGTTGCGTCAAATTAAGAAACAATATTTTTTGAACGATATATTATAATTCTCAAATCTGCTTTTTAAGTCGTTTGCACTTTACATTCATTCAGCTATAATTAAAAAAATTCTGTATTATCTTTTAAACCAGGTGTCAGCAATTTTCATATTGCCAGTAAATTTATAGCAATTTCCATCTAGTGGATGCTGGGTTGCTTTACGGTAATGGCAGACCATAGACAAAGTATGATCTTGGGGCTTCTTTTCATCACTTTTTAAGAAAAAACCTTAAATTTTGATCCCAGTACAAAATTTATTAAAATATTGACATTTGAGAAGGAGAAAAAAATCCGTTACTTGAAGATGAACCAAACCCGGGTCTCATCCTTCGCCGGAGATGTGCTTTAATCAACTAAGCTATCAAGCCAGCATGTTTCTTCATTCTCGGATTGGGATATTTAGGTTGGCGGCCACATCAGATTTTTCATTTTGAATATACCATCCCTTAGTTTTCCAATGTTTGTTCCCAGTAATAAAAATTTAGCTTTTCAACAAAGTTGAGATATTTCAAATACGTATAATATTATTGAAAATGTTAGAGCATCACTAGTTTCCAGGTTACGTGATTATTATCCCGTTGTTTATGAATTCTCTCCGATTGATTGGGTTTCATCCATGCCATTGGTATTTTTGCCGTCAGAAAACAGAAGCGGACAAACCTGTTTTTTATTACTCACAGTTAAAAAATCTGATGTGACCACCACATGATTTTCTCCATATCTGCAATTTTTCTAAAAATTCCAAATACTTAGATTATATAATAATAAATGTTTTAAGAAACTTCATTTTAGACTTTACAAAGAACAAAAATAAACACAAACCATAGCCTTCTAATATTGGATATGGCCACAAAGCTCCAACAATTAATAAAATAAAAAGGAGCGTTACTATGAAATAACTAAGCGTAAATTGCTAACAATAGTCGTCGGTAGGTATATAAGATATCTCTTAAACAATGCATTATATGGGAAAATGTTTCAAACAAAGGTTGTACAAAATTAAATTTCCTACAACTATTATTCCAGTACATTTTTGCATATTTATTTAACACTTGGTGCTACAAGTTGGCGATCTGCCAGGTGGTAACATAAAGAAACCTCGTAGGTCTCTCACACTTACAACAACGAAATCTATAAACAAATAATAAGACAGCAATAAAAAGATCTATAGTAATGACATAACAAAAATATTTCTCATAAGTAATATCACTGCATACAAGAAAATTCAAAAGTTGCAAAAAGGAAGGAGAAATAATAAAAAAATCACAAAAGAATCACAAAATCACAGAAAAATCACAAAACAGCTTTACATCTGTTCCTAAAAACATTTACACTCTTTGGGAAGTGCTTAAATAGATCAGCAGGCAACTCATTCCAGTCAACAGTAGTTCTGTTTAAATATGAATATTTTTTATATTTGTTTTTTGTTTTCTACACTTAAATTTGTAGTCAAATATTAAAGAAATATTTCAAAATAACGGATAAGTGACAAGAGTCAACACTCACTTCCGTTTGACCGATTTTTACCAAAAACTAATCAGTTGCTGTGACTCATAAAAATGTTAAATATAAAATTTCGCATTGACCCGATTAATATTTTTTGAGTTAGAGCACCCACAATAAGCTGTCACATACATACACACAGACATCATCGACAAAATGGTCAAAACGTGTTCATGGGACATCAAAACGTGTATTTCCATTGAAATCTCGGATTCGATTTTTTCCATAAAAACAATACTTTCCCCTATATTACTTACAGACAAAGTAAAAATGTGCAAGATACTAAATGCTTCAGAGAGGTCCTTCTGATCCCTGACATGACTAGATATCTATCTACACATTGTATTGTGTTAGCATCTATCATGGCATCATTAGCTGTTTAATTGGCTGTAACTTATAGCGGATAACGCCCATTTCCTAAAGAGAAACAAACAAAAGCCCTTCCCATAGGATACAGCCATCCCTTAATCTCGAACCCATACATCCATCTTCTGCTTATCTTAAAAACTATTACCCGGATGGATGCACCCAACCCTGAGGCGAAGAGGACAGATCTTCAGGAAATGAGCGGTAGAGGAATGAAAGAGAAGCTAAAGGTATCCAGGAATCTTCAGGAAATTGAGTCATAGACACTTGAAGGATGGATGTAGGATAGAATGTCGCCGGTGCCTTACCTTATCTATTGTGGGCCTAGGAATGAGTCTTTTTTATTTAACTCCTACACATATAGAATCCCTGATTTATCCCTGACTTTATATTTTAATTATATTTCATTATAATTTATAGCGTGAGTTTTAAAACTTTAAAAGAGATTTTTAATGTGTTGCACTATAGTAACTGTATAATAGGAGGTCTTCGTAGCTCTTTCCAGCACTTGGAGTTCAAATTTCAGTTTTTGTTGTACGTCGCTTCACGGGAACATTGCGGAAAAAATAATCACAACGAATTTGCGAATTTGGTAGTTGAGGTAAAAGAAATAGTAATTTGTCTTCAGCGGTCGCTATTTCTTAATCACTTATGAATATCACATTCACTGTGAAGTTTGCATTACCAACATTTCCTTCTACAGCTACATTTGTCTTGCCTAACTACATTAATGCAAAATCTGCATGTTCTAGTCTTCATCCAAAGCTGATCCTTGTTGTTTAATTTGCCTCTTATGAAAAAGTCTAATCTTAATGGGATTTAGTTTATGTATACCGGTTTATAACGAGCATTCTCTTTCTTTTTTGATGAGTACTTGTTATCAAGTTTAACAAGTGACGAACTCATAAATTTACTCGACGTTTATTCTTTCGATTAAATTTGTATGTAAATTAACTTGGTTATGTACTTGATTAAATATAAATAATTATACAGACTTCTTTGCAATAAAAATCGAAAATTTCAATTAGTTTGCGGTTTAAAATTTCGCTTGACTCATTGTTCTAGTGTAGTTTATCGTTTTACTTTTAATGTGTAGAAACGTTTTTTTTCGTTATAGCTTTGCATCCATTTTGTTTCTTCTTCGTGTTTGCAGCGCCTTTCGTTATAGATTTACACTATAGCTTACTCGATATAAGCAAAACACAAAATTAAACATCTTTGTTTTATCTTTTATAATATGTCACGCGATCGAAAAATCAGCTACCGTTAAAGAAAAAATTAACGGCGTCATAAACAATTACTCCATTCGTTCTATAATTTAATTCATTCATTTCGCTAAAACAATTTACAGGACATCAATTCTTGTTTTCAGACAAAGTTAATTGATTAACTGATCGTTCCTGCAAATAGACTCACGTTGTGAACAAATATTTTTCTTCACTTCCCGTTTGCATTAACACTCCTATGTTCCATTTATTTATCTTAGCTAAACGTTTACAATAATTTGCTGTTTTATCGAATATTTTCATTAACTTTATGTTGTCCAATTCAGCATCGGATTAATTAACTCAACCAATCTATATCCCACTATCAAATCGAGCAAACGAATATTTCCGTCATGACAGTCAGTGTGTTGACATTTGAATAAACCAACCTTCTGAGAAAACCCGTTTATTATTATTTGTTTTAATCGTAAATGAATAACCTTCACAGTTATATTGAAGGCGTCACGTCTATGCGTTGGAACTAATCTATCACGATACCTTGCCTTAGTACGTGTAATTACCGCTTTAACACGCCTTTATCCTATCGCCTCCAGTCACGGCATCTCACACGCCCGCATGCCTTCACTTGTTCGCGACCGTTTCATCAGAATTCAATCTCGACATACCTCTCCCCTACGTCCTCCCACTCATCCAAGGAAAACGTCGCATCCCCGGGTGACTTCCCGTACGAGGGCGTCGTTATCAACTTGGCCCTGATGGCATGTCTTACCCTCGCTCGTCATTGTTCCACGGGTTTACGTGAGGGGCTGCAATGTGAGATAGGACGGGGCAGAGAAAGTAGGAGAGAAGACATTCTCCGGAGGGACACCATGCCGCGACGTCACCATTCGCAGTTAATTATTAAAGGAAGCAACAAAAATGCCGTTTGGGCGCAGAATTATCGTAATTTGATGACTGATGCGCGGAGGTTATGGCTCTCCTGGATAATCATCTCCCAATTTCAAACATCCCATAGATTAAAGCAGAAAAAAGTTAAATCGAGGACAGTTAAAACTGTAGTTTCACTCCGTCCGAATAAATTAGGGTTAAATGTATTGCCGTAAATGAAGCGAGCGAGATCATTCGGACGCTAAAACCGACCTTGGTCATGCTATGCTCATAAGTCGATTAAGAATGAGTGAAAGTTATATTTAAAATTATGAATTCTGAAATTGATATAGAGTTGGAAAGAAAAAAGTCGAAGAAACCTGATTCGTGAAGGAGATAATTTAAAACTATTTCAGGATTCGTCAAGTACGTCTCCTCAGTACAAATATGAGGATAATTAAAAATGCGAATATTTTATGATGCCTTTTACTGGAAAATATATCAATTTAATTAAGAAATGAGTGCATGATTATCTGCAACGGTAAGTGTCGTGAATATTTCTACTTTTATCGGAATCTCTTCTTATCATTTTAAATAGAATATTACGGCGATAAAAATTATATATATATATATCTATATATATATATATATATATATATATATATATACATACATACATATATATCACTGAACTATTTAAACACAGCATGAAGTTGGAAGATAACCTAAGAAAGTTGGAAAATAAACCGAAGACCGTTGATATAGAATGGGATGAAATTAAAACCAGTATCAAGGATACCTTGGATAAAGAGATTGGAAAACAAGAGAAGAAAATCAGAAAACCATGGATCACGAAGGAAATGCTGGAGAACATGAATGAGAGACGAAAATGGAAAAACGTTAACAGGGAAGAACGTAGAGCCAACTATAGGCGTATGAACAATGAGTTGAGAGGGGTAACAGATAAAGCTAGACAAAATTGGATAAAAGGAAAATGTGATGAAATAGAACAAATGGAGAAGTAAGGACGGTACGATATGATGTACACTAGAGCACTTGAATTAGAAGATAAGAAATCTAATGGAATTCATTGTATGGGAATTATGAATACAGATGGGAAGATAGTCTCAGAAACAAAAGATGTAGCGCAGGTATGGGAAGAATACATAAAGGAATTATACAGCAAACAGGAAGAATCGGCAAAAATAGAACTAGAAGATGAGAAAAACTTTGAAGAAGACAACTTAGGACCAAGTATTATGGAGAGCGAAGTAGAAAAAGCGATAGTGGAACTAAAGAAGGGGAAAGCCACGGGCAGCGATGGAATACCGGCTGAGATACTTAAAGTCATAGGATCAGAAGGACTAAAAGCGATCACGAAATTAATTATTAAGATGTACGACACGGGAGAGTGGCCTCGGGATTTCCTAGAAGTAACAATGATCCCTCTAAAGAAGAAGCCAAAGGCAATGCAGTGTAAAGATTACAGAACGATAAGCCTTTTGTCACACACATCGAAGATCATCACGAGGATTCTTAATAAAAAGCTGGAGAAAAAGGCAGAAGAAATACAAGGGGAAGATCAATTCGGTTTCAGAAAAGGACGAGGAACTAAAGATGCTATAGGAGTAGTTATAATCACATCAGAATGGGCAATAGAGTGCAGTCAAGATATCTGCGCATGTTTCGTAGACTGGCAGAAGGCCTTTGATAGAGTAAATTGGGTAAAGTTAATGACGATATTAAATGCTATAGGTGTAGACTGGAAAGACAGGAGACTGATTAAGAATCTATATGTGAATCAAGTTGTAAAGGTCAGGTTTGAGAATGTGGACACCTGCGGAATAAATATCGGTAGAGAAGTAAGAAAAGGCTGCTGCCTATCGCCAACCCTATTCAATATATATGGAGAAAGTCTAATGCAAGAAGCTTTAGAAGGCACAGGAGATTTTAAAATTGGAGGAAGGATTATAAGAACAGTAAAATACGCAGATGATCAAGTACTTCTAGCAAGAAAGGAAGAGGAGCTACAAAAAATGATTAATAGACTAGTGATAACAAGTAAAAAATATGGTATGGAAAAAATACAGAAAAATCCAAGGTCATTCGAATATCGGGTAAAGAAGAGAATCTGAATATAAGTAATGGGGGAAAGCCTTTAGGACAAGTTTCAGAAGATAAATACCTTGGAAGCATCATAACACGAGAAGCAAAATGTACGGATGAGATCAGAACTAAAATAGGAAAAGCAAAAGCGGCTTTCAGGAGAAAGAAACAACTACTTACAAGGAATATAAGGGAAGATATCCGCAAGAAGTTGATAAAATGCTACGTATGGAGTATAGCATTGTATGGGGCAGAAACATGGACGCTAAGGAAAAATGACATCAAATACTTGGAAAGCTTTGAAATGTGGACTTGGAGGAGAATGTTGAAGATAAAATGGACAGATAGGATGAAAAACGATGAAGTGCTACGAAGAATAGGAGAGAAGCGAATGATTATACAGACTATCAGCAAGAGGAAGGCTATTACCTGAGGAGAGAGAGTATGATTAAAGATGTGTTAGAAGGAAAAGTAGACGGAAAAAGAGAAAGTGGTAGGAAAAGTTTTCAGCTGATAGACGATTTGAAAGGGAAAGAGAGTTATCAAGATATGAAGAGGACAGCGGAAAATATGAGTATATGGATAACCAGGTTTAACCCAGAATAATTACGGACCTGTCTACGGACAGACTACCTATGACGATGATATATCACTGAACTATTTAAACACAGTTTAGAACGATTTTGCTGAGCATGAGATGACACGAATTAAATCAAATGTTGAGCGACGACGACATCCATTACCTATAGGCACTTCATGGAAGCTGCGAACCAAATAATATTCACCGTCATATCAAGCGAAGCACTCGAGTACTCGAAAACCCCCGTTCTCTTATGCCATGAACATCGTCAACATTTAGAATATATGATCATTTCTTTCTGTTTGGACTTTTCCTACTCAATGTAATGTACTTTATTTACCCTCTCACACTATTCTCCTGGCTTTATAAACACTAAGAAATTATTCATTTTTCAATGATACCCGTCAGTCGAGACTGGCCTTCGCTCATTAACGTATACGATGATCTTCATCAACAGGATATATGTTCGGGTCTGTGTGTTGGGATTCTTCCTACTCAATGTAAACACTTCTCTCCTCCCTCAAACAAAGCTTTGTAAAATTTAGAAATGAATAAATTTTCAATGATGACCATCAGAAGAGATTGTTTTCGTTCATTGTCGTATACGATGACCGTCTTTATCACTTATTTATGTTGGGACACCTCACACACTGCATACTTTTCTCTCTCATAATAAGGTCCTGGCTATGGTAATACTAAGTCTCTCGTACCTATTAGTGCGAGGCTCTCAGAGACGCGAGGCAAAGGTCATGGGTGAGCAAACTTTTTACATGACTGGCCGCATTAACAGTTGCAGTTTAGCAGATGAAAATGTTTTGGCGGGCCACGTTAGGATTCACATAGTAAGTTATTTGAGAAAATGCGAGGGAATCTTGTTAGTGAAAATCAATAATAAATAATGTTATGCCCATAACATCGCTGGAAAAGGTTTTCCGGTCATCATTTTAAGTTTAAAATATGCAATTATCAGTATGATTCGCTTACATAATGCAATCGCGAGTCACAAAGAATGTATGGTCCGCGGGCAGTGGTTTGCCCACCCCTGCTTTAGGGCCTAGGCGGTCGTCTAGGCTGTCCTTCCATATATACGTCCCTGAGAAAATGTGCAGCGCAGGGCAGCTAGATTTGTAAAAAGAAACTATGATAATAAACAGAGCGACGTCGCTAATAAAAGATTTGAAATGAGCGTCGTTAAAAGAACGTAGATTAAAGGCTAGACATAAGCTGATAGAAAAGTATATGTGAAAGAAGCATGAGAACGAGGTTTTAGATCTTATCAGGAATCCAAAATATTTCGGAATGCACAAAATTGAGGATAAAATTCGCGAGATCTATGGTAGAACGGAGCTACTCAAAGGATCGTATCTCCCCTAGGACGTTTAGTGCATTTCACTCCCTGCCATCTACCATTAAGATGACTCGCAGGGGACAATGCAGATGTGCTTATATATATGTTTAGTCACTTCCAGGAGAAGATTCGAAATTTTTTACGACGGTAGTAATATGTGCAAAACCGACTAGAAAAAACAAAAATCTTGAAAAAGTTCAACAATGTGACCACTAAAATTTAAAATTGTTTAAACAAATCATAAAAATTTATATATTTCCAGATGTGCTACGGAGTTGAAATTTTTTTATAGATAGAATTTGTAAAAAAAACGAAATAAGGATTTTACAAATTCTTTAATTTGTTTGGCAGTTAAAAATTTTTAAGTTTAAACAAATAGGTAAATATTTAGATACTACAGGAACTGAAAATTTTAAGTTATTTAGAGATTAGTCTATACAAACGAATAAACAGTTCACTGTTGAGATGAATTATTTTTGCCGTTAAAAAATAAATAATTTTAAACAATTAGATAATTGTTATTTCACTTCTAAATGTTCTACAAACTTAAAATTTGACAGAAATGTGTGGCATTATTAACCCAACGTGGAAAAAGTATGATATTTTTAAAATTGTAAATATTAGTGATTGTTTTACTCTATTATTGTTCCATAAGGAAAAAAAGAAAATCGGTGCGGAGGAGAAATTTTTTAATTAAAAAATATTTTCCATGATGAAATATCTCTCCGAAAAATTAATGTTTTTTCAAGGTGAGATGAAATGCTTGCATTCTGCAACTACTTTACATTATATATAGACGTTCCTTACAGAGGAGGAGTGACATATATGACGAGGATAGTAATGTTTAGGCACTTCCAGATGAGCAACAGACTCGATTTTTTTATTGGTAGAACTATGCACAAAACCGACTAGAAAAAACAAAAATCTTTAAAAAGTTCAACAATGCGACCGCTAAAATTTCGAAATTATTTTTAAAAATTTTCAATGTTTATGTATTTCCGAATGTGCTACGGAACTGTAATTTTTTTAGGTAGAATTTGTAAAAAATCGAAACAGAGATTATAAAAATTATGACATTTTTATTTGTTTGGCAGGTAAAAATTTAAACAAATAGATAAATATTTAGATACTACAAGGCGAGTTATAAAGCTGAAACTTTTATGTAATTGAGATCGTAGACCATGCAAACGAATAAACATTTCAATGTCTGCATGAAATTTTTATTGCGGCCGTTAAAAATTATTTGATTTTAAAAAATTAGATAAAAGTTATTTCACTTCTAAATGTGGTACAACTTCAAATTTGGCAGAAATGTGTGGTATTATTAACCGAATGTGGACAAAGTTTAATATTCTTAAAATTGCTAATATTAGTGATTCTTTTATTCCATTATTGTTCCATAAGGAGAAAACGAAAATCGGCGCAGAGGAGAAATATTTTGAAAGAAAGAAAGAAATATTTCCAATGATGAAATATCTCTCTGAAAAATGAATGTTTTTTTCAAGGTGAGATGTTTACATCATGCAAGCCCCTTATACTAATATATATATATATATATATATATATATATATTCTTTCTCTCGGACTTCACTTTTCTCCGTTCTATCCATGCTCTCCGAGGAGAGGTAGGTCTTCCAAAAGAGCACATTTACAAATGAATATCAAATGTAAATTTATGAAACTGCAAAGGTATCATTTAATCGGCATGATGAAATTGAGCATTGTTTCTTAGTGCGGTTTATTTTCGCTACAAAAGCATTCTTTAAAATTTATTAATTTCTCCGTTGATTACAATATCACAAAATATTGCCCGTGATTTAAATATCTACCGAATCCCTAGCCATGTCACGTGCTCTCCGCATTAGACTCCTTTTCATTGGCAACAACCGAGACGGTAGATTCTTCGCACCCCAATCGCCTTTCGAACTAACCAGCCTCGATATAAATCACTAATCAGGTCAATATTAGAATATAGAGCAATGGTTAAGAACCCTCATCAGTTAGGATAAACAGCTAAGGTTGTTATGGTGCAAATCACAGCTGCTCGATTTGAATTAGGTGACTTTATGAGGGATGCGAATGTGGCAGAAATGTTAGATAAATTGGGCTAGGTGGCACAGCAATCTCGGAGAAACGCAATTGCCATGAGTCTGATGAGAAGCAAAAATATGTTATGTAAATCAGACGGGATAAATAAACGGACAAAACCAAAAACGTGTCGTTTTTAATAGTTGCTGAAAATACCGTGAGAAGATATTATATTTTTAAATATGAAGATACATAATATACCTTTTAAAAAACGTTTATGGTATTTGAATGAGAAGTGCAATAAAATAGCTTTTAATTATTTTTATAGCAAAATTAGCTAATTACTATACCATATAAAACAGATAAAATACATAGCTGTTGAAATTTAATATAAAAATAAAGATTTTGAGTTCATATAAACCTCACCCCGTACAGAGAAAAAAATTAACGAGCGACAATGATAGAATTAATGTAAAACGTATAAAGTAAAAATCCGATTGAAAATTTGAAGAACAAAACACTAATTTTATGGAGTTTAAGGTAAAATCATACGCATAAACCGAAAAAAGGTTTATATGCATGAACGAGTGCATCTTCCACTTCTTAGGCGTTCATTACAAGCAAAACGGTAGTAGCGGAGCTCCTTATGGGCACGTCCCCTCCATTTTTCATCTCCTAAACAGCAGGGCGGATTTTAATTAAATTAGGTATAGTGATCCTTATTGAAATTCATCGACGAAGTGTGACGCTAAACTACATCCATCAATTAGAAGTTCCGCTACTCCATATAATGACGGCTTTGAGTTTCGGAGATAAAAATTCGAAAAAATTTCAAGGAAGACATCGAATATTTTGTTTGTATCGGCCGATACAACGAGTCTTTCGGCAAAAAACAATTTAAAATCCATAGTTTTCTCTCCCTATCTTTGAGGTATATAGTTAAAAACTTATTCGGATATAGGACAACATTTACCACAAAAGAATCCGGGAGACCATGTAACTATGACTGGTAGTTTCGAGAACAAAAATTTAAGAAAAATTCTATGTCGTTTTATGCGGATTTCTCCTAAAGAACGCCTTTGATATCTCAGTGTTTTCCATTTATGGGGTACACTTCTTCTTCTTGTTTCAGATAAAGAACTGAATATTAGGATTTAATTCGGAGGGGATCTACATCTACGTATTACCATGAAATTCACCAAATTGATAAGTGTGATGGAGTTCAATGCACCAAAACCTACCTAGCAATTTTCTCACACAAGCTTGGCTCTTCTGTTATAATATCGTTTTGTTCTCGGAAAAAAGATTGTAATCTTCAAGTAACTAATAAAAAAATATTATGACCAGGCATTATTTGCATTGGAGAAGTTACGAAATTTTTAAATACAAATTTAAGGTACACTGCGTACGCGTAAACTTAATCTATTCAACAAGACAATTATCTATATGAGAATGACAAAGATGAACACGTAACGCAAATATCCGACTAATATTATAATAAGGTCCCAAATGTAATTACAGTGTTAACATATGATAAACAATATATCATTATTAGCTATAAAAGATTGGGTAAAGCTGATGTGCATTTCAGCTACAAAGCAGTCATTATCAGCAGAGTGGAAACAATATTCTTTTAGAACCGGCTACTGGCGGATCACCGTTGATGTTCACTGATACTTATGCTCATCTATTTGTCCAAATGTTTTCTTGTCCATTTAGGTTGCGGATGTTTCATTTACGTTACTCATAATAAGGGAAGTTAGTTGCTTAGTTCCTTAGTGGTTATGTGCTTACCTTTACTTCACAGGCGTAGAGTTAATGTATAGATATATATAAATAAGCATATATATTATATAATTGGGCAATCAGTGGTTGAAAGATAGGCAACGTACCGTTAATAGGTGATGTGGACGTCCACGGTGACAGAGTAAGACTTGTTATTGAAACTTTCGGATCATCCATTTTTTTGACGAAATACATACGCGGCGTTCCTTATTCGCGATTATTCTCCCGAGATAATTGGGGAGGAAATATTCTCTTCCACTCTTCCTCCATCCGGATGCACTCTAAATCTAAAATCTAAATCTAAATACCTCGGGGTAACCTTGAATCGTGACCTGTCTTGGTACACCCACATAAGACGAGTGATAGGTGCGACAAATAAGAAGTTGGCTTTTGTGCGTAGAATAGTCAGGAAAAGCACGGAAAAGGTGAGAGAATCCTGTTATTTATCCTTGGTTAGACCTCAAATGGAATACGCAGCAGCGGTTTGGGATCCATATCAGAGGGGACTCATAAAGGATTTAGAAAAAATACAGCGGCGAGCAGCTAGATTCGTGAAAAAGAATTACGATAAAAATCAGAGCGTTACGTTACTCATTGAAGAGTTGAGTTGGCCATCGTTGAAAGATCGTAGATTACAGGCGAAACTTAAACTTCTAGATAAATATAGGTCGGAGATATTCGTAAATGAAATGAAGGATATTATTCGACAACCAACGTATATCGGACGGAGGGATAATGAGGACAAGATTCGCGAAATGGATAGTAGGACGGAGAGGTATAAGGAGTCCTTTTTCCCTAGGACAATACGTGACCACAATAGATAAGTGAATAATAATTAGTTAGGAACTTTGTGCACGGCACTCCCTGCCATCCACCGTCAAGGTGACTTGCAGGGTATTATGTAGATGTAGATTTAGATGTAACCCTGAATTAACCCACCTTCCTCGCCATCATCACAACCAACTTTTACATGGAACTCACCATCTCACCCTTCAACATCCGGATGAACGGTCATCGGAACAGCGTCATTCATAAAACCCTCCCTACAGTTCAGCAACACATTTACTACCATTCCACGGATTTTTCACCGTGTGAACCATTCGTTTCCTTTCAGAATACTCCCTTGCGTTGCAGCTGCGCTCATGGGAACTTACACACATCGATATCCTTCGCTCTCTTTCCTTCCCTGATCTGAACCTTCGATAACACCGTAGCCCTAAAATACTCTACCACTCTCTTTTTCTTGAATCCCCTCCTTTTCCCACCCCCACTCATCCAGAGAAAAACATCTAACCCCCATTGCGACACAGCTTTAGTTTTAGTATATCTTTTGCTGAAGAAGGGCGGATACCAGAAAGCTAAAACAACAAGCCTTCCTTTGTCGCTGTAGATCTCCATAACAGGAAGTAAGTGCGCCCATGGGTTTCTCCGACACTCCAGCGGCTATCTCCTACAGGAAAGTGTCCACTGGACATGTACACACACACTGTATTTACTCGCGTAATTGTCCCACTTTTGCACATGATTTTTCACCTCTCCTATTGGTGTTCATCGGGCTTCCTACAACACGTAGATGCCACCCTTAGACACACCCCTATACATACTTCGGATTTTTATGTGATTGAAATTATTCCTACTAACTTTATATCGGTTACCAAAATCGCTTCATCAGAAAAATCTCTGCGGTCAGTAGTTTCAAAATTCATCCTTATGCATTCGCGGCTAAAAATGACAAATGGAGAAGGCAAAAAAAAATTCGCTTAAGAAACATCGATTTTGCTTCCAGCGGGGTGGAGGCGGGTGTGATGCATTAACTGCTCTTCGTCATCTCTGGCCAACGCGCTTATCGGTGAAACTCGGAAAATTGGGCGGTGTGCAATAAAACGTTCCGGTGACGCTGTGGGAAGATTCGTCTTCGGACATTCATAGGAATTATAGCTCCATTTATTCTCTCACTCTCTTTACTCGTCTTTGTCTCGGTATCTCAAATTCTATTCTAAGTTTTCAGCTAATACTTAAACCAAGATGTGTTTCTTACGATTCTCATTTGGTTTCAGCAATTGGTATTCAGAGCAATCAAATCAGTTTTTACGAGCCGTTCCATTTGCCTAGAACTTCGCAGCTTGTAATCTTTTGTTATCAAAGCTTATAATTGGACATTTATCTGATATGCCAATGAATGTAAAATGATTCATCGAACCTTCTTGTTTTGAAATTAACAATGCATGATTTTAGTGTTCTTAATGTAGTACCATTGTAAATAATCAAAAACGTTATTACTATGTTGAATTTATATATTCATGTTTATAGTTCTCTAGGTAATTAAAAAGTCAAGCAAAATATTAACAAAATTACTTTATAATTGTAAGCAAAATCTTGCACTCGGAACTAATGAAATTTAAAAACAGAAAATTTTAGTAATATATGAAAGGAATAGGTGTAGGTGTAGGTGATAAACTGTGGAAATTCAGGTCATCTGACCTGAGGAAGCCGACTGCAACGCCGGAGAAACGTCTTGTAAAACAGCCGATCAACGCGGTGATCTACCGAAAAACATGCAGCCCATATTATTAACATCATTGGCCGTTATTTCCAAGCACACAGAATTAATTTCGGAGCAATGAGTTTAGTAAAACCAAACGTATGTACTTAAATGAGAAAGTCTGTGCAATGTATAATACGCCGTTTATTAGTATGAAGGAACCCTTCCAAAACCGCAACAAGTAAAATTTAGAAATACGCATTTCAAAGAAAAATGTAAACCGGCAGATCGATGAGAAAAAGAAAGAAATGAAAATAAGAAACAAAGAAAAAACTAAGAAAATATGACGGGTTTGCGGGATACAACCATACGCCAGGTTTCTCGTGCGCCGAATATTCAGTAGCGACTATAGGTGAATGAAACTTTCCACCACGAGAGGGACCAGTTATGTACTATCACAGACACATACAGAAGAACAACGGAATTAAAAATTAGTCCACTCGCCAGTTTACGGTAAGTTACTCCACACCAGGTACTACCTAGTTGTAAATCTCAACAAATTTAACAAGAATTATATATGCATATTATGGTATAGAAAAAATTCTTTCAGTAAGAATCCATTATAGTCACGACGAAAATCACATTCTTTCAGATAAACATCAGAATTAACAAGATGAAAAAGTATATTCCATAAATGGAATAAATAGATATTTTAAAAGCTTTCTTTATGGGAAATACGTAAGAAACTGTAACGAAAGATTAAGCAATTCTCAAATTTTTATCTCCGAAAGTTTAACTCGTAATTATATGGCTTTGCAGACGCTTTTATGGTAAATGAAATCCTCTATCCGAATATATTTTTTAATCTATGCCTCACAGATATCATTATATCGACGTTTCTTACAGAGGAGGAGGATATAACATATAGGAGGATACTAATGTATAGGCACTTCCAGATGAGCTGAAGTTTCGAAATTTATTTCTTTGGTAGAATTTTGTGCAAAACCGACTAGAAAAACGAAAATCTTGAAAAAATGCAACAATGCGGACGCTAAAAATTCGCAATTGTTTAAACAAATTTTCAAGGTTTATGTATTTCCGCATGTGCTACGGTCTTGAAATTTTTTTAAGTAGAATTCGTAAAAAAAACGAAATAGGAATTATACAAATTTTGATATTATAATTTGTTTGGCAGTTAAAAATTCTTAAACTTTAAACAAATAGATACCTGTTTAGACATTACAGTATGAGCTAGGAAGCTGAAATTTTCAAGTTATTTACGGAGTAGTGCATTTGCACAAATAAACATTTCAATCTTTCCATAAACATTTTGCGGCGGCCGTTAAAAATGTTTAAAATTTAAACAATTGGAAAAATATTATTTCACTTACAGAAGTACTACAACTTTAAAATTTGGCAGAAATGTGTAGCATTAGTACCACAGAATAGAGAAAGTATAAAATTTTTAATATTGCAAAGTTTTGGGATTGTTTTAATCTATTATTTTTACATAACGGAAAAAACGAATATCGCTCCGGAGGTGAAATATTTAGAATTAAAAAAATATTTTTAATGATGAAATATGAAAAATGAATGTTTTTTATGTTGAGATGATATGCTTGCAGAATGCAAGCACCAACTACTAGTCATTATATATCGACGTTTCTTACAGAGGAGGAGGAGGAGGATATAGGAGGATACTAATGTTTAGGCACTTCCAGATGTGCTGGAGATTCTAAATTTTTTTCTTAGGTGAGATTTTGTGCAAAACCGACTAGAAAAAACGAAAATCTGAAAACTTGCAACAATGCGGCCGCTAAAAATTCGCAATTGTTTTAAAAAAATTTCAAGGATTATGTATTTCCAAATGTGCTACGGAGCTGAAATTATTTATAGAGGTAGGATTTATAAAATAACGATATAAAGATTATAGAAATTTTGATATTTTAATTTGTTTGGCAGTTAAAAATTCTTAAAATTTTAACAAATAGGTAAAGGTTTAGACACTACGCGGCGAGTTAGGGAGCTGAAATTTTAAAATTATTTAGAATTTTGTCTATATAAACGAATAAACATTTCAATATATCCATGAATTTGTAATTGCGACCGTTAAAAATTATTTAAATTTAAACATTCAGATAAAAGGAATTTCACCTTTAATTGTGCTATAAATTTAAAATTTGGCAGAAATGTGTGGCAATGTGGCAATGTCCTCTATTCGAATAAAATTTTAAATCTGTACCTCACAGACCATATAAAAGTATGGGAGAAAAATATATGGCATTTAATTGTTGCTTGCTGATAGAATCGTCGTATTGACGGAATATGCGATGTTTTTCTCCGGAGTTTCTCGAATTTTTTTCTTCGAAACAATCAATCGTAATTCCGTCTTTTCGCGGACTTTATTGTGGTGAATGTTTTCCTCTTTTGGATTATAGTTTTTAATCCACACTTTAGAGAGCTAAGGAGAGAAATACATGGCATTTAATTGTTGCAGCACAGATGTTATTTAACGAGATGCGAGTATAAGTTTATTAATATCATTATGTAAAGTGAAAGTTATAATTGTTGGATACAATTCAAAATTACAATTGGGTGATAAATATTAATAATGGTCACTTCTTCTTAATTTGATTAAAATCCGTCCAGCGGTTTAGGAGATCAAACTTACGACAGATGGACGGACGAGACGTGCCCATAAGGAGTTCTGCTATTACCGCTTCGTTGGTAAAGAACGCCTAAAACCTAATTTTTACTTAACGAGACTGCAAAAAGACTCTACTCTTTCATTCAAAAAGGATTGTTATAGTATATTTTTCTAGAAAGCAACAAAACTTGGAATTGAAATTCATACTTAAAGAGGTATTCCTTAATAAATGGCTGCGATGTACCTACCATACATACCCAAGTTTTAATCTGATAACAGAAATACCTGAATGAATCTTATGAAAAATAAATTAAAGTATGCATGAATATATTGATTAACTAATTAATGAATGGTGAGAAACAAACAAAAGCATGAATGTGACTCATTTTCTTAATTTAATATATAGGTCCAATTTATCGTTTCATTGGGATGAGTTCTATCCACTTCCAGAAATGAATGTTCTCATCACGAATATATTACACACGTAGTGGTGCCTATGTTTCATATTATTTCTATTTGTCTTTTCCTTATATGAATAAGGATTATCGAAGTAGTTTAGAAAAATTCCAGGACGAATAAATTACTACAGACGGCTGAGTTGCATCGGATTAAAGTTGACCGAGGAAAAAAAACAGTGCGTTAGTAGGAAATTATGATATCCATGAAAGAAGAATAATAGAAACAAGATCGCTTTCGCTATGAAATCTATCTTTCTCCTGTTTTTCGCATTGGAACGGAGAGAGGAAACTAAACTCCAGAGGTCATCGTTTCCTTTTCCGATATTAAACCCTCACCTCATTTCTTCTTCCTTTCAAAACGAATAAACCAATCTTATGAGGATTTCACGCTCTCCTTCCTCTGGTCCTTAATGTCATCACGTATATCTTCGGGACAATCCTGTTTTCTTTCCACATCAAAACAGTCTCATCCATTTATCCGACTTATGAACACCCAGATGTTTCTCCTCATGAAACCTGCGTGAGCAAAAACTCGAAAAGATACGCTTGATTATCAGCCAGGAGAATTATTGTTCCAGCGGATAATTTTTCAATATGATTTCGAAATGGAAAATTTTGCTCTTGAGTTGCAATGTTTTCCAGAATTGCTTACCTAACGTTTACTTTTTCACTACCTCACAAATCATTAAAGCTGAAGTTATGAAAATATTAGATGAAATTTATTTCCAAAGTTCCTGTAAACTGATTACAATTAGCATAAATAAAGATAAAGGGCCAATCATGTCACTTTAGATCGGGATAGAAGTCTATTTTTTGCGTGATGAGTTGGGTAAAACATTTTTTTGTTCGGAAAATAACTATTTCTTTATTTTACCTCGCTCAATAAAGTCAAATAAAAAAATGACCAAATACCAATTATGTTAACTAATTATAAGATGTAATGAAACAACTTTGTCACTTCCACATAATTTATTAAAACGACCAGTTTCGCAACGATCGTAGCATCTTCTGAAGATGATACGATCGTAGCGAAACTGGTCGTTTAAATTAATTGTGTGAAAATCACAAAATTGTTTCATTCCATCTCATAATGAGCAAAATCCACAAGATTGAGCCTGACTTTATTAATGACTATTGTAATTGCCCAGGTTTTGCCATAGGTTTAGAGTTTAGATTTTTTCATGACATATCACTCGGTGATATTTTCATCCAAACTCGATGTACTGTCATGGTGACCAATATTCCCCTTTAATTGTTATGAACAAATTAATTATAGACTCAAATTTGATACCTTCCTTCCCCCCCCCCCCCAAGAAATCAAAGTTCTGACACCGAGGGGCATATCCTCAACGTCTCTACGTTTCTTGATTCAACATTGGTATTGGTGGAAAATTCATCAAAATCGGTCAATTGGTTGCTGAGATATCTTCAAACAGAATGCTTTTCATCAAATTCGCCGTAGTATAATCGAATATTAATGTATTTGCTTTGAAATGAAAGAAATATTTTTCCTTATATTGTGGTAGCTCTGATTTTTAGATCCGTTCTAAATATGTTCATTTCGTTTTGCCATTCTATACTCGCCCTACAAAAGAAATTTTTTATTAAAAATGGTTCAGCCGATACCTTCGAAATTCATAGTTACAGAAAAATTCTAACATTGATATTGTGGTAGCCATGTTTAGTCTACCCTTTTGAAATATACTATTTCGGTTATTTATTTATATGAAGATTATATATACCATAACTGGTTAAAATCCATGCGGACAGCTCTCTAGAAATACGAGTAAATGAAATATTATTTTAACTTCAATTATGATAGCCCTGCTCTTAAGCTCCGCTTTAAAAAACTTGATTTCAATATGGTATTTTGTAAAAATTATATATATATATATAATTTAGTTGACATCTGTTGAGCCAATTCCTTCCAAATCCATAGTTACAGAAAGTTTAATTTTTAATTATATATATATATATATATGTGTGTGTGTGTGTGTGTGTGTCTGTGTATGTGTCTGTGTGCATAATAGATATTATATCCTGATTAATATTGATGCGGACAATTCAGCACAAACACTTGTAAAAAAAGGTTATTACTTTTATTATGGCAGACCTGCTTTCTATATCTATTCTAAAAATCGTTTCTTTTATGTTGTAAAACTCCATACAAAATTTCGTTTGAATCGGTGGGGCCAATTCCTTCCTAATTCATAATTACCAATAATTTTAACTTTCCAATTGTGGCACCCCTACTTAGTTAATCGGATCAAAATATGTTATTTGGTCATTTATTTATGTGAAGATTCAAAATACTTAATTTGGTTGAAATCTGTTTGGCCAATTCTTTCCAAAAGCACAATTACCAAAAAGAATTATTATGCAATGGTGGCACCCCTGCTCAGTCGATCCGGTACAAATATGTCAATTGTTCATGAATTTATGTGAAGATTCTATGTACATACCAAATTTGGTTGAAATCGGTTCATCCAGTTCTTACCTGATATATGCTTACGGGCAGACGGACATGGCCGAAATTTGAACCTATCGTTCCATGGTGACCCCTAGAAATCGTGAAATTTGGATCGGCCCTTCCTTAGTCCGATTTTTATCCAATTTAGGCTCGAAAATGTCTCATCAAAACATTTATATCAGTGAAGAATTCATCAAACTCGGTCTATTGATTGCTGTGATATCTTTAAAAAAACGACATTTGGACCAGCAATGGGGACCCTCGGGCCCCCGGGGGCCGATTTGAATTATTTTTTCACTGCAACTCTCAGGATCAACCTGCAGCTGTGCCAAATTTTGAAGCACCTACGTTTATTTTCTGAAGAGTTATGACTGCCACAGTCACACAGATACTTAGACACACAGTCAGTCTCTTTTGTTATTAAGGTAGATAGATGTCAACTAATATTTTAGCAAGTGATAATATAAAAATAAATTTTTATAAATAATTTTGATATAGTTAATATCTTTTATGCATTAACTTAATTTTATAAGCATTTGCTTAGTTTGCATTACTTACAATATTTACGTTGAACATTGACTCGAAATCTTACAAGGTATTTCTGGCAAACCACATTGGTTTCAGACGTTACTCCACACGAAATTGTTGCTCTCTAGTTCCGAAATCTCTATACCATTAAGATCAAGCTTGACAAGACTTGTATAAAACTTATAGTTACATTTTAAATGGAGTATCCTAATTCCACATTTATATATTCAAACTTTATTAATTTGTTGTCACGGGTGTAAATTCGCGATATATTTCTCTTTTTCCATATAATCCAATCCAATGCTTGTAATTTTGCATAATCGGATGCAATGGGGGTTTTCCCCGAACACAAATTATTTTCTCATAAATAAACGTAAAATTTTCTTACTCAAAAAATCAGTGCAACAAATGAAAAATATTTGAGAATTGACGGTATGAAAATGAATTTTCGTTCTTTTAGGCGTTCTTTGGTTCAACTCTCAAGATTGTAGGATTATTTAAAGTGCAAATAAAAAGCTTCACCTATTCCCATTTTATTCAAATGGAGGAATTAAACGGTCCTAGAATAGAATTTGTGCCTTTTATTACATCGTGTTTACCTACAAGCCCGGTCTGAAAATGAAAGAATGGTTAAAATAGATTTAGCCGTTTTCGAGTTATTCGATATTCTTTTGGATTTAAATACTAGAGCACAAATTTCCGAATAGAAATGCCTATAGAAGTTATTAAAAACAACTCCTCAACTCCTTCAAAGCAGTTCTTTTGTTTCCCCTGTACGTATTACTATATTATAATATGTACACTATCTAGGGTTTTCGCAGGTTTTTCACACCCCCCTTCTCAGTGGGTGTTTTCCTGCGTGGGTTTTACTAGGGAGGACATGCCTGTTTTACCTAGGTTTTCCCCACAATCTCTAATCTGTCTTCAATTTTATATATTTTTTTCACTCTGCATGATTTAGGTATATACTGTTTATGTTATGCGTATTGTATATATATATATATATATATATATATATATATATATATATATATATATATATATATATATATATCTTACATTACCATTTTTTTTATATTTATTATATTGACGAAGGGTTAAATGTAAGAATGGACTATATGGTCTAAATTTCGCCCGAATAAAGACGATAGATGTTTTACCTAGGTTTTCCCCACAATCTCTAATCTGTCTTCAATTTTATATATTTTTTTTACTCGGCATGATTTAGGTATATACTGTTTATGTTATGCGTATTGTATATATATATATATATATATATATATATATATATATATATATCTTACTTTACCATTTTTTTATATTTATTATATTGACGAAGGGTTAAATGTAAGAATGGACTTTATGGTCTAAATTTCGCCCGAATAAAGACAAAAATTTAAAGACTTTACAAAGAACAGAAATAGACTCATACCGTAGCCTTCTGATATTGGATAGAGCGAGGAATCTCCAGCAATTAAGAAAATAAAAAAGAGGGTTACTAAGACGTAACTAAGCGTCAATTGACAATAAACGCCGGTAGACGGTGGCAGCTAAAAATTAGTTTTTTAAATATCTCTTAAACAATGCATTATATGGGAAATTGTTTCGAACTAAAGTCGTAGAAAAATACATTCCCTACAATTATATTTCAATACTTTTTTACATTTATCATATATTCATGCAAATATAAAAAAAAATGATGTGGCCACCACATGACTTTCTCCATATCTGTAATATTTTTAAAGATACCAAATAGGTTACATAATAATAAATGTTTAAAAAACTGCGAGAAAATTTTAGACTTTACAAAGAACAGAAGTAAACTCAAACCATAACCTTCTGATATTAGATATAGCTACAAATCTCCAACAATTAAGAAAATAAAAAGGAGCGTTACTTATAAGTAATTAAGCGTCAATTGTTCACAATAATCGTCGGTAGGTGGCGTGGTGGTGGCAGCTATAAATATAAGACATTTCTTAAACAATGAATTATATGGGAAAATATTTCAAACATAGGTTGTAAAAAATTATATTTCCTACAACTTTTATACCAGTACATTTTTACATTTATCAAATATTAAAGCAAATATTTTTAAATAACGGATGTGACAAGAGTAAACATCTCATACGCAAAGTTCGATTCGTAACTTTCCAGATATATTATAAAAGGATGTTCATAGTCTTACCTTGCCATACCCATACCTCTACCTTCCCATCCCATACTCTTTTTCCCTTAAAGCGGCAGCATAAACGAAACTGCCGCTTTTCTCGCCTTTTCTAGTCCTTCTTTGAAACAGATTCAAGGAAGCGTCATACAAATGAACTTTTTCCAAAATAGGAATGCAGGTTAAAAGGCAGCCCTAGGCGATGAGGTGTTATCTCTAATAAAAGGAAGTCACCTTTCTTCCTAAAATTTTTAAAATGACCGGCTGTTCCATGCACTACCTCTCAGATACCCATTGCGCGTAGGCGAGAGGGAATCAGCAGGTCATAAAGAAATAAAATTAAAAAAAAAAGATGTTATCTCTCTGAAAAGGAACCCCTTTCAATGGATTTTCTGAGAAATGTCAATTCAAGAAAATTGAAAACCAAATTAGAAAAAATGAAAATTAGCAAGTTCACCCTATTTCCCGAATTAATCAAAAAAACCATGTAGCTTCAATTTTTAGAAAGAGTTCAACAAGCCGGATGCACATTTCATCTACATTATATACGTCATGAGTAGCAACCAATCGATGGCACGTGCTATATAATTATAGAGAAATTAATAAATTGTTTATTATTAACATACCTGGGTAAATGATAAAAAACGATATCAAATTTAATGATTTTATTTATTATTTGATTGGATTTTAAATGAGAAAGACGAAAATTCTCTTTAAATAAAAACTTTTATAAGAATGAGGATTAGCATAAAATATATATTATACAAATGTTGCTAAATAAAAATTTCTTTCCCTCTCACTCGCTCTGTTTCCATCTTTCTCCTCTCCTTCCCTCTCTGCCCCCTGTCTAACCCTCTATGCCCCTTCTCGCTCCCACACTGCCCCCTCCTCCATTGAAAAAAGAAATGACGGTAAAATAAGCATTTAAATAATATTGCATGTTTATTTAATGTTAGATACAATTCATCCAACATATTCAATAATGAAACAGTATTCATACGAAGAAACATACTTTTTAGTATCTCAATACACGTAGCATGAGAAAGTATTTTTTTCATGAAAAAATCAAACTCGAGATTCCAACGGTAATACACATTTTAAGGTTCCCTGAACACGTTCTGACTAGTTTCGCGATAATGTCTGTGTGTCTGTCTGTCTCTCGGTCTGTATGTGATAGATTTTTGTCGGCGTTCTAACTCAAAAACTATTGATCAGTTCAACGCAAAATTTAATATTTAACATTTTTATAAAAGTTAGAAGATCTGATTAGTTTTTGGTAAAATTCGGTCGCTCGGAAGTGGGTGTTTACTCTTGTCACTTATCCGTTATTTTGAAATATTTGCTTTAATGTTTGATACATGTAAAAATGTATAGGAATAAAAATTGTATGAAATTGTATTTTCTACAAGCTTTGTTTCATACATTTTTCCATATAATGCATTATTTAAGAGATATCTTATATTTTTAGCGGCTACCACCACGCCACCTACCGAAGACTATTGTTTACAATTGACGCTTAGTCTTAGTAACTCTCCTTTTTCTTTTCTTAATTGTCAACCGGAAGTAAATATGGACAACCATGCCAGAGCTAACAACATGTAATTTGTCATATAAATATGGAGAATGTCATGTGTTGCCCACATCAATTTATTTTTTGGAATTTTCATGCCGCTGTTTGAGACACATTATCAGAGTATCTAACATATTATAGTAGGTGCATACTCGGAAAACAGAACAAAGGTTTTCAGAAAACTTTTCATCATTCTCTATGCATTTAGAATCATAGAAATTACTACGTTCTTGCTCTATTTCTCTTTCCTTCGCTTCTAATTACATAAAAAAAAACAAAAAAAATCGAGTTTTGACTGTTTTGAGGTCCCCATGAGTGTCGTTGTCCAAGACGAGCGCCTCATGCACCTGTGCGGTAATTCGCCACTGCTTCCGACACATATGGTAGTCCCGCAATTCGCGATAGCAAGTATCGCACTTCATGGCGGTCCTTTGATATAAGAAACTTCAATCGGATACCTAAAAGAGTCTGCTCTCTGTGGGCCCCCTTTTACTTTGGGCACCACGCACTTTCGTGTTTCGTGTAGCGCTTTATTCGGCCCTAGTAAAATCGAAGAAATTGTAATTGAAAATTAATGATCGTTTTCTTATATTATCATTCTCAATTTCGACTAATGATTGTGATTTCTCGACTTTTACCTGTTCTCGAGATTCGACATTTCTCATTTTTGGTATATTTTTTCTCGAGAATTTATCTTGCCTTCTCGAGTATTCTCGAGAACAAAAAAATAGCCGTTTGAGAATTTGTATTAAATATCTTTTTCTTAAAAAGTAGTATTGGGATGTAAGGATGCTAAAATATTTTAAAATAAATTTTAATTAATATTTCTTGTATAAAGTGAACGATATTTTCCTTTTAAAATTAGATTGCATGCAAAGCTGGATTTATAGGAATGCGCAGTACGCGCAGAAGTAGGAGTGCCGGTGGTGTAGTGGTTTGGACGCTGGCTACTACTCGCCTGCTGCTTGAAAAGGCAGCGGGCACGAATCCTGCGAAAGTAGGATTTTTCCAAGGTTGCCCGGCCATCTGTTTGTGTGGTTTGAGGAGACCGCGCAAATTCAGCTGTTCCGTACTTCGGAAGGTACGTTAAAGCCGTTGGCCTCCCTGGTGTTCTTCGTAAGAGCAGGCAAATGCCGGCACCGGGTTTCCCTCATCCCTCCCCGGTTATTCATTGCACTACCTCTGAGATACCCATTTGTGCTGTAAGAGAGACGAATTGGCTGGGCACTCATACAAACAAACAGAGGTAGGGCCCCGTGGGGCTGAGGTGGACCCTAATTAAAAAAATAATAAAAACTTATTTCGACTTTGTGGACCTTTATTCAACTCTTTGGAATTCAGTAAAAACCGACAATTATTATAAGTTTTGATGTAATCTCTGCCAGTAAAAAACAGAGCTGTGAATGTTAATAATATATTGTATGTGATGCGTTGTTGCCACCCTTATTTTTCCCTAGTGAAATTATAGATCCCCCAAAAAAGGACTGCGGGCAGGGTCCCACGGAACAAAACTCCGCCGCTGATTGTATAGGACAAATGAGGAAGCAGTGGACCTTATTGCCTCTTGCCTCTCTCATTGAAAGATTTTCTAACGATATTACTGACGGAGAATTTTATTCTATTTTCCATTTCAGAAAAAAATAATACAATTTACGTAAATTCTAAAACGAAAGTAATTCTGTTTCTATATTTTGAATTAAATTCATTCGTCGTTTATTAGAAATTTTAATTTTTATTCCATACGATGTAGGTAAGAAAATAATTTAGGTATTATGGGAAACATTTGTAAGCAATATACACTTACAAAGAAATATGCCTAAAATTATATAATGTTAAGGTAATAACTACTACTATTGTTACAAATTAAAAACTTGACATTTTCTAATGATAATAATTTTTCCCCCACATACAATTAGCAAAAAAATGTGAAAATATTTATTGAATTCCTTTCCCCATAAAATGCCCAAATAAATTTAAAGAATACTTATAGATGATTTTCTTCTTTCCGAAAGAGTAAGATGGCCAAACCACACAAGGTAGCTCTTGAGAGAGCAAAATACTCACTTCGATTAAAAAAAATACGTGAATTATCACACTACTCAAGAAGGACTTAATCACACCAATGCGAACACTTCTGGTTTCAACCTTAGACTGAAAACATTTCTCCGATTCCAGTTTTCTCACCACATATGCATTGGTTCTAGCATTTTGGTTTTTCCAAAAAAGCCGTGCAGTGGTTCACACTAGAGGGACGGTTGCATGACGGTCGGGTTGAGTGAGTTATTAGGGATAGAACTATTTTTGCGGAGACCATTCACACTTGTAGGTCGCGGCATGGTCGCATTCCGGCCACAACCTACAGTGTGACGTAGTTTATGGATGCCTCTAACTAGCAGAATGATTCAAGCTCACTTCGGCCGTCACCGAGGATTGCCGAAAGTAACCGAAGGGGTAGGACTCGAAGGGGCTTGGAACAAAAGTTGCTTCTTCGAGCGACCCAAGGGATTCGCGCCGAACCGTCCCCTGCATGTCTGAACGCATTTGGTATTTCTCCATAGAATCCCCATTGAAATTAGGATTTTTGTATTTGGTCTAAAATGTCCCAACCACGACCGTCCTGCGACCGTCCCACCAGTTTGAACTAGCCTTAATGTAGCACGAAGATACGAGACAATAAACCGTTGGGCCTAAAACGTTGGGCCAAAAAAAGCATGGAAGTAGGAATCCCAACTGATTGGGAAGCATAATGGCTGAATCCCATGCTCAGGGACACCTCGTGTGTAGGGACCAAATTCCCGGAAGAATTTCTTTGCCGTCCCCCTTCATCCTCATAAATACTAAACCTAAACCTTTTATGGGCAAACCAATGCAAAGAGAGGGCACGAAATGACACGGACCCAGAGCGGTGGTCAGTCTTCCTCCACCTCCTACTAAAACCCATTAATCAGGGGTTTACCAGCTTGCCAGACGGGAAAGTGCCTTTAAACAATAGAGGTAAACATCGTACCGCGCGTGACGAATAGAATGGCAAAAAACCGACGCCCGGAACAGAGAACCTCAAACCGTAGTTGTTTTTTCTTCCGCCTTTCACAGTGTCAAGTTACACTTTTTGATAAAAAATTTACCAGAAGAAATCCTTTCTGTCCGCGTCTCGCAGGTTCCGCGTTACAGAGGGGTATTCCTAGGAAGTATGGTATCATCATGCAGTACGCATTATAGATTTCCGGCTTTGGTATGTTTCCGCCTTATACAGATTCCTTCTTTCACAAGTTTCACTGTATGTGAAAATTCACACGGGACTGGCTTCTTATGTCTCATCCCAGGCCAAAGAGCCCGGAATCTCATAGGATAAACTGTATTGTCTGTACGAAATATGAGCCACATGTTCATAGCTAGTCTATTTACACTCTCTGTAAGCAAAATATTGATCGTGAGCTCATAGCTCTTTGATTACAATTTTCAACGATGTCCCTCAGATTGTGACTACTTCTGAATTGAGGGAGTGTTATCGGGGAACATAGACGTCTTAAGAAGAATCAAAGGTTCCTATTTTTAAATTTATAGAAGGCGAGCGTCCAGAGGAGGGTGAAAACAAACGAGTTGAGTTTGTTGATGGGAAGATACGGGTGATATCTCGCCGCCCATTATCGAAAAAACGCATCGAATAGAATGAGTGGCCGTGACCAAATGGTAGGCTATATTCTGTTCAGAACAGACACAAAGAATCAATGTATATAAACAACGTAATAACAGCGCTGAGAATGGCGCCTGATAAATGAAGAATCTGACCGCAAAACAAACGAAGCGTTGAGACTGTGAAAATATATAAACTGATAGGGATTGTATTGCTACGTCATTATAAACTTATCACAAAAGAGGTCACACAAACAGACATACTACGGAAAATAGGCTGGAAAATGTAAAATGCTTCATAGTTTAAAACGAAAAAATTTCTCGAGTATCTAGAAATTTTTTTTTCGAGACCTCGAATTTTGGAGAAAAATACCTCTCGAGAAATGAGAACTTGAAAGAAAGGGAATTTCTCGAGAATTCCCGAGACGATAAAACTCGAGCACAATCATTAATTTCCACTATATAAATGTAATTTTAACCTTTTTTATATGATATTCTCCATAGTGTTTGTGAGTTTTATGTTCGTACCGTTTACCAAAAATGTAACCACCGTGAGTATGGAATAGCTAATCTAATCCCAATCTTAGATATGTTCTTAACATTTTTGTCAAAACTTAGGACGATTTTGTTGAGTAAATAATTTACCATTTGTGCATCATGTTAACAGAAACATTTACAAGTTGGAAAAAGAGCGTTTATTTTAACCTTCAACTTATGATAATAAGTTAAAGGATGACTTGCTCCTTAGACATGGCGCAAACGCCAAACGTCGATCATTTATTCTACAAAAAACGGCGTTGCATGGAACAACTAAACCTCAATTTCTTTTATTTATAATTAAAATAAATATCTAGCTCATTTTTGTCTAACGGCTAACATTTTCTGCTCTTTCAAATTTGTCGTATACTTTCCGCTTTTGTCTTTTACTTCCCGTTCGTTCGTCCTCAACTATTTCGATAATAATACGTTTCATAACACTGATGCATAATGAGAGCTGTAATTAACTTCCTTCGATTATGGTATGCTTGCGAAATGAGGTGGAAAGTATGTGAAGGAATTAGAGAGAGAAATGGAAGGAAAGAGAAGAGTGTTTGTGTTGGACGAACAATTGGAGAGTACAATCCGCTTGAAGTCTGAGTCTAAATGACATGGATATTTATCTCCCTGATAATTGGAGACATGGAAATTTAACAAGTAATTTCTCTTGAGGGAAAGATAAGTGTAAAAATAAATGTTTTTGAGGCTAACGCGACAATTTTTTAAACTTTGAAATTTGATTCCAAAATAATTTTACGACCTACAAATAACTGTCTTACTTTAATTATATCAAATGAATGCCTTCTAGTTAGGTTATGGTAGTTTTTTAGACTCAAATCAGTCGCCGTGTAACCGTTTTTTCGTGCACGGAAACATATGCTGCTACGATTAAGTTGAACATAAATATCTATATATTATGTATAAAATATTAAATAAGACTTCCGATTCCGGCGAATGATAGTCATTATAAGACGAGGAAAGTTATAATTTATTTATTTACCCTTAATCGTCCCAGTTAAGCTCAATCCAGTTGACGACGACTTTTACTATATTAACCCAATAAATTAGCATGGAATAAAGCTATAAAACCATTTAATTGTTTTATTAAACAAAGTGTGATAAGAATAATGACGAGGTGAATTAATCATTGACCGTTCAAATTAAGAAATCTGTCAATTATACAAAAAAATATGATCGAAATTTACACGGCTTCTGCATTTTAATTATTATTTTATAATCAAGAGTACCTTTTTGTACGATTTGTTTTATTTATTCAAAGAATCATAGTATCGAATATTTTGTCTATATCTGTGAAAATCATTTTGATTCCAAAACCCTTCTCACTCATCTCCAAATCTGGGCAGTACTACAGTAATCACACCTTAGCATTAACGTCAAGGTCTTCCTCTTCCAGAAACTATTAATCTGGTATCTTCGAAATGTAAGGAGGGAACAGATTAACCTCCATCCTATTAGGATGCGACAGAGGCAATGCCTCCATTTTCCCCTTTAAAATATTTGAGGGCAGAGAAAGAAGCCTTACTTATCCTTTCTCAGCAATTTTCGACAGTACAGAAGAAAGAGATTGGTGAAGGGTGACTTCCAGAACTTCACAAATGTCCCATTAAAGGAAACCTCTCTTTGAACATCCTTCAGCCGCATTCTCGTCGGATACGAGCAAAGGCAGACACTTTTCTCTTCTCCTCGTACTTTAGATCTCTCGAAAAAAATATAATCCAGCGTCGCTCCCAAAAAGCGCTTTTCCGTTTTTTGTTTCTATTTTTTACGCGCATTTCCTTTGCCCTTCCGAAATCGCGCATCCCAGCTGTCATCCATCACAGTGTTTTGTTCTAGCGAGTACTATTTAAGACGAGGGAAAGGAAAGACGAAAGGAATGCGAAAATAACACTGGGCGAAGGCTAATTAAAAGAAGGACTTGCTTTGCATAGAGAAAAAAATAAAGTGATGTGCACATTTCCTTGACGCTTCAACTTATGACGGTGACCATCAGAAGTAAATTGGAAATCAGGGTTCTGCACACCATCTCCAACGCAATAAAAAATGTGTTTGCTTTTCACTATGTGTGAGATTATTTTTTAAAGTAATCAACCGAATTGCTCTTTTGAGTATTATATATATATATATCATCATCATCATCATAGGTAGTCTGTCCGTAGACAGGTCCGTGATTATTCTTGGTTAAACTTGGTTCTCCATATACTCCTATTTTCCGCTGTCCTCTTTATATCTTGATAACTCTCTTTCCCTTTCAAATCGTCTATCAGCTGAAACCTTTTCCTACCTCTTTCCCTTTTCCCATCTAGTTTTCCTTCTAACACATCTTTAATCATACTCTCTCTCCTCATGGAATGTCCAACCCAGTTAGCCTTCCTCTTTCTGATAGTCTGTATAATCATTCGCTTCTCTCCTATTCTTCGTAGCACTTCATCGTTTTTCATCCTATCTGTCCATTTTATCTTCAGCATTCTCCTCCAAGTCCACATTTCAAAGCTTTCCAAGTATTTGATGTCATTTTTCCTTAGCGTCCATGTTTCTGCCCCATACAATGCTATACTCCATACGTAGCATTTTATCAACTTCTTGTTATTATATATATATATATATATATATATATATATATATATATATATATAACAAGAAGTATATATATATATATATATAACAAGAAGTATATATATATATATATATATATATATATATATATATATATATATATATATATATATAGATGTCAACAAGGTGTTGGGATGAGGAAACCCAGTGAGCACTCACCAATCAGACGACTTCAGGTTGGCGAGGCCCCGTGGATGTCGAAGCGACACACGTAAAATAACATCCCCGGGGCCTCGCCAACCTGAAGTCGTCTGATTGGTGAGTGCTCACTGGGTTTCCTCATACCAACACCTTGTTGACATCCATATATTCATTTTACCTTTCCTTTTCCGTAAGTTGTTATATATATAATTCTGTCCTTTTCATATCTTGATAAATCTCTCTCCCTTTCAAACTGTCCATCAGCTGAAACGTTTTCCTACCTCTTTCTCTTTTTCTATTTAGTTTTCCTTCTAACACTTCTTTAATCATACTCTCTCTCTCTCTCCTAAGGTAATGTCCAACCTAGTTTCTCTTCCTCTTTCTAATAGTATGTATAATCATTCTCTTCTCTCCTATTCTTCGTAGCAATTCATCGTTTTTAATCCTATCTGTCCATTTTATCTTAAGCTTTCTTCTCCAAATCCACATTTTAAAGCATTCCAACTGTTTGATGTTATTTTTCCTTATCGTCCATGTTTCTACCCCGTACAAATTTATACTCCATACATAGCATTTTATCAACTTCTTGCGGATATCTTCTTTTATATTTCCCGTAAGTAGGTGTTTCTTTCTTCTGAAAGCCGATTTTGCTTTTTCTATTCGTCCTGATCTCATCCGTACATTTTGCTTGTCTTGTTATGATGTTTTTAAGGTGTTTATAATCTGAAACTGGTTCTAAAGGCTTTCCTCCTCAAAAGAATCCCCGCCGCTACCGAATAAGGAAACCAGGGAACAGCCCAAAAAGGAAGACCATGTTTTAAACAATAATGACTCCGATATAAAGACCCTAGTAGCGACCATGGCCCAATTCACAGCCACAGTACAGCAACAAATGACGGCCATAATGACGCTCATTCAAACCCTAGTCGCCGCCATAACCGTACAAAACGGGAATGGACGCTAGGAAGACACAAGCAACTGCGATCATCATGGACCATTGGAATGCAAATTGGGCCTTAAGAAACAAGATACCGGAACTCATAGTGTTCCTAGGGAAACACTCACTAAATGTTATTTTTATACAAGAGACGCATCTTCAATCAAAGTTATTTTTGTTGTTCTTGAATACTTTTACAAAGAAAGTAACTGAGCAGATTATCTTATTGTTTCTAAAACCGGCATTTTAACACAACTAGGCTGTTAAATAACAAAATCAGTCTTCCAAAGTACATAATGGCGATCGCAAGGGCCAGGTTGGGAATCACTTACATAGAGGGGTTCGCCCATCATTCTACTGTCTGTGACGTAGAATGACGACGGTCGGCCGCATTCAGATTTTGGAAGGTCTTACGATTGTTACATTATATTGCATCCTGTTTGCTCTCCCTGATAAGTCGTTTTTCTTATTTTGTTTGGTTGTTATTTTGGTTGTCTCTTTGTTCCAATATTTTAGGGGCCTTGACGGATTGCTTGTGACAAATGAAATTAATAGCGCAATGTACACTGCACAAACTTTCTCTTATACGTATACACGTTTGGACTCACTACACTCTTTGCCCCGAAATTCCTGCTCGCGTTTTAAAAGATTTAGCTAAAGAAATAGCACCTTTTCTTCGGATAACCTTCGAGAAATCCATTTCTCGCGCAGAGGTCCCTAGCGACTGGAGGTTAGCGCACGTTACCCCAATTCATAAGGGCGGCGACAAGGAGAACCCAGAAAATTACAGGCCGATTTCTTTAACTTCGATATCGTGTAAGATTCTCGAGCATATACTCGTTAGCAACATAATGCGATTTCTTGATAGTAATTTATTGTTCGATGATTGTCAATACGGCTTCAGGAAAGGTAGATCATGTGATACTCAGCTCGGTCTTTTTGTTAATTGTATACTGAGAGGCGGAGAAAAGAATACGCAGGTCGATGCCATCTTCTTAGATTTTAGGAAAGCCTTTGATAAGGTACCTCACAGGAAGTTAATAACGAAATTAGAAACCTTAGGCGTTAATTTTAAAATCGTCAGTTGGATCCGTGAATTTTTAAATCATAGGAAGCAGAAGGTTGTTATAGATGGAAAATCTTCGAACTTGGTGGAGGTTGTCTCTAGCGTTCCACAGGGTAGTGTAATTGGCCCGTTATTATTTCTCATTTATATAAACGATATCAGCTCAGTAGTCAGAAGTAAAATTAGGTTTTTCGCGGACGACACCGTCATCTATAGAGAAATAAGCAATCCGGAAGACCACCAGTATCTCCAAAATGACCTAGAAGCTATCTCTGCATGGTGTAAGGAATGGCAGTTAGAGATCAACCAAAATGAAAGCTGCGTCATCAACTTCTGGAGAACCAAGAGTATCTCGTTGGATAATAATTATTCGTTGGGCGGAGTAGAGATTCCAGTTTCAGACTCGATTAAATATCTCGGAGTCACGATCCATCGTGATCTCTCGTGGGACACCCACATTCGCAGATTGATAGGTGCCGCTAATAAAAAGCTGGCCTTTATAGGGAGAATAGTTCAAAATAGCTCCGAAAAAGTTAAAGAATTATGTTATTTATCCTTGGTTCGACCGCAGGTCGAATATGCATCAGCTGTGTGGGATCCCTACGAAAATTACTCACTAACGAGATAGAAAAGGTTTAGCGCCGGGCAGCTAGATTTGTAAAGAGGAATTACGAGAGTAAACAAAGCGTAACATCATTAATAGAAAATCTGAAATGGACATCGTTAGAGGAACATAGGCTGCAGGCTAGAACTAAACTACTGGAAAA
This sequence comes from Tanypteryx hageni, assembly GCA_028673005.1. Classification (NCBI taxonomy): domain Eukaryota; kingdom Metazoa; phylum Arthropoda; class Insecta; order Odonata; family Petaluridae; genus Tanypteryx; species Tanypteryx hageni. The sequence goes on from CM054116.1 coordinate 54,221,669, forward strand.
ATTAATGTCGGAGGGACTAGCGAATGAGGTAGTAGGACTTATCAGAAGCCCGTCGTATATCGGAAGGCAGGACAGTGAGGATAAGATTCGCGAGATCGACTGTAGAACGGAGCGATATAGAGGATCGTTTTTCCCTAGGACGATAAGAGACCATAATAGGAAAAGATAACGTAGGAAAACTATGGACCCTTGGTGCACTGCATCCCCTGCCATCCACCAAAAAGGTGACTTGCAGGGTATAATGTAGATGTAGATGTAACTGTGTGTGCTTAGCAATTCACTGTGAATGATGTTAACACGTTCAGTGCTGAAGATAGTTTTTCAACCTTCGCCGGTACATGAACTTTTCTTTCTTATTTCGGTATATACTGCCCAATAGTGTTATGTATGAATCCGTTTTATTGTTGTCATTCTTAAATGTTTATAATATTAACTTTCATTGAGGACCGCTCGAGCGTCACTCAGGTATTGGCTAACCTCTCACCTGCATCACATATCGTAATACTTAAACGCGAATATTTTACCTATTCTTTCTAAACTTAACGGGTTTACATATATATTTGCAAAAACTTAATTAATTTTAAGATATATCATCATAAAAAATATATTTAAAAAAATGTTTATTTCGACATTTCTATACAAAATATTTTACGCTTTAAAATGTCATTCTTTATCAAGAATATAGTTAAAATATATAAGGCATAAAGTGAACGCTAAAAATATTCAATTTTACATTGTTCAAAGATGATGCGTTCAAAGATATGAAAGAAATAACCGAAACTAAGATAATAGAAAATTTAAAACTAAATACACCACTATGAAGGACGGAGCCCAACTGTTGCCTAGCGACGCTTGGGAAGGTTATAACCCATGCCTATGCCTCCTACCACAACAAGGAATCAGAGGGGGAGCGCAGGCCGCTCGAGCAGTCCTTAGGTATTGTATCGGGATCAGAAGTGTCGCTCGAGCGGCCGCAAGCACTGAACGTGTTAATAATGCGTATCAGCGGATACAAAGCGACTGACGCAATCAACCTCCCACATCTATCATCTCTCACTAATAATCGCGTGGCGTTAACGGTAAAGAACAGAATTTTAGACTAGAGAATCCACGGGTTCCCCCTTATTATATTCATTTCCTAACCCTATGTGTCTTTAACACACACACACACACACACACACACACACACACACACACACACACACACACACACACACACACACACACACACACACATATATATACACACACACATATCACGTATATTTTGTGTAATTAATGTATATTTATCTATATTTCATGTGTATATTACTTGAATGTCTTTATATGTATATTTGCGACGATATACAGCGATGCTGTATTTTCGATGTTTCCTACCGTACTTACTGTTTTCTATATTTTGTTGTAGTTTTCCATTGTGATATATACACTATGTAGGATTTTCGCAGGTATTACACACCCTCCTTCTCTGTGGGTGTTTTCCTGCGTGGATTATACTAGAAAGAACAAGCCTGTTTTTACCTAGGTTTCCCCACAAACTTAAATCTGTCTTCACTTATATCTTTTTATGATTTATATCCTCTTCATTGTAATAATTTTATTTTTAATATTCATGATTTTGACGAAAGGGAAAATGTAAGAATGGACATTATGGTCCAAATTTCGCCGGAATAAAGACGATTTTCTATCTATCGATCCCCTCTTCTGACGCACGCGCTAAGAGTCTTGTACAGAATGAATGCCACCGGACGATATATAGTACTTTTTGGTCCAATGGCATAGTTTGTATTATTTATGACATCAGACTGGATTTTAATCAAATCCTTATAGACATTTTTAGTAAATCGAATTTTTTTTTAAATATTTTAGAATAAAGTACCATTGATTGTTGCGCAATATCGTTCATCTCTTCAGTTTGTCTATTATGAATAATATTATGAACAAATAAGATATATTACTCGATTTAGTTTAACCCTCTAGGCTGTAAGTAAGCTTTAAGTAAGCTGTAGTAAGATTTTGAGTGGATCGCGGCGGAGACGTGACATCATGGGGCTTAGGTGAGGTAGCTTAGCGTGCATTGTAATGTCACTGGACGTCATATAGTATTTTATTGAGACATGGCTTACGCAGAATTATTTGTAACATCATAATCTATAATTGGATTGATTTTCATTAAATTCCTATGATCCGTTTTTGAATAAATCAAATTTTTCTAAAAATCTCTATGAATTAACTACCCTTACTTATTGTGCAATATCCTTTTTATGAAAAAATGGTCTACAAAAGATGATATATTGCATAATTCCGAGATATAAATCGTTTTTATGTACGCATTTGGGCCCTAGCACAGCGAACACTGACAGACAAACGGACAGACGGCATGGCGATAACCATTTTTCTGCACTCAGAGACACCTAAAACATGAATTCCATCAAAATGTCGAAGTCGTATTTTTTTACGATTAAAATACTTTCTCAATATACAACGTAGGCATATGAAAAAGTAAAAATTAAATTAATTCAATAATGAAAAATATTTTGGCTGGAACGCAACTTGTATTTAACATGAATGAGTGGAAAATCACGATTCTTCAACGAGTCTTCCTTTAACGAACGTTTATAAGGAACTCATATTGTTCGTTGAATGAGAGTATATTTTAATATTTGAATGAAACTGAACTCTTTTATTATTTGAGTTGATAATTTTTTAAATGTTCTAAAGAGCAGCGTTCCTAATGACATCACATATTTAGTTCAAAAACCGTAGTAGATTGCAAAGGAAGCATAAGCATCTCAATAAATTTATATTTTATGATACTTTAACGACTTAAAGTTGGTTATAATAATATAAAAATCCGAGGTGAGCCTTGTTGATTTTAATACCGATATAAATTGAGAATCAGTGAAAATCGCATTTTTAGCTGCCGTAAATTTAGAACATTAATGCGAGGAAAAATTATATTTACATTGAGTACTTTAAGAATTTTACTTCTTTGTTTCATTGTTTCCGTTGTGTCTTTGCGCCATTGAACACTTGCGTGCTACTATCATGGGTGGGTCTGGGAAAAATATCTACCTGTCCTTAGCGAAACCTGCTCCATGTCATTGGCACAGCTACTCCTCGTCGCTTCTGTCGCCTTTGGTAAACCAGTCCATCGGGCCTAACGGGATGCCGGCCTACCGGGCGAAGGCCCAGTGGACGTTATGGTCAGTCCGCTTATGACTGAAATGTACAAGTGACAAAGAACTTAAAAATTCGTCTATAGGCCCTCTTGATGGCAGCTATAAAAAGGACAATAAGCGGAACAAATGATACATATACAGAAAAATCAAGGTTAACGTGTGATAATAGTACTCCGAAAAATTACCTTAGCTCAGGACGCCTTGTGCCATGCATGGGTTTTAAATACGATTAATTCTGTTTTTCTTATTTTATCTATTTTTCGATATTGCGTATAGTAGCAAAAAAGATTTTCTCTGATATGTCAAAATTTTGTATACTGCAGCCATATTTTGGATCCCTTCAAGCTCAAGGATTGGCCTCGACATGCTCCGGTTTACTGCGGGTCGGTTTCTTGTAAGCGATTATAGTTGGGTAAAAAAGCAATTGAGCGAATTTCTTTGACTGATTAATAATTTTAGAAGAAAGGAGTAATAGCAGAAAATCTTCAAAACATTTTGTACCCTTGGTTTTATCGAAAATTGACATTATATATGAGTACAGCGCAGAGCAGCCAGGTTCGTAAAACAAAGGTATGAACATAAGGAAAGCGTCACTTCATTATTGAGTTATTTGTAATAAGTATCACTGGAGGATCATAGATTGAACTCAAGGTTAAGGCTTCTGAAGAAATATAGGTCGGAATGCCTAAAAGAGTATGTTATAGGAATAATTGAAGCACTAACGTACAGAGGTAGGAATGATCGTGACGATAAAATGCGTGAGATCGATTGTAGGACGGAGCTCTATCGAGGCTCGTACTTTCCAAGGACAACACGAGATCACAATAGAAAATTTTAACCTGTGAGAGACAATCCTTAGATAGGTTTTGGTACGTTGCATCCCCTGCCAACATGTAGATGTAGATATAGATAATTATACCTAATGATGAAAATGACCTTAGGGTTAGAATTAAGTGCTTAAGGAACGCAGAAAGAACTGCTAGAAAAAGGTGGTTACACCGATCCCTTATTAATAGTTTTTATGACAAAAAACGGTGATATTATACAACATAGATATGATTAAGGACATCCCCTGGCATACAATTTTGGGTTATATCACATGAATGAAAATATAATTGCAATATATTTTAATCCGCTATATTTCTGAGCATAATACGATAGGTGTAGTTCGAAGGTAATAATCCTATTTTCTGCAGGAGGTATCCTATCGATAATTAATTCATCGTGTTAAAATACCTTTCAAAGCGTTGGCGATAAATTAATTTATATCATGTTTACGTAGAATACTATAATTAGGATATCTCATTGAAAAAAAAATAAAAATATCTATTATTGGTTCCGGTGATGGATATTTAACATTCAGAAACTAAATCAATAGTTTTTGAGTGAAATGCACTATAAACTACCAATGTAGTTTTCACAATTATCCATTTTTCAGTCATGTCTCAGCTATTATATACATTTAATCTGATGTCAGAAATTCCTGGAATGTACTAGGAGATAATCATACCGTCGTTGTGATTAACCAATCGGTAATATATGCCTGATTCGTAGCCGTATGAATGTTTTGCGTAACTTCTCACTTACTCCTATACAATCTTGTAATTCTACGCTAGTTCCAATTATATTAAGTTGTTGGTATAACTATATCTACAGTGTATTTTCAAATAATTTATGGAAAAAATCCATTTCTTTTTATCCTTTAATTATATTTGCAATGTAGCTACAACTTTTTATCAGATTCATGAAAGTTTCAGTTACCTGTCGAACATAACTCTTAAATAGGCTAATAACATTGATTAAAACGATGGTTCTTTAATTTGAGTAATTATTCGTTTTTCAAGTTTATATACTAAATATCATATAATTAATGGATCTTCTTAAGTTTTCGCCTATTTCACAGAAATCGGCTGATAATTTCGTGTCGTAAACGGAGGAATTACGTTTATCACAAACCTATTCATGCGCGATCCCTTTCATTATTCAGGGCGTTCACCCACTACAACCCTTGTCGACCCATTTTTGAAAAGTTACCCGTTCCTCGCGTGGGCGAAGCATTGCGGTTCATTTGCGTCACAAATGGAAATTACCGACTATTCAGCGAGCACCGATAAAGATGAGATTGAGTGGAGATAACGTATTACGGTCGTAAAAGAGACGTCGCACCTCCCAAAAGGGCATCCCGATGATATTCTCGCGCGATAATGTTTTGCAATAACTTTCCTGAGGGAGTTACATCATCTGCTTTCCGAAGTTATTTCCTCCCTATTTACTCAGCGAACTCTCATAACAAGCAACGTTATATTATAGGTCGAGTTTTCAATTAAATGCGACTTCATGCTAAACTCCAATGAATTTTCAGTTCCCACTATCGGTGGTGAATCTTCGAGGAGTAGCCTGGATATTGATCGTGGAAGTGGAGGAACTGGCCTCCTCACACTAGCACGATTACGACAGCATGAAACTTGGTCGACAAAATTTAACCGGAGCTTAAAAATGTCAATAACGCTCGTGTACACGGCAAACATGCTCAACGTTTATGCCAACATGTAAAGGTGTTTAGTAATTATTATCGTTAGAAAAATATTTCGCGTCCACCTAACACCACAAACTTTTAAACTTTTATACCTCCGTCACTGATTACGCTTTAATTTCAGAGATGACATTACTAATAGGTATAATATATCAGCATTTACGCCTTGAGAAATTTTATTTAAGTATTTATTTTTTCTTTGCACAAAGTGAACCCGTCCGTCCATCCGTAAGTTAAAACTCGAAAACCGCTGAGCGTATTTTTATTAAATTTGGTATCGGGGAGTTTTGCTAAAATGGATTGACCGATTCAAATTTTCGTTAAAATCGGACAATTATTACGACTACTTTACATTAAGACCTACATGTATTCTACAACGTGCTTTACTAGCTTTTCGTTAAATACTCATCTGAGCGAAAATATTAAGAACATTGTGAAATCTCAAAGAACGCATTTGGAAACCCGGTGTAATCTGACACGTTGTACACCTTACCAATTTTGTTTGATGTATATTCGTGTAATCCATTGCAGTGTGATATTTATTTATTAGTTTCAATCGACCCTGGTGGATTCACTCTGTGATTTGCGACGTTATATCTCGCAAATAATAAACAATTCCTAAGTTACCTCAGTATGAAGACATTTTAAACTTTCTAATATTTGTGATAAAAAGAGATGAAAAATCAGTTTCCTTTGTCAGATTTTGCAAGTCTTGCAATTTTAGAGAAAACTTTATTGAAAACTCAATGGCAGACAATTATTAGTCTATCACGTGTAGATTCCAATCAAGTAAGACACGTTACTTCCAACCAACATGTTATTCTTCGTAAGGCGAAAAAATAAATATCCCCATTGAGCGATAGATTTTTACAGTACTTAATATTTATTTCCTATTTTAAATCGTTGAACTTCCGCAGATTTTTCACTCGCATGAAGTTTCTTTCAAGAGATACGATGTGCTAAAACATCCGTGATATCAATTTATAAAGGGACCTAACAAAAGCTTTTGTGGTATTACAGTATGCATATTTTAAATAATTGCTTGAAATCTGAAAAGTGATAGCTCATTCCGAATATGTACATACATAAGCAATGAGGTTTAATGCAGTTACTTTTGCTGCGGAAATACCGTTTTTTTAAACAAATACACGTAGCCAATGAACAGATATATTTGTTTTTCATTTGGTAACAGATCGCGGTAAGGATCATTTATCCGGAGAATTACAATATGGCTAAAATGTGTAAATTCGTCAAAGCAAGTAAAATTTGCCGCAGTTGAAATTTATAAATCTGTCGTATTTTCGGATTTGGAACATTGACTTTTAAATGACGATTTTATTTATTTTGTTAAAAAATTTAAAACTCTGTGTCATCTTAATTACTTGTATAAATTAAAGTAAACAAGATTATAAAAAAATGTTGATCCGAAAACTAATTTACGCGGTATTATGGAATTTGCCGCACTGAGTAAATAAGATTTTTTTTCATCTAGCAAAAGAGAAAAAATGCATTAAATCTGTTAAAAAGGTAATTATTATTTAATAATGGAGCGAGCTATGAGAAATGTTTACTTTCTTCATATACGTAATATAAGGGAAAGTATTGTTTTCATGAAAAAAATCGACTTCGAGATACCAACGGAACACGTTTTGAAAAAATTCTCGATATCTGTGTGTGTGTATGTGTATGTTATAGCTATTTTGTGGGTGCTTTAACTCAAAAACCATTAATCAAGTCAGCGCGAAATTTTATATTTAAAATTCTTATAAAAGTCACAAGAACTGATTAGTTTTTGATGAAAATTGTTAAAACGGAAGTTGGTGTTTTCTCTTGTCACATTCGTTATTTTGAAATATTTGCTTTAAAAATTTTAATGTGTAAAAATGTACTAAAATAAAAGTTGTAGGAAATGTAATTGTCTATAACCTTTTGCTGAAACATTTTTCCATATAATGTTGTTTAAGAGATATCTTATATTTTTAGCGGACACCACCACGCCACCTACTGACGACTATTGTAACAATTGAAGCTTAGTAACGTCTTAGTAACGCTCCTTTCTCTTTTCTTAATTTTTGGAGCTTTGTGACTATATCCAATATCAGCAGGTTATGGTTTCAGTTTATTTCTGTTCTTTGTAAAGTCTAAAATTTTCTCTCAGTTTCTTAAAATATTTATTATTATGTAACCTATTTGGAATTTTTAGAAATATTACAGATATGGAGAAAGTCATGTGGTGACCACATCAGATTTTTTCAACAGCATTCTATAGATCAATTCGTATCTTTTCAATCCATTACCCACAGCTAATTGTTAGGAGTTACGCGACAAAAGCTTAAATAAACAAATCAACGGTTGTTAAATATTGATTAGTGTCCAGGGCACGGATTTTCCTCTAATTAATTGACGTTGACGATGTAATAATGAAAATATACTTAAAAAGTTTTGATACCCGTAGGCATAAATACATAACTTTGTTTAAAGGTCTGTGTACCGTGAAATTCTCTTTATCGTTGAAACTGTGCCACGCCCACGAAAACGTGGGAAACCTCTTCTTTGAATCCATGAAACTGAGTGAACGATTGGCGTCCATATACAGAGTAACCATAACAAACGGCTCAATGTCTTTTTTTATCTACCGACTAGAAAGATATATGTCCAAACTTGAGTATTGCCATTTAAATTTCTCTTTTTCTGAAATATTTTAGATTTCATTGGGCGAGCGAAATAGGTGGGATCACTAGCATTAGGAAGCAACTGCCAGTACGTTTATAGATGCGCGTATTAAACGCATAACTCTTGAGGGAACGTGACTGCAGAACGCGTTTCTCGTGCTCCATAACGAGCTTCTAGGGAAGCATTAATTGTGCACCTCTTGAATTTTCTTCCATGACACCGAATATAACACACTTATCTGGGTTGAAGCACGGTTGCCGAATACATGATCGTCATTAAGAATGAAATATGTATTTACTGGCACTTGAAAAATGACAGGCGTCAAAAGAACCGTTTTTTCGTCCTGTTTTCTTTTAGTTTCAGTAGTATTTTGAGAAGCACGTTAAATTATCGATGGTCGCAAGAAAATTGATCTGCATTATAAAAGTGTAACCACAATAGACATATTGATATAAACTCCTGCTGTAAAAGGAGAGTTTCCAGCTGATAAATATTAGCACAAAATACACATAATTGGTGCAGATATGCGGCGACACTGCTATAATTCCGCTCCTAGAAATGAAATGCCTGGGGCGGTCGCCTTTCGAGCTTACCTGATATCAACGCCGTGAAAATGAAGGTATTCCTTTGCTAGGGAAAATATGCAAAGCGCATAAATTTTAATTTTGCTGGAAATCATAAACATATTTTTACAGGATGGTATGAATGTACTGGATTATTTTAAAAGGCCGATATTGTTTCCGTTTTTCCTGTTAAATAAAAGTTGATAAAATTCGTAAAAATATTTTCATTTTCCTTGATATACTAAGCATGATAAATGAAATCCCATTTTTTATAAGTTTGAATCATCTTTACTTTGTATCGTTTTGTAAATTGTTTTTGCAACTAAAGTAAAATAATTTTTAACTAATGCTATAAACTTGAAAAATCATATCTTGCTTTAGGTAATGGGTAATTATCCTGACTGTTAGGGAAGTCTCTTTCATAGACCACACAATGATTATCGAGAAAATGAGATGTTTTATTGTGAAGCTGTTTCAGTTTATAGTTCTAGGCTCCTTGCCAGAGACTTGACTGCTATCCGCATAATAACTGGAGGTACGAAGCTAAGCTTACCTCTATATTTGTTTGCAAAACGTGCGCGTATACTCAAGATATTGAAAATCTGACCAAGACATTAAGATTCACCTACTTACAGTTCATAATAGTCTTAATTTATGAATTTCTTGTATCTTTTACTGAGAGTCCACTTAAAAATCATTTACGGACGGATCAAATGGATTTACACGTATCTTCGTTTATGCCTCATCATTATATATAGACGTTCCTTACAGAGGAGGAGAAGGATACTAATGTCCAGCCCGAACTACAAAAGCTACAGAGCTGAAAGTTTTAGTTTTTGTAGATATAATGGAGAAACTTACAGATAAAAAAAGACTTCTTACCTAAGTTACATGAGTTCGACTCCAGAAATTCTGAAATTTGCGTTTTCTGCCATAAGAAAAGCATTGCGCCATTTTTGTAAAATAATTTTGGGCACTTGCCGGTAAGCTAGAAAAATGAAATTTTCAGTGTTGCTAGATGGCCGCAATGTATATTAGGAATTATTGTCACTTTTGCTTTCAGTGTCTTGGGTTTGACTCCAGAGACCCCGGAATATCTCCCATAAGATAGCATCTAATAAGTTTAGGAAGCTGAAATTTTGCAACACTATAGAAGTTTTTTCATAACCAACTATAAAAATAAAAAATTTTAATGTTGTTAATTTTTAGGTTTTTTTAACCCCATTTGAACATTAAAGTTTAATAATTTTTATCTTGAAAACTATATGCTGTAGGTTCGAGTTTTTTAAATAATTTTGTAGAAAATTATACATAAAAAAATGAAAATTTTAAAAAATTTCAAAAATTTGACCGCTAAAAATTCGCAATTGTTTAAACATATTTTTGAGGTTTGTGTATTATCAAATGTGCTAGAGAGCTGAAATTTTTTTACCGGTTGATTTTGTGAAAAAAACGAAATAAAAAAATTATAAAAATTTTGATATTTTAATTTTTTTGGCTATTAAAAATTCTTCAAGTTTAAACAAATAGGTATATGTTTAGATACTTTGTGGCCAGCCAGGAAGCTGAAATTTTAATATTATGTAGAGCTCAGTGCATTTAAGCTAGCAAACATTTGAAAAGCTCCAACAAAGTGTTATTGCGGCCGCATTAAACTTTTGAAATTTAAACGATTAAATAAATATTTTTTTCACTTCTAAATGTGCTACAATTTCAAATTTGACAAAAATGTGTGGAATTAGCACCTTACATTGGATAAAGTGTAATATTCATAAAATTTCAAATTGAATTCATTGTTTTAATAAAATATTGTTCAATAAGGAAAGATAGAAATTAGGTGCAGAGGTGAAATATTCTGAATTAAAAAAATGTATCTAATAATGCTATATCTCTTTGAAATATTAATGTTTATCAGGGTCAGATGAAATGCTTGCAGAATGCAAGCACCAACTACTTGTATCTAATACCAGTACTCAAGACCAATGGATGGATTTCTCCATTTTTTACGGATAATTTTTTTCCTACTGAAAATCCTCAGAAAGTTATGTACGTTAGCTTTTTCAGTAACATATATTTTAAAATCATTTTGTTATTCTTTTCATTGTCCACATTTTGTTACCTTTAGATGTGATCAAACCATTTTTCGAATACTCAATGGTTCTCCTTTGAATATTTTGATGAGATATATCTTTATATTTATTCATTTTTATGGTTCTAAATCTCGGAGTTATAGTGATTTTGCTTTTATCAGCTCTTTCCATTTTAAAATAAATATTAATTCGCAGAAATGAGAGTTTGATATTGTTGTGTTGACTATCGAATTGTCTCTCATAATACGTTACATAACATATTTTTTCGTTAAAAATGGTCCAGCGATATGCTTTTTTTCGATGTATAGAATTATGATGACGCTCCGACGCAGATAAACCAACGCAGAAAGGGATTAAAACAAATAACAATAACCTGGCTTTTGCTTCACAAACATCATTTCTGATTAAAAAAAATAATATTTAAAATTATTTCAAGTCTATTCAGAAGAGAATTATTGGACTCTTTATGGCTGTAAATCATAAGATAAATTTTGTATTCAGTTGCCCGTTTTTTTTCGATAATTCATTTTATACTTGAGAATGTACGTTTTTTGATGTTGAGGAGATTTGCATCACGTTGTTTCTCTGGTAACCGATCCCATTGCGACCTCAACGCTATATCACAAGATGCTCTCGGCCGCGCCCACTTTTCTTGCCTCTCCCGTACTCATCACAATCACATTATACTTCCTGCTTCTCCCCCTGAAATGTTGACTTGCCAAAATGTTTGCAAAAGACGGTAACAGGGCCGCCTAAATCGCCTCGCCAACCTTGAACCAGAGGCATTTCCTCTTTCATACAGGCGAAACATTTTGGTTGGCTTTGGTGCAATGCACCCCCTGCCACCCACCATTTTGGTGTATTGCAGGATTTAGATATAGATAAATCAGCTAAAGTCCACTAAAGCCTCTGACCAACGCGCAGAATTGGCTAAGTAGTGATACCATTACATTATTTCTTTTGGAATTATTGCCCATGCTTACTTTTAAGTATGAAGTTATTTTTAAATATTTTATTATCTATTGAAAAAGATCCGACGATGGCCAGAGTGATTCTTCGTCCGATGAAAGCAAAGATATACCAGTTGAAAGAGATTTACCTGATTCATTAGTTCATGTTCTCAATGAAATTGATTGGAATCGCGAGACTGAACCTGAATATTTTTGAGAAAACATTTTGTCTTAAAAATGTATGTATTCATAATAGATAACGCGAACTAAGAAACTCCATAGGAGTACATGAAAGGCTGTATAACTCGCGCGTTATACATGTGAGTTTATGACGGCTCCGATTGATATCTTATTATGTCGGTTCGCTTTTCCCCCTGTGAATCTGAGTTCCAATCCTGAGTACCTTATCGTAAATCGTGTTTACAAATAACTTTGGTCAATGATTAATTTATATTTATAGGAATATAATAAACTTTTTTCTGGTTACTGGAATAATGTTTAATACTCTCGATATTTCTAGGAAATGGTATAAGTAAATGGTTAATAATGATATAAATTCATTCCAACTTTTAAAAATTAAACCCGAGATTGAATATGTAAAAATTTTCAAAAATAAATGCATTTTTATGAATTTTATGTATTTACGGTCAAGTTTTTTCATCTGAATTTATAAAATAAACTATGTCTTTATTATTGTAGATTGGTTTATAATACGATAACAGCCAGTCCGATCTTTACCACACATAAATCGTTTAGATTGTGGGTACATAAGATAGGGAGTTCCTCTTTAATAACATCAAGATTTCGAGGAGTGATTCCTTAAGCCATCATATTGACCCAAAAAACAGTGTTAAATGTTTTAGACTTATGTTTAAAAAAGGTTAGGATTTAGACAAGAGATTCATGCTTAAATTCATAGATTACAAAAAAAAACAAATTCATCGCAGATTTTTATAAAAATTAGTTTTTAACCTGAAATGGTGCATTATTTTTAGTGAAAGAATTTGTTGTAGACACTTAAACAGCCTTCAGCGCTTACGCCGTGTTGTACGTTGAACATTTGCTCATTTTCATGCCTGTTTCGCTTCGCTTCGGTTCGTCCGTGCATCCGTACGCATGTTAATTCTCGACTTCTACGTAGCGGATTTTCATGTGATTTTGTATTAAGGACTTCTGAGAAAAGGCAATATTAAAATGAGATAAACTGTTCACCTAACTCAATCAGTGGTGCTACTTTATTGGAAAACATAAACGAATTTTCTCTCAAATCTCGTCAAATATTATTCCTCAAAAACGTTTTTGAATAAAATTTATAGAACGATTTAAATAAATATATTTCTAGTCAAATACATTTTTAGCGTAGAAGAAACCGTTATCAGGAAAATAAAAAAAGAATGACGTAATTCACTTTGAGTTCAAATTACTTATTGTATATTTTTTGTTGTCAACGAAAACAATCTTCGTAGCAATTGAAATAAAAAAGGTTTTATTATAACTGCGTAAATACGTTGAATTAATTTTCGTGCTCAGGTAGCATTTAGTGAAAGGAAATGAATTATCTACGACCAAGTAATGCACATAAATATGTTTATTTCCCTAGCGTACACACCGTTTGTAATAGAAAAGAAATAGAAAATTACAAAGGAGTGAAAGTTACCGTAAAGATTATATTATAACTACTTAACTCAGGTGGGATATGTTATAAATAATTCTAATTATTAGATTAATTGCAACTGATAAGAGAATAAATCGGTAAATCAAAAACTTGGGTAGTATTTCCTTGGCATTGTTTGATAGGTATTATATAATATACTAGCGTAATTTTTTTTCAAATATGACGTGTATGTGTGGATTAAGTACAAAATTTAAAGCACTTTCCATTCTTCCTCCTCTTCACTCTTCCTTTCTCCTATTTTCATCCATCCCATTCTCCCTTCCTCTCCTACTCCTTGGAAAACTAGACTTCCGAGTCTCAATCTCACCCTAATAAAATCCATTATCTATCTATCTCTCCCCCTCTTCCTCCTTTTGTCTCCTTCTCTCTCTCTCTCTCCCCTCATTTATCTCTCTCTTTCTCACCATCCCTCCCTCTCCTCCTCGAGTGTCTTTCTTTCTTCGATACTACATCTGTTACCTTTCCGTCTTTTTGTAGTGTTTCAGGAAAATAAGTTGCTAAGATTGAGAGCTTTATATACTAGAGATTAATGGAAGACAATTTCAGTTACAAAAGCAACCAAAAGCATGAAAGCAGACTGTAAAAAATGTATAAACCCCTATTAGCCGCATTAGTCCGCATCTGTGTCTTTCGCATGGAGTGGATTGTTGCATAATCACAGAGGGACTGATAACTTCTAAATTAAGCGCAAGGTAGTTTCGACGAAAGTTGGACTATGCCAAATTTCCATAGATAACAACTGGCAAGACATCAACAGGCGAGGGGAAGTTGTATGAATGGCGTAGTCACGGTGCGCAAAGCGTGTATCATCCGGAGAATAGGAAATCCTATCTCGATAAACATACCCATTATCCTTACTAAAGAAAACTAATAATGTGAGTCAGCATAAAAGACTCTCATTTTTGCGAAATAAAAATGACACAGTAACAATTTCGATTTTAGGTTACCGTAACAAATGAATAGTTTTGATTTATCATAAAATAGCTCGAACGCATAATTCTTTTTTGCAACAAACGGTATACTTAAAGCTCAAATGCTATTTCGTAGTAAATTAATTCAAGGATTTAAGAAGTGTGGGTTTATTTGATGAATTTAACGAGGATAATTCCGTCAGAGAGGTTACCTTTATGAATATAGCGAGCTCAAGCAATCCGAGAGATGAGAAGATTGGAGAAATTTCCTTCTGGAATGCCGATTAAGGGATTAATTAGCTTAGTGAGGAACGCTCAAAATATGGAAATTGGAATGCAGTTATACAAAGCACGTTTCAGAAATTTTTATCCCTATTAAAATAGCAAATTGAAAAGGGGATTTTACGCTTTCGATTCGGATGAATCAATGAATCTGGTTCAAATTCAAGTAGGCGCTGCGTCAAAAATATTAATTTAACTATTTCTGCGATCTTGTGTTACAAACTCTATGTTATATTGCTGATGGTTATATAATACCCTATAAGATATATGATATCTGATCACAGTAAAACTAATTGATAAAAATTAAATTAAAATTTTGCTTCCATATTAGTGCAATTAAAGGAAAAAGAAATTCAAATATTCAGTAGGAAGTGGTTAGGTTAGGGATTCTAGAAATTTTATAGCTATAGAAGTTTCAATTTTAAGGTCATTGAAGTATAAAGTTTTATGAAAATTAATTTTCTTGGTCTGTTTCAATTGTCCCATAGAACATTTTTCAAAACTTTTGGTTACTAGTGAACACAAAAATTTAAACCATTACTATTAGAAAATTTGTAGAACCCCAAAAATCGATGTAACTCCTGTTATTAGAATTTTTTCGTTTTTAGGGCGTTAATATGAAATATATAGTTTATTTATATATTTGGATTTTTAGGCATATGAAAATATTTATTATTCAATGGATAATTTATATACACATATTATATAAATAGATTACATCCTTGTAAAACAGAGATTTAGGAACAGCATAAAGAACGCCAAGGCATTGCAAGGAGCAGACATTGATTCAGATCACAGCCTTCTAATACTTGACGTGAGTACAAGGCTCAAACAAATAAGAAAAACGAGAAGAGAAAGACAGACCTGGGACCTAGAAAAACTGAAAGAAAGGCAGGATGTAGTCAGCATGAAGTTGGAAGATAACCTAAGAAAGTTGGAAAACAAACCGAAGACCGTCGATATAGAATGGGATGAAATTAAAACCAGTATCAAGGATACCATGGATAAAGAGATTGGAAAACAAGAGAAGAAAATCAGAAAACCATGGATCACGAAGGAAATGCTGGAGAAAATGGATGAGAGACGAAAATGGAAAAACGTTAACAGTGAAGAAGGTAGAGACAACTATAGGCGTATAAACAATGAGTTGAGAAGGGTAACAGATAAAGCTAGAGAAAATTGGCTAAAAGGAAAATGTGATGAAATAGAACAAATGGAGAAATTAGGACGGTACGATATGATGTACGCTAGGGCACTGGAATTAGAAGATAAGAAGTCTAATGGAATTTGTGGTAAAGGAATTATGAATACGGATGGGAAGATAGTCTCAGAAACAAAGGATGTAGCACAGGTATGGGAAGAATACATTAAGGAATTATACAGCAAACAGACAGGAGCGGCAAAAATAGAACTGGAAAATGAGGAAAACATTGAAGAAGACAACTTAGGACCAAGTATTATGGAGAGCGAAGTAGAAAAAGCGATAGTGGAACTTAAGAAGGGGAAAGCCACGGGCAGCGATGGAATACCGGCTGAGATACTTAAAGTCATAGGATCAGAAGGACTAAAAGCGATCACGAAATTAATTAATAAGATTTACGACACGGGAGAGTGGCCTCAGGATTTCCTAGAAGTAACAATGATCCCTCTAAAGAAGAAGCCAAAGGCAATGCAGTGTAAAGATTACAGAACTATAAGCCTTCTGTCACACACATCGAAGATCATCACGAGGATTCTTAATAAAAGGCTGGAGAAAAAGGCAGAAGAAATAATAGGGGAAGATCAATTCGGTTTCAGAAAAGGACGAGGAACTAGAGATGCTATAGGAGTAGTTAGAATCATATCAGAAAGGGCAATAGAATACAGTCAAGATATCTGCGCATGTTTCGTAGACTGGCAGAAGGCCTTTGATAGAGTAAATTGGGTAAAGTTGATGAAGATATTAAAGGATATAGGTGTAGACTGGAAAGACAGGAGACTGATTAGGAATCTATATGAGAATCAAGTTGTAAAGGTCAGGTTTGAGAATGTGGAAACCTGCGGAATAAATATCGGTAGAGGAGTAAGACAAGGATGCTGCCTATCGCCAACCCTATTCAATATATATGGAGAAAGTCTAATGCAAGAAGCTTTAGAAGGCACAGGGGATTTCAAAATTGGAGGAAGGATTATAAGAACAGTAAAATACGCAGATGATCAAGTACTTCTAGCAAGAAAGGAAGAGGAGCTACAAAAAATGATAAATAGACTAGTGATAACAGGTAGAAAATACGGTATGGAAATAAATACAGAAAAATCCAAGGTCATTCGAATATCGGGTAAAGAAGAGAATCTGAACATAACTATTGGGGGAAAGCCATTAGAACAAGTTTCAGAATATAAATACCTTGGAAGTATCATAACACGAGAGGCAAAATGTACGGATGAGATCAAAACTAGAATAGGAAAAGCAAAAGCGGCTTTCAGGAGAAAGAAACAACTACTTACAGGGAATATAAGGGAAGATATCCGCAAGAAGTTGATAAAATGCTACGTATGGAGTATAGCATTGTATGGGGCAGAAACATGGACGCTAAGGAAAAATGACATCAAATACTTGGAAAGCTTTGAAATGTGGACTTGGAGGAGAATGCTGAAGATAAAATGGACAGATAGGATGAAAAACGATGAAGTGCTACGAAGAATAGGAGAGAAGCGAATGATTATACAGACTATCAGAAAGAGGAAGGCTAACTGGGTTGGACATTACCTGAGGAGAGAGAGTATGATTAAAGACGTGTTAGAAGGAAAACTAGATGGGAAAAGGGAAAGAGGTAGGAAAAGGTTTCAGCTGATAGACGATTTGAAAGGGAAAGAGAGTTATCAAGATATAAAGAGGACAGCGGAAAATAGGAGTATATGGAGAACCAGGTTTAACCATGAATAATCACGGACCTGTCTACGGACAGACTACCTATGATGATGATGATTATATAATACATTTACAAATTTGCATACATTTGCTATTTAAAATTATATGAGATTTTGGTAAATTTCTCAATAATTTCATTTTCTTAAGTGCTGTACGTTCATACACTTTTTCTCCTATTAATTTGGAACATTTCAGCACATCTATTTCAATGCGTTACAACTACCTTACTCCACTTGATGCCCATATGCTTCTGGGTGTTTTAGAATTTTTTCCAACTTATACGACAGCATCTTTAACTAAATCTTGTGAAATGTAGAGTTCCAACATATAATCAATGGAAGTATTTAACTTTCGGGTATGCCGTAACCAAAATAAGTTGGAAATGATACTGCTGTTGGTTTTATGACACGTCTCAGTGTCTCCAAAATCAATTCGAACCAATGAAATGTCTATTGAATCAGCCTGGTATCGGTACATTATGGGTATATAATTTTGGCAATTGTATCATTAGCTTCTTTCACCAGTCTACATTTTTCTGCACAATATATTTTTGCGCCTACAAACCTTTTCAATCATTTCAGTAGCCCTTCTGTTTTGTTAATGTCATTGGTTGTTATTTTATTTAAGTGAGTATTTTCTAAATTTCGGTTGCAATCTCTCGGTTATTCTTGAACAAATAATGCTTTCATCAAAATTCACAAATTTTCATATTATTTTAACAACTTATTATTTCGTCGTTCAACCATTTTACGTGTTGACTTTATTCTAAGAGCCGTAACTATTGCAAAATATCCTATTTATTGTTTTGGTATATATCTATCAGAACTTCAAATTGATCTTTCGTCAATTTGCCAATTTTAAAATTATTTAAATTTTCAATAAATTTCGAATGTTTTCTGCAAGATCGCAAAAACCCAATTATCTCCATGAATATGTTTCAGATCGTAAATATATTCAGGTCGATGAAGCACCGGATTTCTAGATTATTGTCATAAATGTATAAAGCATCCAAAGAGCAGAATATGCATTCCGCCGAAAGCTGTATTGTTCTTTACAACTTTTCCAATACCAAATTTTGCGACTTTTACGATCGAGGATTCGCGTACTCGCGGTAAAGTTTTGAGAAGCAGTTTTGCCGTTCGCGGCCTATGCGCCTTGACTAATTGCAAGCTGGCACGGACATAACGGCAAATGCTATAAGATAATATATCATTGGTGCAGTTAATATTGTAGCACAGTAAAAGTCATAAATTATACAGTTTTATGAATTAATCTTAAACAAAATAACCTTATGCAATCAATTAACTTTTAAAGACCCCCAACAACTGCGCGAGTTTTGGTTTTCCTTCGCGGTCGCCCATCGTACTAAGATAACATGTCGCTTAAAATCTGTATCATAATCTGCCCACGTATTAGTATATATAACTCGTTCTTCATACAGGAGACGAAAAAAGCTTTTTATTTTCCATTCAAAAGAATTAACCGGGATATTCAAGTGCAGTATATTTATTTTGTTTAGAGTTTGAATAATCGTTCATTTTTATGTGCATTAAATTAAATTATTTAACGCATATACCGAATATAAATACCTGCACGTTGGCTCCCGCTCCCGAATTTAATGTGGTGCAACCAAATAATGATTGTTGGTATTCTGAAAAAATCGTGTATATCATGAACTATCGGTGAAACAAGAAGTCCAAACCAGGACTAATTCAGACTGGTTTCCCAAAGTTGACGTCCCCTGTTAATTCCTTATATTGACAGGAAATGCTTCAGTGTGTTACTCATTCCAAGGAACTCTCATACCATAAATACAATTTTTAATTCATAGTGTATCAATGATAGAGAAAATTTGGAAAACAAATAACCGTAATTGTCCGATTATAATACGCACGAACTAAATGTGAAAAATGTCTTATCACTATACATAATACGCACCTAATTTTTTGTATAAAGATGAGTGTAACTTTTCACTAGATACACGATACAGTTCTTGCTTTGGGGCCAAGTGATATTCGTGCGAGAGAGTTTACGAAGATATCACGTTACGTTCTGACTCACTTATTAAAGATCGACGCAATGTATTAAAACATGTACGGCATGGATGTTTCTGAAGACGACATCGTATGGGATGATGATTTCGGTGAAGTGAATAACGCGGATGAAGACGACGTTCTCGGCGATGTCATTTATGCAGACGATGAGAGGTAACACAAGATCGCGGATGAACTATTTGAAAACAGTGAGGGCAGTGATTGTGAATTCGGAGATTTGGGTGATTAGGACAGCTATAAATAAATTGATAATTATTGTGTTTTGTTTAGAAATTTTTTAAAATAAATGCTATCAAAATGTAATGAAAAGTACAATTTGCTTAGAAATACATGTCTGAAAATTAAATTATTTCCTTATTAGAAAAATGATATGCGTTTGTTACCAAGTATAATACGCACCCAATGTTCTTGCCAATATTTGAGGTAAAAAATGCGTATTATAATCGGAAAATTACGGTAATAGAGGTTAAAAATACTAAAACCAATGTCAAAACCTTTTTCTGACATTATATATTGCATGTATTTGTTAAAAATAAACGAATTTAATAAATGTTACTGTTTATACGCTAATATGTATTGATCAACTGTCCATTGGTTAAGGATAGTCGAGTGGAAAAGAATTAAACCATTTGTTTACTCATCTATGCTCATGCCGAGTTCGGTAATACTCGTATCCATAGCAATACTACCATAAAATGCGATTTAAAATAAAAAGCGCTATGTTTTAGTAGAAATTCAAGAAAATGCGATTAATGATGAATATTCTGCGATATTAATTAGAATTTACATTCTTTTGCCTTATATCAGTACAAACCTCGCTCCGATATAACAATTTTATGATATTTTAAAGTATTAAAGAAAATATCTCTGCACGATGGATTTGAGACTTCCTATGTAAAACAAATAGGGAAGAAACGTACCTGGAATCGAACCAGAGACTTCAATCATCGCCAAATCAAATATATCCCGGATGTGGGCCCTGTTAGCACGAGTTTAATACCAAGTTTCATGAAAATCGGTAAATTTATGCAAAAGTTGTTTGTAAGGGACACACGCATACATAAATACACACAGATAGGACTATTGCATAAGGCTATGTCTTCTTTGGAAACCAGCATAACAATTTTCAAACAATAAGAATTTTATAATAAATATATTGAAAAATTACGAGTTTTGATTGAGAAAAGAAGCTCATCGAACGGCATGCGTTCCAGAAAAGCGTTCGTAAAACGATAATTCGTTTAACGATCGTGATTTTTCCGTTGACTTCCCTGGTAAAACTCTAGACGCGTTCAGACAAAAGATTTTTTATTCTTCAATTTATAAGTCTTAGCTATCAAAATATCTGCCAAATCAACTACAATAGTGGATCATCTAGAAAACCGAAGCAGCAAAAATTGAGCATAGAAATAGGTACAGTTCCGTCTATTGTATGATACGAGAAAATTCAACTTTCGAATGAAAAACAGAACTTCCCAACTCCGCCAATAAAGAATTAAAAATTCGTCTTGATTTAAAAATCACCAGGAAATAATTAACAAAATGTTGAACAGCTATGAGATAATTACGAGCAAGTACGATAAATGTGGCCCCGGCAATGGCTTGAAAACAAATCCTCGTGATGTAGCGATTATGTATGAACCGCGAGAAAACGAATGCGACCGAATGACAAAGTTACAGATTGAATTATAGAATGGCTGTGGGAAAGACTGCGTAGTGCACTTTCTCCTTATCAGTACACAAGAGGTCCTTCAAGTCTAAGTGGATATTTGTAAATATATTTTGAGTGCCAAACAGCACGTTCGGTGACGTCATATTAAGCCTCTCAAGAAATGCAGGCGATAGGAAAAATTCGTGGTAAAGTGGACACACGAACAATCTATGGGTAAACGAGACGGTTTTTGTGACTTCATGAGATGTCAAAATTACCCGAGTTTATTCGATCTGAGTTGATACATGTTATTTAGTTCGTTAAAATGAACAGAATCTTTGGTGAAAAGTATAGCTATAAAATTCAATTCATTCGTTAAAACGAACATTCGTTCAACGAAGCTTGTATTAACCTGCATTGGAATACAGAGTAATTATAAACAAAATGCAAATACAACAGTATTTTCTTTTTTGCGGCAAATACTCATCACCGCAGCAGACGCGACCTTGCTGTATAGAGCTTTCTCACAATGCCCTATTTACTTATACTTGAGATATAAGAGGTGGAAAGAACGTAGATCCCACAATTAAGAGAGAGAGAGAGGGAGATAAGCTTTCTCAAATTACTTTAGTCTCTTTCCTCTCCCCTGGACCTTTCACCTTCAGCATTTTTGCCTCGGACTGTCTTGACGTCATACTTCTTGGAAGTTCTGTTCCCATTCCCCAGATCCCAGGTCAAATAAAGCATCTGTAAGTGGTCTCCTATTTTATTTATAACTAAGCGTTTGCGGAACATGCATTTTCTAAGTTATACTGAAAGTACGCTATACAGTCGTTTCTGCTCTAACGTAACAGTTGCATTCTTGAGAACCCCTCGTAATATAAAAATCGCGTGATAGAAACTACTGATTTATTAGGAATCAATAGGTTAGGGGGTAGATGGCTCGAGAAATAATGCCACTGGACGATATATAGTAATATTTTGGGACATATGGCTTAGTTAATATTATTTGTGACATCAGGCTGTACAAATGGATGGATTTTAAAATCCTAAGAATTTTGTTTCAAAATACCTTAGAATAAAGTACCCTTGATTGTTGCGCAATATCGTTTATCTCTTCAGAATGCCTTAAAAGAGTAATATTATCCTCAAATATGAGATATCATTCGATTTAGTATAACCATATAGGCTGAAGTAAGATTTCGAGTCGATCGCGGTGGAGGCGTAACATCATAGAGCTTAGGTAAGGTTGCTTAGCGTACATTGTAATATCACTGGATGCCATATAGTGATTTTAAGAGATATATGGCATATGTAGTATTATTTTTGTGTTCAGGGTCTATAATTGGATTGATTTTAAGCGAATTCTCTTCACCCATTTTTGAATAATTCAAATTTTTCTAAAAATCGCCAAGAAGAAACTACCCTTTATTTTTGTGCATTATTATTTTTATGAAAGAGGGTCTGCAAAAGATGATATGTTGCATAAATGCGAGATACCATTCGATTTTATGCACGCGTTTTGGGCCTAGAAACGCGAACAGACAGACAGATAGCATGCCAAAAACAACTTTTATGGACACCTAAATCGTGTATTTCCATTAAAATCTCGAAGTCGAATTTTTTCACTATCATAATACTTTCTCAATATCCCCACGCATATGAGAAAGTAAAAGTTCCTATAAAGAAGCGTTTAAGTATTAAATATTCCAATTTGGAGGTCGGGCTTTGCTGAATGCTTATAACGGGTTACATTGGGGGTAGGGCTGGAGTGGAAAGCCTTTTATCATTGGTAGACCAAATGTTACTTAACGGAGACCTCATCAGGCCGGACTTTGCGATGGACGTTGCATACATTTACATTTATCAAAATTGAACTAGTTTTAAAGAGGCAAACATAATTTAATGGCTTTTATCTTAACGAATACAAATTTCAATTCTTCATATTTATCAATATTTTTAAAAACTTTGAAGGCTTTAACGCAATATAATAACAGTAGACTTGGCGCAAAGATTCTGTCGATACAAGATACATATCTTTTGTTAGTTCTTTCTGTAACTTACATGCTAAAATCATATACGAGTTTGAGTATTATTAGACAAGTATGCAAAAGGTCGCACTGAGTAACACGAAAGGCCGCCAGTTCCCCACCCCTGGGGTAGGGTGTTCAATCTTGCACTACATATATAACACTCATTAAATCGGGGAGCCGGTGGTGTAGTGGTTATAGTGTAGGCCCCCACTTCGATATGCTTCAACTGCCCGAGGTTCGGCCACGTGTCGCTCGCCCGCAGGTGCGACACGCGTTGCTTCAGGTGCGCCGGTCCCCACAAGGGGGACGACTGCCCAAAGCCGCTCTCCTAGCCTGCACTTTGCGCCAACTGCGAGGGCGACCACCCTACCTCGCACCGGGAATGCCCGGCATTCCTGGAGGCGCTCGCGAGATAAGAGGAGGGACAGCAGAAGTCGGTGCCGGGGAAGGCATCGAAGACTGCACCGCCCCTCCTCAAAATGAAGGTCGCCCCCTCGGCAAAAGTGGACGACTCCCGTCCCTATGGCGGCGGGCACTGTCAAGCCGACACTGCCGGCTAGTGCCCCATATCCGGCTCAGCAGCCAGGTGCTGAGCCGGCTAAGCAGGCGGACTCTCCCGCCGCAATCGCACCGACTCCTGGTTCCGTTGTCAGACGGGAGAAGCCGGAACAGAAGAAGCCCTCAGCTTCCGCCCTCCGGAAGGAGAGGCGCAGTGTGGCCAAAGTCCAGCAGGCGAAGCCTACTGAGGGGTAACAGCGGAGAGCGTGGCCCCGAAAGGCCCCGCCGTGGCCCCTCTGGCAGTTGAAAATGCCGTATCAGAGCCTGAGAAGCGGGTGGTCGTAAGTCGGCCAACCGAATCAGCCGAAGTGGCCCCTCCCAAGGGCCCCGAAGCTTTGGTCAAGACCAGCAAGCCGCAGAGTAGTGCGCCAATGTCGGTTCGGTCCGAGGAGGACACCGACTTCTGGCGAAAGGTGGTGATGATATGTGGGACGCTGAGGATATATATCTCCGCGACATCCGGCCAGCTCCTCCTCTCTCTCCTGGAGGAGTTGGTCAAGGAGCGAATCCATGCCCCCAACAATGGGGACTAGAGGGTGCAGCGTCCTTGTTCAATGGAACGCCCGAGGTATCAAGGAGAAGACGGAAGAGCTTCGGGCGTTCCTAAAAGAGAAGCACGCCATCGTCGCCGCCGTGAACGAGACGCACCTCCGCCCGGCGGACGCGTGGAAGATTCCTGGATGGACGATATATCGCGCAGGCAGGGTCGGCCAACCCGCCAGGGGGGCGGGGCGCGGCGGCTCAGCACTGCTTGTTTATCGATCCGTGGAACATCGTCCGCTTCCGGCGCGGAACTACGGGTCGATGGAGGCTTTATCCGCCGACATCAGGACCTGTACTGGATGGATCAGGGTCTCCTCGGTGTATTATCCGCCGGGGAGGGCGTGGGATCAGGACGAGGTCTTGGAGGTCGTCGGGAATGGCTGCCCCTCGATCGCACTTGGGGACTTGAATGCCAAGCACACCAGTTGGCATTCCAGAGTCCCCAATCTGAGGGGCCTGCGGCTGAAAGATCTTGCCGATGAAGAGGGGCTCACGGTGCTCGCGCCGACCGATCCCACTTATCTTCCGTCGAGGGACGTCCTCGGTGTTGCTGTTATCAACAACGTCAGGGCGTCCCTTAGCATGCATTCCGTTTTCGATATGTCCTCTGACCATAATCCGACCCTGCTACTTCTGGGGAACGTGCCAGTGCAAGTACCACCCTCGCAGCGTCTGGACCTAGCTCGTGCCGACTGGCAGCACTTCCGCGAGTTCATTGCGGAAAGGCTGCCGGTCGACCCAACACCGCACAAGACGTGCGGGGAGGCAGACCGTATGGTCGACCTCCTCACCACTACCGTCCAACAGGCCATGGACGCTGCGATCCCGAAGGTGATCGTAGCCGGGGGTATACGCATCGCTTTGCCTCGTGTCGTCAAGCAGACGATATCGTTGCGCAACAGCGTGCGGCGGAGGTGGCAGCGCCACCGTACGTTGGGCCTGAGGATCCAGATGGACTCCCTTAACAGGACGGTCAGAGACATGTTGCAAGACGTGCGCTCGGACGCGTGGGAACTCCATCTTTCCACGCTTTCACTGGAGGATCAGTCCATCTGGAAAACCTGTAGGAGGCTTTGCGTTGCCCAGCGGAGGGACCCCCTGATCATCCATGGGGACTCCGTTGCGAGGACTCCGGAGGAGAAAGCCGGGTTGATGGCCGAATATCTGGAGGGGATATTCTGCCCAAACTCGGCCACAGCAGAATCGGACGAGGTCGAAGAGTACATCGCACAATAACTCGGGACGCTTGACCGCGGCCCCTTGCTTGATGCTGCGGAGCTCCCTCACTTCGAGGTGTGCGAGATCGTTGCAGTGATCCGTCGCCTTGGAACGAGGAGTGCTCCCGGGGATGATGCCATCCCAACATCGTCCTGCGACAGCTTCCTGTCGCAGCAGTAGGATTCCTGGCAGCCATTTACAACGGCTGTGTCGGGATTCCATCTTTCCGTCTGTCTGGAAGAGGGGAAAGATCATCTGTCTCCTGACGACGCTGGGGACGGAGTTTGGTCCCGGGGACATCCGGCCAATCTCTCTCCTGTTGGGCTTCTGGAAGATCTTTGAGCGTCTTTTCCGGAAGCCGCTGCAGGATATCGTCCGGTAGAAGAACATTCTCCCGGACGAGAAGTTTGGCTTTTGGGAAGGGCACTCCACTACCCAGCAACTTGGTAGGGTGACCCACTTTATCACTGACGCCTTCAACAGGAACCACGCGGTCGCCGGGGCTTTCTTCGACATCTCGAAGGCCTTCGACCGCGTGTGGCACCCAGCACTCCTGTTAAAGTTTCATCGACTCCAGTTTCCTGCGTGGTTAGTGCGGCTCATTGAGTCGTACCTACAGGGCAGGACGTTCAGGGTGTTGGCTCCAGGTCGGATCGGGACTGCGGCGAATCTCCGCCGGTGTCCCGCAGGGATCCGTCCTGGGGCAAATACTCTTTAACATCTTCACCCAAGACCCACCTCGGGATCTTGGGTGGAACACTAAGCTTGCCCTTTACGCGGATGATGCGGCGCTCCTGTCGCGGTCTTCCAAATAGTACGCGGCCGTGGAGACGTTGCAGTGTGCCGTCGACGAACTGGTGTCCTGGTATCGTCAATGGCGCATTGTAGTCAACCCAGAAAAGACCAAGGCCGTCGTCTTCCACCCTGGAAGAGGAGCGCCGCCTGGAGTCGATTTGTCAGTTATGGGGGGTTCTCCCCTGGAGCCCAGAAGTTATTTACCTGGGATTGGTGGTAGACCGGAGGCTTCTCTGGAAGCTTCAGGTTGAGCGCGTCCGCCACAAGGCACTCGGGGCGCTGGCGAGGCTTCGTCCGATCCTGCGCCCGGGTGTCTTATCGGTTGACACCAAGAGACGCCTCTACCTGAGCTGCGTGAGGCCCATCATCACTTACGCAGACCGGTCTGGTCTGGAGTGCCCAAGACCACCCTTTACAGGCTGCAACTCGTGCAGAACTGTGCACTCCGGCTGATACTTGGTCGTTGCCGATACGAGAGCGTCAGCCGGTTGCAGTTAGACGGAAATGTGGAATCCCTGGACGTCCTCCTGCCGAGGATGTCCAAGGAATTCTACTGCAAGGCAGCAGCATCGAGGCACAAAAAGGTGCAACAGCTTGGCGATATCAAGGTTAGGTGGTGGAACCGCTATAAGCGACCCATCGCTAGCCTTGATTCGCTAGAAACCCTCCCTAGCAACAAGAGTCCCCGCTTGTAGGGAGGGGTTGATGCCTCTTTGTACAAGGGGCTAAAGAAGAGAATAACGAGAATAGTGTAAACAGCCAAGTCCCGCATTAGAAGCCTAGCTGGTAATGCGACGGAGCCAACCACCAGGAGGTTGGAAAGTTCATAGCAGACTCCCACTTCGATCTGCTAAAGCGACACCCGGTTCGAATCCTTATCAGGATTTTTTCCGAAGACGCCCTGCTTCCTGTTTGTGCGTGTTGGAACTAGGTAGTGAGGACGAGCCAATGACAAAACAGAGAACACGAGTAAACGAGGAGCGCGCTCAAATCAACACTCCGTTCTTCGGAAGGTACGTTAAGCCGTTGACCCCGTGGTGTTCTTCGTTAAGAGCAGGCTAAACGCTGGCACCGGGTTTTTCTCCTCCTTCCTGGCTATTCCTTGCACCACCTCTAAGATACCCCTTGTGCGTAGGAAAGGGGCGAATCGGCTGCCCTCAAATGATGTATTTCATTAAATCTTCTGACCCCTTAAAAGAAAAGATATAATACAAAAAAAATATTTTTTTACAGTGCTTTTCATCCAGCCAATAATGCTTAAATGGCCCTCTAGAGAAAAGCTTTTAAAAAGTGAGTTCAAAATGAAACATTCTGCGCGTTACATAGGAGGGGGTCTAATTGAGTATTACGCAGGATTATATCGATTATCAAAATCTAGGGAAGTTCCTGAAGGAACCAAGTACAAAAATCGTATTTTACATTTCATGTTGGCATTTCCTATTCAAAATTCATTGTTCGTGTATCTATGGATAAAAAGAAAATAAATAAACATATAATATAATTAATTATAATAATATTTTTTAATTTAAGAAATGCTTTTCTAGCTTTTGTTTCTACAAATTTATTAATTATTGATGAAAAATGCTTTTCGGAAAAGAAGAGGAACAAAGTTTTAAGCTAAAATCGACATTTTGTGAGGCCTTCTTTTCGACGAGGCCCCCAGCTTGCGCTTCATGCGCCTTTGTATAAATCCGTCTCTGAACAAGTGCCAAAATTTGAGGTCCCCTTGAGCTTGACGCCCGAGGCAAATGGCCCTCCTGTAGGGCCTGGAAATATCTGGAATGAATCAAGCATAATTTTAACTTACCACCTGCATTTTTTCTCGAGGAAACTCAAAGGGTGTCAGCATTAACCCGCGCGAAATTCAGCGGGAGTGTGAGAGTACAATATAATAGACAAGGATTCAAACATTCTCAGATTCTAATTTTAAAATATAAAAGACTACAATATTTTTAAATTGCCGTATTTTATGATTCTATATAATTGGACCGTATTAATTTACAACATGTACTGCATTTATGAGAAGGATATACTTCGTAAAAACAAATGAGTGTTTTATGCTGAATTCAGGCAATATAAAAGGTTTTATTAATATAGTGAATGAAATTATTCAGTGATTAATCAATCGGGATGAAGCCATGGTTTTTGTTAATATGTCTGATTTAATGTTATTAAAAATTATTAAGGTTGCTTGATTGTCTAATAATATCAAGGATTTAATAAATCCACATAAATCAACATTAAGGTACGTTTTTGAATGAGTTTACGCTTTCAATTTATAGGATGCTTCATTAATTATCCAAGTTTATGTACGCACACAATGTCACCCAAAGATTTATTGCCCATTACAGATAATGAAAGTTTTACACAATTACAGAACCTGACAAGAAATCACTCATTTAAAGCAACGAATGCGACTCTGCATAGGTTCAATTAAAGTTACCATTCATTGAAATTCTTACGTAGATTATGAAAAACCCATTTTGAGTGAGGAAAAACGTAACCTTTGCCTTTTGGCCGTTGCTCTAGTTTGAGAGGATACAGCGATAAAGATTTTTTTAGCAAATAGTCGTAGAACTATAGGTACTATATGGGGAGGTAATTAAGATTACTTGGAGAAATTTGAGTAAATCAAAGCCCCATGCAAGTAAATAATTACACTAGGTAAATTACCAAAGACGCCGATAGTGTATATTAGAAGATAAAAATAAGTAAAAGAATTATACGAGCGGGAGATTCTTATACAATCGGTTGATATTGCGCCTCTTAACACCTCAATTTTTTAGAACTTGAATCTTCCATCAATCATCCGGAACCATAAAATCAAGAAATAACCAGTGCCATTCGCTTACCCAGGTTGGAATTTTGCTGAATACCTATGAGATGGATGGGTTGGGTTGCCACCTCTCCAGAATTCAGGGAAGCTCCCGGAATCCGGTAGGACTTGTCCGGGAGACCAAAATCTTCGTAATGAAGTAATTTTCAGATTTATTGCTCATTTTACATTGTATTAAGTGGAGATTTTGGCAGTATCATAACCATTGATTCTGGTAAAGCGACACTTTGGAAATGTTTTCTTTACACAGGATCATGCTGGTTATTAACTCTGATGCCTCTCTAAAGAGTCGCCTGATTTTGACAATTTAAGTCTATCTAGAAACATTTATAAGTGTTTCCTTATCATTTGTTGCTTTATAAAGAACGCTACAAATATCAGGCTTTTAACTGGTTGCACTAAATTGATCTAGGGGTGTGTACTTGCATCTTTGTAGCAAGAGTCAGTGAGTTAATTTTTCTATATTTGATGGTTGAATTCCACTTACACACACACACACACACACACATATATATATATATATATATATATATATATATATATATATATATATATTATTGGCTTTTAATATTATTGCTATGTTAATCATTAATATTACACAAAATAATATCTTTCTAAATACATAAATTCACCGCATTCATTTCCCGGGAAAGCATCAGATCATTCTAAGTAAAATTTGTTCCCCGCAAATGTACGAATGAGTGAACAGCGTTTTACCACAGGTTATTATGGTACTGCTATCAACACCCCAATAATTTTTAAGGGCGCTTAACCTTTTTGTAGCTTTCATTGTATCGGAAACTGATGCGTAATGCCTATCTGTAAACAAAGCAAAACGTGGTGCAAGAAATTACAAAGTATAGTGGATTACAAGAGTAATCCACGCCTAAACGTGTAACAAAAAATCGAACGCCTGCTGGAGGGTTATGAAGAAAAGCGCAGCGAATGAATAGCCTCTATCTCATTAATGCAAGAAGACCAATATCCCGACTATCTTATTCCCGCGCAGGTGGAATGACATTCTTTCCTTCGCCTATTACTGCAAACTTGTAGCTATAGGATTTGAAATAGAGTGTAGTCAAAACTAGATAGCTCACGTTTCAATGACGAACAATCGAAAAGTCAAAGTTTGTATTTTTTGTTAATTTGTATTATAGCTTATTATGAAAGAGGCTTTATAATTCGAACTTTATCTCTCGCCCCTACTTAGTTGAGATATTGAGGTCGATTCGATATATTCTTAGCCACATTATATTTATATTAACCAAAAATATACATTTTAGGTTATTTTAGCATGTATCGATGATTCGTGAGCAACATTGAGGAACCACTTGTCCATCTTGAAAACTAATAAAAGTTTAATATAGAAACTAAGTACGTAATGCGTTTACGCGGAACTTCTCCTGGACTGGAAATTTTCCTCCCTTTGAGTAATATATCCTTGTAATTCATATCCCAGAAGATATTTCAAAGATTATATAAAGAGCATATTGGTGGAAGTCTCTAGCGTAATTTTCATGTGTGTAACCAGCGTTTCTCAAGCCTCTTTAGCTTGAAGCTTTACACTTTTCGAGATCTCGTAAACTCATAAGAGGGATTAGATATGAAAGACAATTATTTAACAAAATATTTATATTTTATTACAATAAGCCGATGAAATACGATGATAAACGCCTAAATTATCATTAAAATTTAAAGATAAAGTATTGTATTTTAAAATGACGGAAATATCGTCCAAAATATTTGTTTCGTTGATGAAAGAGCAGAAATATTTTACTCAATTGTACACAGTTGAATCCTTATATCTGGTTAGGCATTTATTCCATTTCTATTTTTTGTTTTCATATCTGTGTAGAAAAAGCTCGTCCGCATAAGTAAGTGGTATGGAAAAACATAAGGTGTTTCAATGATTAGTTTGAAAGTTCAGAATATTCACATCTTATGTGTTACCAGAAGTCTATAATAGTAATTTCATTATGCGATGTTTATAATGAAGTGTCAATTTCGTTAGGCAATCATTTTCTATCGGTGACAAAATCGATTGCTTTATTTGAACGAACAGATTCCGGTTATTTCTAGATTCAGAAATAGGAAAATATATATTCTCTTAATTGTGTTCGGAGACTCTTTAAGATGTTCTTTAATTGTATCAATAGCATCTATTGAAAATTCGTCGCCGGATGACAAAATGAAATCATTTTAAAGAGGAAATGAATCGTAAACGCGCTGATTGAGTCGCCGATACCGAAAGTATAATTTTATTTTCAAAATCTACACTTTCTCCTTTCAGGCCTAAATGGTGTCCATTGAAATAGCTAAAAATATCGGCTAAATTTTACAGCCTGGCCAACCAAAAACATTCTTTGAATTTTTGGATCAGCCGAAATAAAATAACTTTACCTCACTCCGTAGCTCAAACAAACGATTGAGTATTTTCTCACGTAAGAGCTGGCGCACTTCAGAATGTAAAAGTAAATTTCAAGATTTGTGGCGTTCTTTTGACAGCTAATGTCTCCCTGTGAATGCCGCAATGCATTCGCCTGACACGGAAAACCAATGTATATCATTATTATACATGGCTCATACATTATGCATGGCTCGAGCACCGTTGGTCCTGATTCCTACGCATTTTGTCCACTGCGATTTTGGAAAAGTTCGAAGATATTCGTTTCAAGGTAATATAGATTTTTCAATCCTTTACTTGAATCCATGCATTGGCTTTCAAAAAATATCGGAAGAGAAAAATATTTACATGTTAGTCTAATGAATATGGAAGAATACATTCTTATTTATAAGAATAAAATACTTTGCAAACAAAAAGCCATTTTCTTGATGAATTATAATATTATCTTCCTAGATCGATCGTTAAGCATACATAGTGTGTAATTTGTCTCAACCAACGAATAAACCTTTCCTAAATCCGATGTCTTTTCTCAAAAATACCTCTCTAAAATAAAAACCATTCATTAAACGTTCGGGGATAAATATAAAAGGAATTTTAGAAATCAGTTTAAACTAAACCTAAGCTGAGGTTAGTGCAACTCAGTAATTAACCCTAGAAAGCCATTTTTCGTCAAACTGACGTGTATTGTTCCAAGAATCTGGGATTACTCATCATTCGGTAGCCGGGTTGACTCATTGCCATGGCAGTGCTTGAAATGCTTAGTTCTCTTTCAGTTGCTGACGAGTTTACTGTGAACCTGCTTTACGTGTGCCTGATAGAGCATATATTAGATAAATCACCAGGCTTTTCGAAGTATGATTAGCCTTACGCGATCATTTCAATACGCCGTTCTTTTTTTACAACATGGTAAATAATGCAAACATTAACGCTTATTTTATCGACGTTCACAATTTTTATAGGAACAATGAAAAAATAGGAAAAAAACCGATGACGATATTTTGTGCAAAGTGCGATGTGCCGATTTTCGGCTAGCACAAACAAGTTGTGCTTAAATTATTAAAATGTGTAAAAATTGTTAATTTTACATAAATAATATTCGGAAATATTTAGTCATAATTAAATTAATTAGTCATAATAAAATTGAATTTTCAAAAAAAGTGAATGCAATGTTATTTTTCCGAGCTCAATAACAATACACGTCAGTTTTAAGTAGGATTACATAGAAGCACCTAACTGGTAGGATTAGCTTTCTAAAGTTTACAAAAATTTTCCAACATAAAGGCAGTCTATCGACAACATGTCATTTGATACCATTTGGCTACTTTGATTACTTTAACATTTTAGATTGACGTTGACAGTCTCTGCTGCATGTACTCCGGCTGTAAGGTCTTCTGACCGTTATCTTACGGAAGCGATCTTGTTTTAATGGGTGCGAGAAGGTGAGCGCATTCACGCCCTTGGACTATTCGCGCGAATTGCCTCCCGGTTACCAAATGGCTGTCACATTGATGGACTCAACGGTATTTGTGGGGACGTCTATCTCTGCTGGCAATTGGCCAGCGTAATCTCACCCAGGTCCGGTTAGTGATGAGCCGGTATATTAGAAAGGAAGGAGATTGGAAGACTTGAGCCCCTCTGAGCTCGGCAAACGGGAGAGGACAGAGAAGGAAGAAGCCGATCGTAAAGCCTAGAAAAGAAAATTTGCCGGGCAATCGCGATACGCAGAGTGGATAAAATAAAGTCTCGGTTAATAAGACTTGAGATTTAGAGAGAGAAATGAAAACATCTCATAAACTGCTTCTTGTGATGTAAAGTTATATTAAAACTGTACATGGCCAATTGTGATAGTTTATAAATCTTCGATTTTGAATATTGTAACTAACATCTGAAGAAATACGTTTAATAGCAAGTTGTAATTTAATGCAGGCTCATTGATTAATAATAATTTCAAATATTGTTCGCATATTGAAAATTTTATTCCGTTTAAAAAATATTAAATTTTACAATTGTTTTCATTATTTCATTCGGACTTCAAGCGTCTTTATTTTTAAATAAATATTCGATATTTAATAAGTTATTTTGTAACGTGTTAAGGGCAAATAAAGCTTACATTACGCACATGCTGGCTCATGTAAACAAATTTCAACAGGATTTCTTACTGTCGCTATGGTTTGTTTATTCTTAACAGAAAGACATGAATGACAAAAAACTGTCTTATTTAAGCAGAAATGAAAAACTAGTATCCCAAAGCTTTAAGTCGCGTCATTGTATGGAAAACAAACTCTTCAACTCTATTGCCACTGATATTGTTTTACTGTTTTATTTGCGGTCATTTCCTTAAAGTTATATAGGGAACAATTAATTAATTCATTCTCTTAAGGGTCACATGTTTTTTCGGGATAAATTAGCCGGTGATTTAATCATCCTGCCTTTCCGCCTCCTCAAAAGTGTAAGACATTTAATTGTATCCAATCGAACGTCGGTGACTTGAAGGTCTGCACCTCGATTTTCTTCGATGTCTTTGTTCCTCTTATCTTCTTTGGAATCGCATATTACAGGAGTGGAGGACATATGACACGCGTGCTCGAAGTGGCACGCAAAAAGTGCTCACTCGACACGCTAAGCGTGTTATCATCCCTAATAGAAATTTGCATCTCATCTTGAAATTTGAAAAGGCTACGTGCAACACGTTGAACACGTCAATATTATTGTCTCTCTTCGTGCTTGATAACGATATTGCAGTTCGCTCGCGTTCGATGGGTTTCCAAACTGCGCATAGAGTCAGTTGGATCCTTTCGACTCGGGATGATAGAAGAGAATGGGTCGAAGAGGAAGCAGCCTTTCGGTGTACTCCCAGTTAGGCGGCTACCTATGGCTTACGTCATGCCGCCTCTTTAAGGGACGAAGGTCGCTGAGAAGGGTCGTAGTTGTTGGGGATAGCATTTAACCCATAAAATGATTTCCAGGAGTAGTCGAACTTTACAGAGTTCATTCGTTTTAAGGAGATCGTTCTGAGAAGGTCTATTTGTGCTCCCTAAGAAAGACTCCCTTTGGTCAATTTTAGAGCGATTCCACGGAATAGGTGGTCCCAAGATGCAGGATCGGAGGTATCCATGGCAACCAGCGCGTCACAGCGCCTCCCCTGTAATAGGTGGATACTTCAAACCACCTCATTTTGAAAGAGAGGTAAGAACAGCCGAGATAAGAGGATTATTTTTTCAGTTAATTAACGGTTTTCGCTGGGGAAATTATTTACGTAGCTGACCGTTATAGTATGCAAGGGTCAATTTTATCCTATGAGTTTTAATCGTCCTTTATTTACTCTGTCATCCTTTTGTAATTTCCTTGTTCTTTTTTAATATATTCTCTCATAAGATACTTAAAATTTTCACGTATTTAAATATTTTAATTTTATATGATTTTATCTTAAGGAGCACACCTCATCCTATCAGAAAGGTGCACAGAATTCGAACAATCAGTTAAAGATAATACTTAGTCGTTCTTAAAAGGTTTTCTTCAGCCTCATTACCCAAATTCCTCTAAGTGTTGCCGAAACCCGTAATATTCCTTACTAATATAGTTACGTATGAGCGCTGTGAATTGCGTAAAGTAGGTGTCATGTTCTTTATTTTTTAATTTTTTTCGTCGGGCAGTTTATTTTGCCGACACGGATTTGCAAAAGATTTGACCTTGGAAAAAAGTAATGGGTTGTTTGGAGTGCCGAATAACTCCTTTTGCTTCAGCTTACAGCGTGTATTTTTGACCTGGGATATCCGTATTCCTGTGCTAAGAGAAAATATTTTATAAATAATATTTTCTCTCAGTTAAAATTTCATGCAAAGGTTTAGAAGTGGAGTTTGTTATGGTCAAACTGATAATAACGTTATAAAACAAAGCAGGTTAGTTTCTACGCACGGAAAAAATATGTTAAAAATTTCATTATTGGCGTGTATTCATAGAATCATGGATAACACTTATTGAATTTAACTTGAAAAACAAAGCATTGATCGAAAATAAACACGAAATGCATTTTAAAACTTTTCCTAATTTCCAAATTCAGCTGATTGTATGAATCGCAATTTGATGCGACAAAAATTTCCAATTAATTTCCTTGTTTTCTTTTCCATACAGAAATATGAATCCTGTTATTTTTGCCCTATTTCACGCGAAATGAAAAACGATAATCGAGAAACAATTGAGGAGATAGCGACGTATTATGGCAAATCGCCATTCCATTATATGGAGTGGATAATATCTCTTCGAGGCAACAAGAAACGGATTAAAGACCCGCATGGAATGCAGCGGTCGACAATTCGGTGATTTTTTATTTGATTACGGCCTTTTATAACAGGTGTTTTATGTGGAACTTTTGTGTGCTCGTGCGCACAAATTGGATTAATCTGATTAATTCTCTCTCTGGGCAGTTGTAAAGGTAACTTCTAACTAAGATTTTCACCCGTTTAATATTTAAAAATACATGGGTTTAGAATATTTCAATATGACAGATTAACGTGATTTAATCTGGTTATATATTACTAGTCTTGATCTCTTTTAAGCGGATTAACCTTGCTCCTTTATCTTTTTATTTCATTTTAGGATTAATGTCATCCGAATGCTTTTAAAACTCACCAGCTGTTGCTAAAATATTACTTGGCGATTTTACTTAGCTTTGGTCGTCAATTTTGGGCAACATATATTTTTCATGCTGTTTAGAAAATCGTGGGAGATTTTGTAAACCAATCAAACAAACATATATTAATTTTTAATAATATTAAATACACTGCAGTAAAAATTATTCTAAAAGCAGTAAAATGAGACTGTTAGTATAATGCTATAGATTTTAAAATAATATCTAGCGTAATTTAAATGCGATGAAATAGTTGGCGTAAGTTAATATATATGGTGAAGGTTACTTGGGCGCAATACAAATGAACATTATTATGTATTGAAACGCTTGGGTACGAATGCCTCAATTAACGTGGCATATTAGATAGGAAATGAGCTTAAACAGGCTATGGAAATTGCTTTGTCTCTAGGCAGGAGAACGTTAATACGCATTGATTTTTATACTCCATCTGTGAATGTATGTCAAAGTTTTTACATTAATTTATCTAGGAGAAGCAAAGGTATATTATCTATCTTCATATTATTTTATTGCTATTCAAATTTACAAAAAGCGGTGAAGCGGATACAAGATCTATATTACGATATATATAAAAATATGCTGCTGCGTTGCGACTCATATAATAAGCCGAAATATGGCTAAGAAAGTTCAAACAGAAGCTAATTTTCATTTTGAATGTCAATGCAATGCATTACTACAGTGGTTCCCACATGTTTTGTAGATGCGGCACCGTTTCAACGATAAACAGAATTTCGCGGCACACCCGCCTTGAAATGACGTTTTTATATTTTGACATGAGTATATTACAACCCTTGAACGCATTTATTTGCTGGTACTATACCATAATCAATTTATTACAGTAAAATTATCTATCAACACATCCAAATTGTTGATTTATTTTCTAAAGAATCTCTTTCGCGACAAATATAAATATCAACTGCGGCGCCCAAGTGTGCCGCTGCACTACATCGATATTTTATGATACATATTCAAATATTTTACTTATACTGTGGTGAGTTTCTGAAAGATATTAAAGTAATGCTTTAGTAGAATATTTGCACCGCAGTTTGAGAGATCTGGTACGATTCCCGTCCATGGCAGATTTTTTCTCCTTCTCCGGCAAATATTCTAGCCCACACCTGTATGCACGTAATTTCAGGCATACTCTTTCCATCGTGTACTTATTATAGAGATTTATGACATGCGAAGAAATGATTCAATACAAATAGTTTCTATTTTCATCGCTGTATTTCGTTGACGAGACATGGAATGGCTCGGATTATAAATTACTTCGCGTTCCAGATACGCGTACAGGATTTAGAGTTAAATATGATCTATATGTCCATGTCACGATGGACAGAAACGGATCTGGCAGGAATCAAATTCACGGCGATGCATCAAACCCATAGATACCCGCAACGCCTATAATGTTAGCAGTTTCATTCACTCAGAGAGAATGATTTGATTAAAAATCTTGAAATGAACATTTGACATTCGCAATGATTTCAAGGGCTGCCCAGAGGAATAGAGGAGGACGCTAGAAGAGGGTTAAAATCGAAGGTCCCTTGCTAGAGTCATTGCTTGCTGTCTTTTTACCAAAGGAATGAATATTTATATCTTTCTGCTCTCGGGAAAACAATGCGAAGATAGCTCAGCAGTTGCGAGAACATATAAAATTATTAAATTATCCTTTAGACCTTAGTGTGAACCAACGTTCGGATTTCTTATTCCAGTATTATGGAATTAAAGAATATTTAGTTAAATAGTTCAAATGTTTCACTAGATGATTCTCGAGTTCGTCTTGTGGCTGAAAATAAATTCAATAATGGGCACTTCATTTTTTTATATTGAGGTGATTATTCTTCATTCAGCAAAGCCCTGATTAGAGCGGCTAATAATACAAAAAAACATCGATTTTGAATAAATTTGCCGAAGGGATCTCATTCTCAAATATTTTTTTAAATGTACAAAATATTTTTATTTAATCTGCGGAAACAATGAAGGTGCTCCAGTTTTTATTATATAACTAACTGAGTTTCTCGGTAAAATTAAATCTGACCTATGCAGCCTTTATAATTAAAAGGCACTTAATCATTTGGCTGGTAAAAAATATGCTTTTCATCGAAAAATTATTCATTTTACATTCAAATTTATATTTATTGTGACTTAATAAATCATAATCACTATTCGATAATTTAAAATATTCTTTCCTTTGCAAAAAATGTTTATTTGATCATGTCTTCAACATCAAGCTTCAAAAAAATGCGTTAAATTCCTTTATTAAAAATTTATTTCAATACAAAGTATATATATATATATATATATATATATATATATATATATATATATATATATATATATATATAAGTATGTACTAAACTTAAAAGATTCCTTTGAATTTATTTCAAGAAAATATATATATTTTTCAAGTTTCTTTGGGCTTATTTTGAGCAAAACCTTCTGAAATGGAAATAAAAACCATAGTTACCTCGAAATTTTTCACAAACAGCAACAAATATACTAAGTTGAGGCGCATTTACAAGGTTCAATTCGAATGAACAATCCGGTTGAATCATCCAAATTGAAAGAAAATTGAAAATAGTAACCTGGAATTCAATGTCATTGAGCAATCGCATTGAACATCGACAGAAGTAGGATCGAACTCTACATTTGTTCAATTCCATGGAAGCAATTCTCATTGCTTCCATGGAATTGAACAAAAGTAGAGCTCGATCCCACACTGAACGATGATTGTTCGTGTAAACAGAGGATTTCAAAAGCATTAAAAGCATTTTCGTCTTAAGAAATCAAGGATGCTCTGGTTTTAAGCCGTGAATGACAAGTGAAATGAAGAAAGCGAGTTGTGTTGGTTAGTTCCGGGAATTGTACAGAATAATCATGGTTTTTAGTGGAGAGAGGGCCATACACCGTTGTTTTACGGCGTGATAAAAAATTACGAGTGCTTGTGGAATAGCAAAAACAGTGATTATAAAATCAAGAATGCCATAGAAAACGCTTTTCAGAATTTAATTTCCGATTTAAATTTACCGGGAGTGACTGAAGAAGATGTGAAGGCCAAGATGAAAACTATTCGGACGCGCTTTGCGTTTGAACTAGCAAAAGTAAAGAAGTCGGAGAAAAGTGGAGCAGGGATAGACGATATTAATGTACCAAAGTTGTCTTGGTACAAACATTGGGATTCGTTTTCGCGGTCAGTATGTCTACCAAGGAGCATCACTTCTAATATGGTTAGTAAAATTTATCAATCTTAAAAAATGTATTGAAAGAAATAGTACAATATTCTAATAAAAATTTATATAATTTTCCATTGCCCTTACACAATCTCAGCAGACATAAATTTATCTGCATACATATCTCATATTCTGCCTACTGATCTTTTGTGATTGTTGCTGAAAAGATTTTCTACAGTTGTCATGCCTTTACATTTCCTTTGCCGCCAATTTCTTGGTATTATTCGGACTTCTTCCCACACTTCAACATCAGCTATCTCCTTTGATGTATACGGAAGGCTGCGGCTACAAGTTTTTCGAAGACAGTTATGAAGAGCACAGGTCGTTTTACAAAATATTTTTTTCTGTGCACTTTTAATGGAATTGATTTTTTAAATACACGGAATTTGGAAGTCACTACAGTATATACGTGTTCTCCACTACACGACGAGCTCTAGAGAGACTGTAGTTAAATATTTTTTGTTCTTGTTCTAATAGTCCTTTTCTGCTATACGATTTCAGTATGTAGCGTCCGAACGGAAGGCACTAGACAAAAAAAAATCAACATCTCTCCCGAATTATAGCCTATTGCAAACAACTTTGGTCTCTTATTATTTTTAGATATTCTGCAAAATAACAAAGTTGTCCTACGTGGCCGGACTTCTGGGACACCCTGTATAATTACTAGTAGAAGGTGCTTGCATTCTGCAAGAATATCATCTCACCTTGAAAAAACATTCATTTTTCAGACAGATATTTCTTCATATCATATTTTTATCACAGATACTGCTATCGTAAGTATATATTGTCCTTGTGGAAATGGTGTAGGGTTGAACAAGCAGATGTTTGATGAACGCGGTGATTGATAGGTTGCATTCCTATAAGGTGACGATGAATAACTACGGTCAATGTAGTCAATGTGTTCAGAAGATGAACTCTGTTCATCTGAGTCTGTAATTCATAGCTAGTATTAACGTTCTGCAGATATTATTTGCTGCTGTTTTTCCTGACAACTCAGGACGCGATGTAAATGCATCTTATTGCACTGTACCGCAAGAACAATCAAACTCGGTTTACTTGGCATTATTTTCTTCCGGTATTTTCTATAGTTTGTTGATTGCTTGCTCAACTGACGATGTGTAGCAGGGGTCGGAAAACTTTTGTGCATGGTGGGCCATATTCGTAATGTGAATGCTTCGGAGGGCCGCACTGAAAGTCACGAGTACTTCGGCGGGCCGGATGAGTGATTACATCCGAAGCTTTCCGGAGATTCTCTGGTCTCATATTAGTAAAAATCACATCTAAATAATTTACCAGCGTTTTACTTGGCGTGGCAGAAAGAACTCCCCGATTTGGAAGGGGCTTAGCTAGGGGTAGGGTGGGGGTACAGGAGTAAGGAGTGTGTCGTGGAGTGGGGAGTGGAGTCGTGTAGTGGGGAATTCTTTCTGCCGCACCTTATATATTTTTATTATATACTATCGTAATTGCCCGTCATATATAACGGGTAAGCGTGACTTAAGTGTTGTGTTAAAATTGAAATAATAATTAATGAAACCAACTTTTATATGCATATAAAATAAATATATGCAATAAATATAAAATTTATATAATTGTGTGTTTCAGAGAGTTAAAATAGTTTTGGGCGAATATAAATTGTTTGACAAAGAAATACATTACGCTATACAATTCTTAAACGCCAAATATTATTTTTAATCTTTGTAACATTTAATTTTGTCTCTCTCTCCCTCTGTCTCTCACCTTATCTTTCGAATTAAAGCATTCAATGCACGTATTCCTTGCACATCCTCCTATATAAACCAAATAACACCCACTAAAAATTATTAATATTAAAAATTTCTTCCCCCCCCCCTTAGTTGGTGCATCAATAAATTTATCACGTACTTTTAATGAATAAATACTGTAAAATCGATACATCAAAAATGATTCCAGGAAATATTCAATTTTTAGTAAGTGTTTTATATTCTAATTAGTTTTAATCAACCAAACAATAAAAAATTATTTAAAACATACTTCAATTGAGTTCAGTAGTTGTAATATTTACGTTTATGTTCTTTTCTTAGCTGTAGATAATCCATCTGCCATGCACGCGTAAGGAATTACATGTATTTGGTAATTATACCAGATATTATTTACCCCAGTAACCAATAAGACTGTTAACGTTGACAACAACTAGATAGCTATGCATGAATTTTTAATATATGACGAGTATGCGTGAATTAAGTGTCAAGTTAAAATTGAAATAATAATTAATGCAACTAACTATATAAAGTAAGCAATAAATATAAAATTCACATAATTGTGTTATTCTATTAGTTACCATGTGATAAAATGTAATAACGAAGAACTATAAGCAGCAATCCATTTACATCCATTTCCTATAGGCTTATTTATTGTTGTACATAACTACCAAGTAGTAATGCGGTATATAAATTGACATATTTTATCATTTCTTAAAATTAAATTGCATTAAATTATTAAAATTAAACATATAATTTTTTAATTATTTTTCGCATTTTTTTAAAGGAAATAAGGTTAAACCTCCTTAAGACATAATTGGCTTTTCGGCAGCCAATCAGATTGTTCAGATTGCGTTACCAGCAAAATTAGCCTACTGTATATAGGAGGATATATATAACGATACGAAAATAAGAGATCATATAATAAAATAAAAAGCAACGAGAGGTTGAGAGGAAAAGGAAGGAGCCAGTGAACATTTACAATAAAGTTGTAGAGGTCCACAGAGATACAAGAAGGCTTGTAGTTTAGAACTTTAGGGCTACTGCACTTCGTCGACGAGAGAATAACGGAAACTAAAGCTATGCGTTACGCTGGGGGTAGAGGAAAACGGAAAGTATAGGGTTCTGGAAATGAATGGTAGACGAATAATTGGAGTTGGAGCGCTAGTGAAGATTAAAGCCTGGGAAGGAGAGAGAGCGGAGAATGTCAATGTGAGCTAGTTCCTATTGACGGAATTGCGCTGCGGGGAAACTATCAGGAAGGGCACGAATGATTTTCACTGTGAAGTAGCTATTGAAGGGGATGGAGTGGGTTAACTC
This sequence comes from Tanypteryx hageni, assembly GCA_028673005.1. Lineage (NCBI taxonomy): Eukaryota > Metazoa > Arthropoda > Insecta > Odonata > Petaluridae > Tanypteryx > Tanypteryx hageni. The sequence continues at coordinate 54,264,462 of CM054116.1, forward strand.
ATGGTCGGCCACCGGAAGAGGGCGCCTGAGAGCGATAATATTCAGATGGCCGTTTATGCGGATATAACTCCTTTATGTATGTGTATATATATATATATATATATATATATATATATATATATATATATATATATATATATATAGAGAGAGAGAGAGAGAGAGAGAGAGTAATCGGTGCTTGCATACTGCAAGCATTGGTGCCCTATAACCACCACACCAAATTTCATTCCTCCTAGTTGATGAGAATTACCGTAAATTTATTGCCAAATATTCCGCAATGCTATTTACACAGGAAAAACTCAAACGTTGGAGTGCCTGTAGTCGAACCGAGGAATCCTACAGGAGTCAATCAATTCCAATTATAAAATTTAGTGATAGTTGCAATGGTCACATCACTCTCTTTCATAATTCTCTAATGTTCCCTGTTTTTGAATTTTGAAGTCGTTTTCATTTTTGTAACATATCGGGAAATTTTCAAAATTAATTCTTCTTACGGAAATATAACTCAACTTTCGGAGCGATTGGAGTCGAACCGAGGACATCTACATAATATGTCTCCAATTATCCGAAGGCCTACTCATTACATCTACAAACTCGGAAAATTTAAGCGCAATATTCCTCTTAGTATTGTCTGCCCAAAATATGTTTTCCCTTTGCTTTTAAATGTCACGGTCTGAGAATGACGTCATGACATTAAGCTACTTTTCAGTTCGTGGCACTAAGGTCTCGTTCAGTTTTATTAACACGTAAAATAAATTCTCGAAGAAAAGCATTGTCTCGTAGTCATGACAGTAATATTGGGCCATTGTTATAAATTTTATAAAATCCCGTTTTTATGCAGTAACAATCTAATAATTGGACTAATTCGGCACGGATTCGTGTTCTACTTTCAGGAAAGATAATTTTCGTTCTTTTACCCGTCTTATAATTCTGGTCCGAAGTTTGGACCTTAATTAAAAGTAATTTTAAAATGCAATTATAAAATGAATTGTACGGATTTAAATGGTCTTCTAATGGGACTTGAAAATGAACGTTTTGGGGTGTAAAAGACCCCGTTGTAAAAGAAAATTATGGAATTTTCAATTTTTGCCTATGGCTTTGGACCAACATAAAGGTTCCCTCCAAACTCCAGCACTGTAGAATATCTAGAAGTACCTTAGGTTTTATATCATTATATATAATATATCCTAAGCCCAGTGAGCACTCACTAATTAGATGACTTCAGGTTGGTGAGCTGCTGGGGTAGTCGAAGTGACACACATAAAACAAACACAAAACACGGAAGCTTTCGTGGGTGATCCCTTCGTTACTACAGGAGAGAGACAACTGATGGCAGGGGAATTGGGTGGAGGCATGGGGGTGGAAGAGTAGTGCGGAAAACTCTGGGATTGGAGAATATGGAGGTGGTTGGTGAATGGCAAAAAAGAGTGAAATGCTAGCGAAGGTTGAGGTCAGTGCGAGTGAAGGAGTTAAGAAAGTCGATATGGGCAAGATCCCACTGAAGGAGTTGGGGAAAAATAGCATTATCGGGAATAGTGCGTATGGCCCTCACCGTGAAACAATCATTAAATTTTAGATAGTGATTGTTCGAATGAACGGTCTCAGGCAGCGGTCGTTTAAAAATGACGCTGTTGTGGTGGCCGTTCATGCGGACGTTGAGCCCTACATAAAAAGCGGGACATTGGGTGCATCTCAGGAGGTAAATGATATTGCGGGTGGTGTAGTTGATGGGAGAAATTATGGGCTAGGTGATACTAGTTGTGGGGCTGGAGAAGGAATTGCATGGGGAATTATTGGGCATGTGAAACATCTGGGTCTAACGCAGGAGTGATAACCGGTAGGGTGCAGAGGAGTGGGTGCTGGGGGTTCTTTTTTCTATAAAATTTTTGCCAGGTTAGGGGGTCGGCGGAAGGAGAGGATCGGTGGTCTAGGAAATGAAACCTGGTGGAGGAAGAATGGGCGGCTTTTACGATATTCCTCAACATATAGTGAATGCCGGAGGAAAAATGGTAGTTAGGGAGTGGAATTGATGATGGCGTGGGTATTGGGGTGAGATTTAGGGATGGTGGTTGCGACTGCACTTTCCACCCTTTGATCGCGGCATATAACTGACCGTGAGTGAAAGTCTGATCTTAAACGTTAAATTCAAATTTAAATTAAATAATATACTATATTATTATACCACGTTAAAGCACTAATCATTAAAGAAGAATATTTATTAAGTAACTAAATAAATAAAGCGAAACAAAATCAAGTCCTTCGACTGTAAAAATATCATTGTCGTCAAGGTATTTATCGTTAAAAATGCAACTTTTGTCCAAATTAATGGGATTAAACGTGAAATGCGAGCGATTTCGAGTCAAAGATGAAAAAAGACGAAAATAATAAGAAACTATGATCATTCTTCTTAAATACCGCGCAAGTACGAAGTTCTTATGTCAATTTGTGGAATTTATATAAACAAATGTATGAAAGCCTGCACTTATAAAAGTAAATTTTTACTTGTTATCTTACGGGGAATAAATAGAATGCGAATACCTTTTTTATGGGAAATCGGGGCTCTCGGTCTACATTTGAGCCATTGGCTAAATTTTAAGAGAATTTACTTTCTCCTTTTGATTAACATGGGGATGAGTGTAGCACATTAAACATTTGAATATTAAAATGACTTAGAATATTCGTAGCAATTCGAGACTTGAAACATCGAATAAATTTTCGTTTTCTTGAAATTGATTTTCAAATACGCGTCGAATCGGTCCACAAATTAGTTTTTACATGAAAATCTTTCGTCGTCTAGGTGATTTTAATTTTGGCCGGCTTTGTGTAATTTCTTATTATTAACTGGGATAATAACTGGTGTCGCATCTGTTTACTTATTCACGATATTAGACCATATTTTGAATTTTAAAATATAATAATAGCGATAAACGATACGACTGAACGAACATACATAAATATTCCATTATTTACTCATATTGTGTTAATGAGGGTTCCTGTGTCAGGTATAGGGATTATTAATTCCGATTTTTTAAAAAAGAATATGGAGTATATTTTCTGCGAAAGCTGAATTAGTTTATAACAGAATATTAAACGAAATGTGTTTTAACGAAACGACATTTTATATGCATCAAAAAGTAGAAAATATGCCATTCACATTATAGCACGTTTCAGAACAAAATAATAGTTTTGAGAATATAAAAATTACCTCGCGTTATGTTAAAAAAATTAATATTCATTCTGGGTGTAAAAAATTTATATACATTACACTGAGAGAAATAGCTGAATTTTTTAGGATAGAGCAAAAAGGAGATGCAAGGGAGAATGGGGAGGAGAATGGGGCGGAGAGAGGGTGGAAGAATGGGAGGGAGCAAGGGAGAGAGAATGAGAGGGAGGAAGCGAGAAAAGGAGGAAGAATTGGAATTGCCTAAATTTTAATACTTAATCCTCGCATACCCGTCATATTTTACGGGTAATTTTACTAGTACATATATATATATATATATATATATATATATATATATATATATATATAACCTAGGAAATATGTTAAAAAACCAATATAACCATGATTAAGTACCATATAGAAGTAAAACTGTAAAAGTAAACACTGTGGCGTGAGAAAAGTTAACATACTACAATTAAGGAAGACGTCATTACGTCATAAATTTGGTGCTTACATACCGTTCTCCAGTACGTACTCTTAATTCTATCTCCCAGTTGCTAGTGAAATAAGTAATATTTGAGAATAACTTTTATGAGACATGATATGTTTCAGCTTTTGATATATTTGTCCTAAAAGCTAAGATATTTTTTCAATCGGTGAATTAGCAATGTATATGAATCAATTTGTATCAATATGAAATTTTGTCAGCACTCACAGCCCGTAAAGACATAACTAGCAGAAGGTATTTAGTCCCCCACTAAATCATTTCCTTATTGATCATTAACACAAACATCGCAATTAAAATTTGCAGTCCTCATAATTTCTTGTTAGAATATATGTTTATATGAGCATACAAATAAAGAGTTAGTGTGTACGTATGTTTATGTAGACACACAAAAATATGTTCTCGCATGAGTGTGAGTCTTATAGCGGTATCGTTTCAACTTTTTCCCTATTTCTCTTTCTCTCCATCATCTCCGTCCATCCCACACGTGCTCTCCATCCAGCTGTCTTTTTCTCCCCACTCTCCTGCGCCTGTAACATGAGTTAACGAAGCGAACCATCGCTAATTAGTCGCTCCCAAAATCTCCATCCTTGTCTCTCTCTCTCACACACACTTTTCCGCTTTCCCATCCGCTATTTCCGCTCTTCATACAAAATCTGCTTCTATTTGCAGCGCACCCTTTCCAAACCCTGCCTGTCATTCCTTCCTATCCCTCTCTGCCCGTCTCTCTCTTTCTCTCTCTCCCTTCCTCTCTCTCCCTTCACATCATTCGTCCCTCTCTCGACCATCCTCGATGCCTCGCTGGGTGCTTTTGTCTGACATTTTTTAATTTGCAAATTTTATACTTTAAATTTTTATTCGCTTTCCACTTTCCCTTTCCTTCTTCCCTCCGAGAATAAACTTTTTTCACATTTCCTCTGTACTAACTCCTTTTATTTTCCCATTAATACGATTATTTATCTTTTACTCACTCTTTCTCTCTCCCTATCCTCTAATTTCCCTTTGATGTACATTATTCGACTTTTGGTCATTTCATTTATTTATATTAAAAATTCTTCTTCTCTGTGGAACCTTGTTTCTTGCTCGCCACGATTAGACAGTTAAGTGCGTCTGTAAAAATGAAAGATTACTCAACAATTCTGAGAATGAAAATATTTGATATTTTGCCGTTAAAACACTCGTTCAAAGTTCGATATACTAATTCCTAAATTCCTGTTTGCTAATAGAAGTATATTTTCAAAATTTCTAAAGAAATTTGGCTAAACGATTATTTGAAATTTTAAGAAATTGTAATTTATAAATATAGCCAATAATATATATAGTTCATGATAGCCCTTTGCAAATAAAGGATAAAATATTAAATTGCTTAGGAGAATTGTTGATTAATTACTCTAAAATGAAGATATTAAGGCGGTAATTAATGAATGCCATTATCCCTAGTGTTTTATCACTCTATAATCTAATATGGATTTTAATATATTCCATAATATTATTGTGGTAGAGTTTTTATGTAACAAATATGGAAAGGTATGCTGCATGTCGGAGTGCACTACTTTTTCGACAATTTTGTCAAACTATGTTTCAATTCTTCTGATCATTTCGTTTATTAATTGAAAAGAGTTTAAATTTTCTCGGAAAACTTTACGAAACACGACATTATTTTTCACGTTTAGCTAAAATTTCGTGTAATAGGCTTATGTTGTCATAGTTTTCAAATAGTGGCATTATAATATAATCCACTGACTCTCATTAGAAGCACTAATTCAGTGATATTATACAATATATAATTCATGAATCCCCATAGTTGAAATAATTAATGTTTCATTTATTTAGTACTATATATCATGTTCTAAAATTATGACGTCATAATATACATACGTCCTTCATTGAAATCAACGGGATTATAATGCAGTTTATCAAATTTCCTTTTATCATGAATGGAATGGTGTACTACTTGTCGGAATACACAAAGTTTCCAAAGGCGTTCTTTACGATTTATGTTATTATGTCAAAGAAACAAATATATGTGGCTCAGTTTAATGTATAAGCAATGAAAAATGGTATATCTAAAGAGATGTCTAGGAAATAATGAATTTTTTTATTTACTGATTTATTTTATATTTCCTAAGTTCAAAATGAATTACGACACTCATTGATTACCTGAAAAACGGCTACACCTTCCATAAAAATATATTTGACAAAACATATTTAATTTGACTATTTCTACAAATTTTGTACGAAGACTCTTTTAATATAAGTAATATTTTACGAGGTATGACAGAAACTATATTTTTATGTCACTAGTAAAATGAAACTCTTGATTCGGCTATGTGAAACATAGCCTCGCTGGTAATGAAAGCCTAAAAACGGTAAACATTATTTTAGACTGATGCAGAAAATGGGTAAGTAATAACAATACTACTAATCCGTAATTTCAAAATATGCAACTGCGATTTTTCTCATTAAAATTTAAATACAGTTACAAAACGCACATCGGTGACTTTCTCATCGATTTAAATTTATTTCCAAATCAACTCAAATTTAGTCGAGCGGTTGATTGCTACACTTTGCTTTAACCATAATAAAAATATCTGATCACATCTGAAAACTCTCACAGACATTTTTGCACACACCCATATACTATGATCGCGCAGATCTCTGATTAACAGTTAAATGTAAGTCAGTCTGCTCCTCAAAATTGTTCATTTCAAGTAAAGCAAATCTAACAGCTACAGGAAGAAAATAAAATTTTAGAAACTCGTTTCTTCTATAATTTGTGGATTTCACCATTTATCAACAAAAAACGTCGAGTGAAAAATAAAAATCATCTGTAGTAATGTAATCCGATGACATTTTGGAGAGAGATGAAATGAGGAAAACTACGCGATAGAGTGAAGAAGAATAGCAAAAGCGAACTAGGAGAGAATAGAAGAGAGAAATATAAAGAAGTATTAAGAAGAAATGAGAAGAGGTCGCAAGGGTTTGATATGAGGTCCGTGAAATGAATGACCTCGTTAATAGGATTGAGTGGTCCTTCGACCGTTCGTAACGCAGAAGAAGATTATTTTGGAGGCAGAGATATCACGGGAAACTTAAGCCTGTATTTTGCAAGTGGACTCGATAAAAAGAGGCTTCCTTTAATTTATAGGGAATGTTTGTATGTGGGAATTATCGCAGAGATTGAGACATTGAGATTTATGGAGACTAAAGGAACGTTTTTAAATGGCGGGAGAGCGGAGTCTTAATGATACTGGAATTGACTTATTTATATGCGGTCTATGAGATGAAAATCCCCAATCTGGTTGGGTTTCATTTTTTCTGACATATGGCTGGCTTCTTCTCGCGCCACCGCAAAAAAACTTCAACAATCTTCAGGTGATTTCACCCGGTGGCTTTTCCACACTTCAACTGGAATTGACTTATTTATATGCGGTCTATGAGATGAAAATCCCCAATCTGGTTGGGTTTCATTTTTTCTGACATATGGCTGTCTTCTTCTCGCGCCACCGCAAAAAATCTTCAACAATCTTCAGGTGATTTCACCCGGTGGGTTTTCCACACTTAAACGGTCAGCGAGATCTTCACATTCTTGGCTCCTTTATCCCGAAGCCATCGGCAAAATTTCCTATAAGTATATAACGATAATGTTTTAAAAATTCTTGATTAGAATGAGAATATTATTATATATGCGATGAAGTTTTTTTTTAATTCGATTATTTATTTCATTTCCCCGCGGTAGCATGAAAGACTCTTGTCCTGATATAGGATCTTACTCTCATTTGAGAAAAACCATAAACATCCGAGATAAAATTAAGTGCTTTTTCGCTCCTCTTATACCATGCATTTTTATTGATATTTTCCTCCTGTTTACAGAAAACAATTAAATAGATATTTACCAAAATAAATACAGTCAAACCCCTATTCATGGCCATCGTTTGTCTATCACTGACATTGGCGCTAAATCGGGGTTTGCGTTAAATCGAGGCATATGCTTGCACTATGTAATTATAAAATGGAAGCTCTGTTCACAACGATTCATCTGGGCGTGGCAATACATAGGGTGACGCTAAATCGGGGTCTGACTGTAGAGTTCTTTAGAAGTACTAATAGCTTACAAATCGCCGGCAAGAATCAGTGGATGGTGATTGGCATAAATAAGTTGAAAGGACAAATGTGATTTGATGTGGTTACGCATCCTTGCTTCGTAATGCCAAAGTAACCTATTGATAACTTTTTTGTGGTTACTAATAGATTTATGCCACCTTTGAAATAATTTTATTGGTCAAATATAGTATTTAGATATTAAATTGTTTGCACCGTTAAAAGACACCTAAACTAATGATTATATTTATACAAAACTCATCAAATTATATTTATTAAATATTTAATTTTGATTAATCATTAATTTTGACGAAAGCATCTAATTTAGACGAAAAACTGCGTGAAAGTGCTAATTTAGAAAATAATATCACTTGAGCCTTTCAATGAATGTGAGACCTCGCAAAGACCTATTGGAGGTACAATTCCGAGAATGGATAAAAACTTTATTTTCCTCTATATTAGATTCCGATTCAATGCAATTACCTAAATAGAAAATAATAGAATCAAATTTTTAACAGGAGAAGATTTAATTGAATTCTCTCATTAAGTTAAGATATGATGCAGAAAGTGATCATAAAAGTTATATTTTTTAATTAAAAGATAAATTATCATCAGCAATAAAAGTTCATAGAATTACTATGTATAAATTACAATGAAGTTATGAGTGTAAAATATTAAATAGCAGTTAATTAAAAGATCCAAAACAACGGCCAACAAGTATGATTTTATATGCCACAGATGAAAATCATAAAAGTTTCTAATATTTGTGAAATCATTGAATTAATATGAGTGAAAATTTATTTAAAACTGAAATAATGTCTGCTATTTTTCAATTTAAAGTTTTTATAACGAATATGTGCTATTTTGATAATCAATCGTTGTTAAAAAATATATTTTTTGCGGTTTAATCACTCAAACTACAACAACAATACATATAATTTGATATTTCGCCAGTTATTCCCAAAATAAACCAGAGAAACATAGAAATAAGATGCAAGGAATTTAAAACACTTCACAAAGTTATTTTGCCTCAATTTACCTATTAGCCTGTTGTTTATCGTATCATAAAATGTTATAGAGTACGTCATGTGTGGTTTTATTTCAATTAATATTCGGTAATTTCTAAAAATGGTGTAAAATATTTCTCAAGCTCTATATAACACAATTTTAAACTAAACTTAAGCAAATTCATCATTATATTTTATCAATGGAATATCAAATATTTAAGCTTAGTATGTGTAAACAAAGTGCGGATTGAAGAATTTCTAAACTCAGCATGCGTTTTCACATGAACAGTACAGGTATTTCTCAGTATCAACCGTAACAGCGGAATAACAAAACAGAATTGGAAGAGGTATAGAGGTATTCGGAATAAGAAATATCAATATATTTTGAAACCGAAAGATAGAAATGTGAAACAGGATGAGTTAGTGAGTTTAATGGGAAAACTCTCCAAATTAGTGAGCCAGCGGAGCCAGGAAAAAGGACGGCGGTAAATTGCTCTCTAGGAGTGAATATGTGGGGACGGAATTTCGAACGGAAATATTGAAGCCTCTTGATGGATTCCCAGTGTTGTTTGTAGATGCGGGTAATGAGAGGGTAAAAACTCTCATGGTTACACAGAAAGATAATTGGTAGATAGACGGAGAAAGAAGGAAGAAAATGATGGGGAGAAACAGAATGAGTAGAGAAAGGAGGAGAATGAGAGGAATAGGATATGGATATTTTGGTAGGCATTTATATTCGGTCTCTTCTTAATCATTTGTATTGGAAGTGGATTTCTCATCTACTGTCGTTTCGAATCCCAACACACTATGTTGCTGTTTAAGATGGTTTTTTGAGTTTTCTAACCTCGCTATCGCTTCGGACCTTTCATCCGGTTTTAGAATTGCAATCGCAAATCCTCTTCGTACTCTATCACATTCTCTTCCAACGCGTTATATTATTTTATTTATCTCTCTTCTCTCATCTACTTTGTCCTTTAAAATAGTAGTACAATGAGATCACAGCTTCAAGAGCAATCAATTTTAAAAATATACTTGCCTCAGTTAATTCCAATAGCCACAAGAATGTTAAAATACCATATGCGCATGCCGTCTACAAAGCAGCTGCCTTCAATGGTAATTCGCCGAAAGTGTATTATAAAAGAAATCTAATTTCGGTGAATACTACTGAAGACGGCTGAATTGTAGCCAATGTGCGTATGTAGTTTTTATCTTTGTTGTAGCTATTGGAGATACATGAGGCAAATATATTTTTGAAATTGCTTTTTCTTTATTTTTCTAGCCATAAGACGAGCTCGATAGTTCCACGTTGAATCATAGCTAAAAAATGGTTAATATTCGGATAGACTCTCTTAAAATTTATTTTTTGAATAAATAGGTCGTATTCAGTATTTCTGAGAGACATAGAATTGGAGGTTTCAGATTTGTTGATCGGTGACCCGTTACTAAAAACTCACAAAGGAACCTTCTTAAAGTAATGGCTATACGAGTAATGTGAGTCAAACATAACGACGGTGTTTTAGAATCGTTAACAAGGGTTAATGATGGGAGATTTCCAGAGAAGTAAAATTTGTGACACTGAAAATAGGGTGTGCAAAAAGGGGACAAAGTTGTGAGAGAGAGACGGAGAAAGAGAGAGAGAGAGAGATTGCGGACCGACGAGGTAAAGACCGCTAAATTACATGAAAATTTCAATTTCGCCATTATCGAGGATCCCTTTTCAATACGCCATTGGCACTTACTCAGTAATCAGAGAATTAATGTGAGAGAGATATACAGAGATTGCCATTCCACACGTTCAGCTAAATAGTTGGTAATTACTGTAGTTGTTAGACAATCATATTAAAAATATTATTTTGAAATCCCAAAGAACAAATTTTAAAAATTAATTAAGTGTGGAATTCGTACTGATGATGACCCTGTGAGTCGAAAAAATGATAACCTTCTTAATTTCATAGTGGAATTTTTATGAAGTCATTCAATAATTTTTTTTAAATTTTATCATTTAGTTATCAGTATGCAATTCCAGTTCAATTACGTTTACTAATTTATTTTGAATTGTAATGAAATTTCAACTTAATGAATTAGTGTAGCTTTCATGAAAAATAGTTATCAATCAGTTAAATTTAGGATCTCCTAGTTGAAATTAATTTTGAAAATTTTATTTCCATAATTGCTTATAATGACGAAAAATTTGAATAAAAACCTTTCAGTGAAGACATAAATATCTACTGATAAATAATACAGGACATAATACAAATTATGAATGAAATTCACTAATCATTAGCACCAAATCTTCATCATTAAATTACTTAAAATTAAAAATAATTAAACAATTAAATGAAATAAAACGACACGTTATCATAACCTCATTGAACTAGTTTTAATTCTGGGAGAAAGAATTTATGCATATTGAGAGATTTTTATTGCTATGTTTTCTTGTATAAATAAGTATTTTGGACAAAAAGTCTCCAACTTTAATAACTGTTAATATTTAATCAAAAATAATTATAATAGCTTTTGCATTATTTTAATTTCACTGGAAAAATTTCATTCGTATAAGGCAAAGAATGGATATTTTACTTACTGTATTACCAAGATATGGTGAATAGGATAAGCAAGGCTTCGCTTATGTCCATTACAGCAACACGGCTATGATCGTTCGACGTGGCTCTAATGAACATTTTACCTTTATTAAGGCAACTTGAAGAAAGGTATGTATTATGGGTCGATAAAAGCAAGGAAGGAACTCAACTTCCAGATGTTTCCTCCGATTCATCGTATTAACTGAGTTCATAACTTGAGGGCAAGCCACCGCATTGGCTATATTACGTACAAGGGGTTTACATTATAATCGCCACAAAACTTATTTACCCTACTACTAATTGTGTCAACGAAACATGCATTGAATGCAGATAGGGCAAGAAGAAAACCCCTGATGAATTTCCTGTATTTGTAAATCAGATTTTGTGCGGTGACTAGCCATTACATATTTATCTCCTCTCTGAATCCCATCATTTCTCACCCCCTCTCTCTCTCTCGTCACAGTGCAAATATTGCCTCTAGCATTTTCAATGGGTGCCAAGTAGGTTATGATCCCTCTTCGGCTTAACTACGAAGCGTGCGGAGAAATCAGTCCTTCCTAATATTTCTGTCATAGCGATTCTAAAAATTTACCAGGTTCTGATATATATTTAACATGAACGAGCACGTTGACGAAACAGGCTAGGAAAGCGTACAGTGTATCACAGATAGGCGCGTTTCGTGCGATGGAGTATTTGAAACTAAACCTTATAATTTGAACGAACGCACACCATAAAACGGCTAATCTCCCCGTTTACTGAAAATTTCATCCCTTTTAAGATGCTCTATTTAATAAACGTATTTGCGTAATTTTAGTATAAAGACCAAATACCGCCAAACGGTATATCAGTAATAATGCCAGGGAAATATTAAATTTTTATTTACCGATTTATTTTATAATAAGTTATATTGTAATTAATCAAACAATCTAAAATTATTTAAAACATGCCTCACTCCAGTTAAATATTTGTAATGTTTACGTTCTTTTCTTCGCTGTAGATAACCCGTATCCTTCCGCTTACAATATATGCATGCACACGTAGTTACGTAATTTGAGCTGATCTTATTTATTTCAATCGCAGCGAAGATTTTTTCCGTTGACAACAGTTTAATAACCACGTATGAATTTTCCTAAGCTCAAAGCCTATTACAACTTTCTTGTTGGATTTTCTTGAAAACGGCTATTCCTAATTACTTTATTTAGCTATTTTCAGTAATTTTATTTTACAACTTTTCCCGTGTAACTAATATTTTACTAAATATGACGAAAAGTTCGTTTTTTTCAGTAAACGAAAACAAACATGCGTACGAACGTACAACGAAGCTAATAGGCGCTTATGTTGCAAACAAAATGCGACAAAAAAGCCGTCTTCTCCGAATAACCGAACAATCGCTTTTCCGCGTATTTTCGCCGATCCCTTCAAAAGTCTCTCTTGTCTGTATTCTTGCCACACAGTTGCTATATTAAGCCTTCTTCAACTGTTCTTTGTTTCAGCTCCTACTAGGTCAAATATAATTTCATATCCACATAAAAATCTTACCTGCAGTGGCAGCCCGATGAATTTTGGCACACACGGCGGGATACCATGAAGCGCCCCCGCTCCGTTAATATTTGTTGAGATATTTATGAAGTACATGTTAATTTATTCACCGCTCTGAAAAAAATATAAATAATGAAAAATTAAAACGAACGCCCTTAAGAAGCTTGCCTGTTTATCGATAAATCGGTACCCAATATTTATTCACTTGCAAGTAATGCATAGATAATTGATCGGGATTGCGCCCCAAAAACTGTGGCGTCCCGGGCCGGCCGTGCTAACCTGTGTCCATAATTGCTAAGAATTCGTTGTTTTACCTTGCATTTCTCTTGGCTTATGTCTTAAACTAAGATTGCAGAATATAACTACTATTCGTATAAATACCATTCAATAACGTGATGATTGTTATTTTGGGAACTTTTGTTCGGTGTGGTACAATGAATGTTTTCACAAAACATTCTTTTATGAAGTGCTTCAATTCATTCTCATCGCTCATCGGAGTCACGATGTATGAGATTTCATAATCCACAATAAACAAAGTGATCTGAAATGCTTGCAGAATGCGAGTACATTTTACTAGAAATATTTATAATTTGTATTAGGTGGGGAAAAGGTTAATAATTCTGTTGGATACCAGTACCCTATACATCTCTCTCGTCTCTCGTGTTGTTCCTTTCTTTGTGCTCACTCTGGGAAAAAAAATTACTCAACGATGCCTGCCTGTTATGATTACTACTGAACCAAGCGACGAAATAGATGAAACAGCTTAGAGGCCGACATCGTTTCGGGCAAATTTCATTTCCCTGTAAGATGCTGAGTGCTAGAAATATTATATTTTTCGACGATCGCTCTCAATTGTGGCCATGGATGAGGAGAGTGAGGACGCTGTTGGAGACATTCCTTCTAGTGATTCGGAGAACTACAGTGATTCTGAATTGTGCTGTTTTTGGTAAAAGAGAAAAAACAATTGAAAGTGCTTCTGAGGATGATGTCTAGCAATTCCTAGTCGGCAAAGATCTTCTTTAAATGGAATCCTCCCATATGGCTCTTGTAGAGATATGGCGCATTAAGACGTTCCTAGTGATTTTATAGAGGTTAAAGTGCCTTGACATAAATTGCATACAGGTCCAAATGAATTATTTCACACGAAATTTATGGCAAGATGTTTTTTGGAATAACACCAGGAAATGGGAGTCGGATTTTTTCACAATAATATATTAATTGGTGTACATTTCCTGAAATGTTAAATAACCTATGATAAATGGTGAGTAAGCTATTGTCTGTTATGTGTACTACTGTCTCTAGTGTGCGATTTCGAAAATGAAATGGTTAAACACCGAGGATAATGGGCATTCAGACCGAATAGGCTTAACTAAGTTACCAGCGAGTAAAATATACTATATATGCTTCAAACTATAAATGTACTCTTCACTTATTTCAAGAGAAGAAGGATCCAAAATGCTAGAAAATTTCCCACAAATGGTATTGAATAGGAAGAGATATCTAAGTTTGAACTGCTCCAGAGTCAAAGTCTGCCATGCTCTCATCCATCCATCCATCCCTCACTACATTCATCCGCACAGATCCTTTACCTTTTCTCGCCCAACCACCCCGTTTGACGTTCCGTAACTAATGGATTAGTGCTTGTGAATTGAAACTGGTTTAGTTCGGGTGAATGAAGGGAACGTGGTAGAGGGTTGGAGGTAACTGGGTTAAAGGGATGCCGTCGAAGTTTTGGTATTAAAGCGAGGGCTCGGGTGGCCTTAGAATGAGAGTGGAGGAAACGCTGTGAGGGGAGGGCAGAGAATAAGTAAGAGTGATGAAGTGGGATGAGGATGGAACCTTGAGTTTGGGAGAGAGATTTGTCGGAGGTTTTTGGAGAAGGGAAGGAATAAGAGCGAGTGCGGTGTTCAGTTCATAGGGAGCCTCTTCTCCTTCCTCACAAGCACCTTGCTGAAGGAAGGTGGAAAACACGGGAATTCCCTTTCCACGAAATTTCACGGAAGGAGAGGAAAAGAGAACTAATTGAAGTCATTGTGAAGGAGAGAAAGGTAAAGCGGGCAAACGAACTAATCATTTTTATACTTTGCCATTTCGTGAAAGTGAATGTGACTAAATCGGTGGGGAGAATACATGTACCCTAATATAATCCACACATAAATCCTTAAGCGCAAATATGGACGGGATGCCACATAGAGTTTGACATCCCTGCGGTATAACTGGCTTATTCTTCAGGTTATACCTTCAAGAAGAATGAAAGTTATTACCTTTTAAAATCATCAATTCGGTTTATCTCAATTCGAAAAGTAAATAAAATTGTTATAAATGGTATGGTTATTTTGAGAAAATTTTCATGCGATATTATATGTGAAAGGCGATGCAGAATAATATTTAGGGCCACAAAGCCACCACAGTATAACTCAGAGTTAAATGAGACCTATCAGACGGCGCAGCAGCGGGGCCAATTTTTCTGTCAGCTTCCGCATGTGACTTTCGACGCCACCAGCAACAAAGCATTGCTTTGCAATGTGTGTTCAGGCGGCAAGCGACCACCATTGCATAGTGCGACAAGAAAGGGTATAACTTTCATAGTGAAAAATTCATAACAGAAGTGAGGCGTTGCTCTGCCATTTGGAATATGGCTTACGATGATTATTCTAATATGGAGAAAAGAAAAAAATGGTGTTAACCCTTCAGCGTCGATTTTGAAATTTAAGAAGATTTTAAGACTGCGTTGCCTGGCTGTGACATCGATTGCCAACTCTCCCGATTTGGGTGAGACAATTCCGATTTTGGAAAGACAATTCCGCGTCCCGCCAGTTGTTAGGCGGGACAGCAAATACCCCGCTTTTAACAGGTTGCGGCATACTCGTAATAATAATTGTGACCATTGACGAAAATTTCCCGTCGGAGTAAACGGAAGCGCTGGGTTTCAGGGTCGCCCGCAAGAGGACAAGAGAACCGCAACATTACTCCGTCTTCAATCCGAATTTCGGACGTGGCTGAATGGCCAAACGAAGCGGTACAAATATAGTTTTCATATTTTGTTTGAACAATGCGTTTTGTTAACTATGAAACACCTTTAAAAATAAAAATGATTAATGGACCAATTATTATACCTATGTTTCATTTGGATAACTAAAATGCATAATGAGCAAATTTCTTCGAAAAGAAAAAGAAATTTTTTCTTCTCCCCTTTCATTCTCCTTCCCAACCTCCCGAGTCTCATTGTCCCGCTTTTCATATCTGGAAATTTGGCATGCCTAGGCGAGGCCATGGTGGCTTTCCTACTGCTTCGTTAGAAAATGTTAGCCGCTATGGCTTTCCGATCGCTCCGTGTGAAAGGGACCTTAAGGTGGGGAAACTATGGCCAGCGGTCCAAATCTGGCCCGCAAGGAATATACGCGATTCTGTTATGTAAGCAAACCGTGAAATTTAATGCGTATGAATTCATATTTTTTGGTCAAAATCATTGCCATAAAACCTTTTATAGTGAAGCTCTGGCGCAAAAATATTATATATTATTGATTTTCACAAATGGGATCCTTTGCATTCCCTCAAGTAACTTCCGATGTGAAATATTTGCATCTGTTAATGCGGTCCATCTAAGCACTCTCAACTGCTAATTCGGTCAGCCTAAAAAAAATTTTCCCCTCCCCTGTTTAAGGTACTCCTCCAATTTGGAAGAGGCTTACCATATTTTATTTGCGACCAATGCATTAAAGCTATAACATTTTAGGAAACGTCCGTCTATTATCTCCGACAATATCACTGGCGTACTAACAACTTAGGAACACATTTCATTCCCACCACTGCAGTACATATAATGTCCGAGATACGTTTACTGAAAAAGTGTTTTTTCATCCCCATCATTATTTCTGATAATGGCAAATGAAGGTCTTTTTTATGAGAAAGACACTCTTACTCCACAGAATTCATATAGTCCGCAATCGACGCTCCTCTATATACATATTTGAGCACTCCTTGAAGCAGAGTTCTACTGTAATGAAATGCTTAAAGTAAGAATAAATGGCATAAATGCCAAAATGCTCCTTATAACATACCAACTTATGATGTATTAATAGTTTAACCCAACATTCGACTTTTCTCCTATTTTGAAGAAAATTTTATTTTTCTGTAGAGTAGTACACGCAATTGTTCAAGACAATTTATTCCATTTATCTGCTTCTGTTAGATGCACCTAGCGTCCGATTTCAAAGCTAAGTTGTTGATTCGGAAAAAAATTGAAAAATTTTCAATGCGTCTAAAAATTCACAACAAAATTATTTTCCCTGAAAATTTTAAGATATATTATTTAATAAACGAATGGCTAGTATTTGATACGAAAATACAACCAGCTATAGAAAAAAAATGTTGTTTCAATTTCTTAGGACAGTTATAACTTTTTTGCGTCAGCGGAAAGCGTGAGCAGACTCTTCACCTCCGTGTGACTTTTCATCTCTCATTCCTCACAGTTGTTTATGTGTTATGAAATTGATCTGAACATCTTAAATAAATATACTTCTGCAGATATAATGATTTTACAGCAAAGAATGAAATAAACTGCTGAGAAATGTACATTGTTTACGTCCTTATCTACTTCCCCTGTGTTTGAAGCTACGCAAAATATTCGATTAAGTACACCAATCGCTTCTTCCTCTCTTATCGAATCACAGGCATTAAGTCGAGTGTAAGAGCAATATAAAAAAAATATTTGTTGAATGCGGCAGCATTCAACTCTTCTTATTCAGTAGACTTTAATCCTAGTAAAATGTTAAATAAAAACTGGTAATTGATTCATATGTAAACTTGCGCATAAATTTATTTTACTATGTTTTCCATAAATTTTAGCTACAATAAAAGAGTTAGTTATTTCAAAAATGATTTCTTGGTCAATGATCTTCCTTTTATCTTATGCTTATAAAATTATATTGAATATTTATTGCGACGTCACCGCTAAGACCATAGAAGTAAAATTTTAACGCGTTATTATATAGCGACAGTAATTTTTTTTAAGGGAACCCTTATTTGACGGCTGTGTAGATGATTTGTGTGAGACTCAAATAACGCATTTATCACCCTGCAATAAACACATCTAAATTTGTCAAGAGCTATTTGGGCCACAACTTAGATATATCATGCTTTATAAATTACAATATTGGTCCCAACATTTCTTAACCTA
Source organism: Tanypteryx hageni (assembly GCA_028673005.1). NCBI lineage: Eukaryota > Metazoa > Arthropoda > Insecta > Odonata > Petaluridae > Tanypteryx > Tanypteryx hageni. The sequence continues at coordinate 54,282,538 of CM054116.1, forward strand.
AGCATCTTCAGCATTCTTACTCGTCCCTCGTCCCGCATTTTCTCCGCTCACCGACCCGATGAAATTAACGACCGCCCTTCTCAGCCCCACCTCCGATTGCTCTAATTCGGACTCAACAGTGTTTTCACCCTTACACTTTCATTCACTTTTACGAGTGCGTCGTGACTTTAAGTCACCCTTGAGGCTCTTTATTCCTCTCTCTCCCTCTCCTTCCGCAGTTCTCTTTCCCACTCCACCAACGGCCCGCCATAAAACGTGACCGTAACCGTGCTGCTGTAACGCTCTCGGACTCCAAGCACCACTCTCCACCGCCATATAATCTGAAGTACTTTGATTTTACGACGGGCGTTAGGACGTAGAAAGAACTTTTTTATAAAGAGCGTATGAAATGTGATTAGGAAATGAAGGAAACGTCTGTTGGCAGGAAGAAATTGAAATTGTCGCGGCAAAGAAAAAAATTACTGCCGCGAGTTTGATAATTGCGAAAACCTTCCTGCGTCTAAAACTTGGTCGCTCATTTTATCGAACTGCAATCCGCACCGTGTGATTACGTTTAAAAGCTATCGTGGGATTGACTAAATGGTGCACAAATTCACTCTCCCTAAATATCACTAGATTATGAAAATCTTCCTCAACTCCACTGTGAAATTATGTATATTGGTAATACTAAGCCAGAGTGAATTTAAGGCTCTTAAGTTTATTCGTATCTTAATTTATGACTTGCGAATAGTCTCCGGTATTTGTTACCTTGCGGTTACTACCCTCGCTTAATGAAAGTCTAACCTGTGCTCAGAAAACATCTCTATGTGATGACTAAGTTTTTATTTTATACAAAAATTGATAACTTAGCGCTGCAGGATTAATCAAAATTTGTGATTTCGCTCTGATGGTTCATACTAAAGACCTTAAATGGGAGAGCCACACAGAAAGAGCAGTTGGTATAGCTTAAAAAAAATATCATTTTATAGCCGGAGACCTAAACAACAGTAACCTAGATGTGAAGGAAACGATTTATTTAACTTGAGTTAGAGCACTTCTGGAATACGGGGTGAGTGTTTGGGATCCACATCAGATAATGGGAGTTTCACGTTTTTTGGAAACTGTTTTATTACGTTGTGTTCTATGTAAAAATTATAATTACCAAGTGAAATTTTAAAGTTAGCAATATTTTTTCGGAGATATTAAACGTCAAAGTCAAGGAGTGGGGGGTGCGAGCGAAAGTAGCGTAGCCGGAGCAGTGACGTCATTTTTCCCAAAGCACCGAAACGAAGCAGTGCAAAGTGGTGCGAAGCAAGTGACAGATAAACGATACGGTGTGGTTTGTGTGCTGTGGAACGATACTCGTTGGTTGCCATGGCCAACTACAAACACTGTGTGGTTTCCATGTGCGAGAATACCAGTGGAAATTCGAATAAAATATTTATAAGCATTTCTAAGAATGAAATTATGAGAAAGAAATGGTTCCAGGCAATGAAAAGGAAGCATGCACTATCGAAATATACTACGGGCTTTGTTTGTGCAAAACAATTTAATGTAAGTAAAAATTCACTTTATAAGAATTGTATCATGTATGAAAATGTCTAACAATTCTATATTGACTTCTGAAGTTCTTCGCTGAGATCATTTTCATTTATAGTTAAAAGGAGTACTGGCGTGATCTTTACAGTTACAAGAAGACTCCGAAAATTGGTTCAAGTTATCGATGATGCATTGTAATTTAAGAATAAAGAATGATGTGGTACCGCATAAATTTCACTGTCAGAATAGACAAACACCTTTGTTAACTGCCTGCTCAGAATTAGCTGCTGGAGAAAGCTCCCGATCGGCATATGAAAAAAAACGAAGGGTTGAAGCAGTGAGAGAATCACTGGCTGCAGGTAAAAATATATTGGCCAAACATTATCCATTCCAAATATATTTTCGTATCATTAATACAATTTTTACACATGAAAAGTCCGGGCTTTTTCGGGCCTTAGCGAAAACATTGCGCCTACTGATACTAAACAAATGCAATAGTAGTAAACAAAAATTATTATTTACATATAGTGATATAATAATAATAATGATATAATGCACAATGTACACTATTTGCTGCATAAAACTACGATGGATTGCAGTTAGAACTCAACAAGTGCTATCACTGGTACAGCATAATATGATAGAATGGCTTAATGACCGCTATAATTTAAAATTGATTTTATTTAGGCCAGTGTACATCTATTTCAAAAATTTTCATTAACTTCCATTGTAAATTACTGCAAAATAAGGCTCTTTAGGACAAAGTTAAATGACTTAAGGAGTTTATGAACAGAAAATGCCAAGATGCGAAGATTGAAGTAACGGATTTGATTCCAGGAATGTTTTTTTTCGTATATGTTTTACATGGCAAGTCTAAAATCCATCGTGCAAAGATGTTTTCTTTAGTAATTTAAAATATCTTAAAATTGGTATATCGGAGCGCGGTTTGTATTGCACTAAGAGGAAAATAATGCAGATTCTAATTCATATCGCAGAAATTTGATAATTGATAGTACTATCTTGAATTTATACTTAAACAGCGTTTTTGCGTTTTAAATCGCATTTTATCGGATTGTTTCCATGGAGACGATTATTACCGAACTCGGCTTGAGCATAGACGAGTCAACAAATGGGTTATTTATTTTTCTACTCAACTATCCTTCAGCAGTGGACAGTTGAGCCACACATATTAGCGTATGAACAGTAACATTTATTGAATTCGTTTATTAAAAATAATACATCCAAACTATAATGTCAGAAAAAGATTTTGACATTGCTTTTAGTATTTTAAGCCTTATGATACTCTATTAATTTGTTCTCCAATTTTTCTCTATCATTGATAAAAAATTAATTACAAATGGTATTTATGGTATGGGAATTTCTTGAAAAGACTAACACATACTGAAATATTTCCTTTTAATAGAAGTAATCAGTTCGGGACGTCAACTTTGGGAAACCAGTCTGCATTTTCCCGGGTTTGGACTTATTGTATCATTATTGCAGTGTACAATACAGGTTTGACTAAGAATACTTGCTCTTCATGTAATCGTGGTACCATATTTATCTAACACATATAGCCATACTGAATCGTATAAACCTTTCATTTCTGGTCACACTTACGTATTAGTATACTATGAAATGTTTACATAACACCAAAAGAAAGCCTAAATATTTGGAGAGAATACAATTTTACATATGCCGAAAAAACAAATTCCAATTGAACCGAAGGATATAACAATAGTGGTTGACGTAACGTGTAATGAATAATGCATTAAGCGTATGATGGTCGACTATGAGAATTCCTTGGAATGACTAACATATTTTCTGTCAATATAAGTAGCCAATTCGTGATGACAACTTTGGAAAACCGGCCTGCATTAGTCCTAGTTTCGAGTAAACAACAACTTTCGCTTGACCGAGTTTTACCAAAAATAATCATCTTGTTTTTCTTTAACAAAAATGTCACCTTAAATTTTGCGTTAATCTGATTAATGAGTTACAGCACCCACAATATCCCAGTCACAGACATATACCCACGGACATCATCGATAAATAGTCAAAACGTGTTCACGGAATTTTAAAACATGTATTTCCGTTGAAATCTCGAATTCAATTTTTTTCATGAAAACTATACTTTCTCTATGCTTCGTATAAGGAGAAAGTAAAAAATCTGATGTGGCCACCACATGACTTTTATCCATACTTGTATTATTTCTAAAAATTCCAAATAGGTTAAATGACAATGAATATTTTAAGGAACTGCTAGAAAAATTCAGACTACAAAGAACATAAATAGAGTCATACCGTAGCCAATGATATTTAATATAGCCAGGAATCTCCAATAATTTAGAAAATGAAAAGGAGCGTTACTAAGACGTAACGAAGCTTCAATTGTTAACAGTAGTCACCGGTAGGTGGTGGCAGCTAAAAAATTAGCTTTTAAACAATGAATTATATGGAAAATATTTTAAACTAAAGTTGTAGAAAATTAAATTTCCTATAAAATTTATTCTATTATTACTTTGTCCATATACGTGGTATAGGGGAAAGTATTGTATTCATGAAATAAATCGACTTCGAGATTTCAACTGAAATATACGTTTTTATATGCATACGAAACTCATGGTTATAATTAACACAGGAGTTATCATTTGTTACTCAACGAACTTTCCATTAATTAATTTTTCGATCCTTTTTCGGGCAAAGAATTTAGGCATCTTTTTTCTCTTTCTCTCACACATACAGGCACAATAAATATCCTGCGTATTAAAACGATTAAGTTTAGAAGATGAATATTTCACTCGCTAAGTAGCGTATGTCTGGGGCTATTCGTCGCTCGTATCTCTTAAAAAAAAACATGTGTTTTGGTTTTTTATGCGTGGGAAGTGGGATTTTTTATTTTGCGTGGGCGACCATAAAGTGCATGCGTGATAGAGGAGAGGTACGTAGATATTTAGAAATTTGAAAGTCCAGTTTATTAGGGATAAGTTATTTCCAGCAAATTCTTCGCTAAAAAGTAAATATTTCCTTAATGATCGAGAAAAATGAAGCAGAATGACTAATATTAAATGCAAAATAATAAGTGAGCCATAGAAAATGTATTTTATTTTTTAAAGTATACTGGCACTTGGATGCATCAAAATTTCTTTCCTCAACCGAAGACTAGACAGTTTGATCCAATATTTCGTGCGAACAATTATGGTTGAACACTTTCGGTCTGGTCATTGCTTTTTGATGCACCTTCCAGTCACAAATTCTACTTTTTTTAAATGTTGCGATATTGCTTTCCAATAACTCAAATGCCCATTTCAGCTTTAGCTGATACGGTTCAATTCATTGTCTGTCAACTATAATAACATTGTTTTACTTATAATATGCAAATAATTTATAGCCACAAATGGTACCTCCTATATCCATTTTATATATGCCACAGTTTAACTAAGGAATTCAACTTGAATGAAAACAAAGGGCATTTTTATGGTCGCCATAGATCCCAATAATATTCATAAACTACAAAAATCTTAGATATGGAAAAAACGATAAATATTTTTTTATACTTTTAAGATCATTATCTCGTGTTATTTAAATAAAAACGAGTTTTTAGGAGCGAATGCTTATTCAAAATCAAAATTATTTAAGATTCCATGAGATTCAATTATTTATTTTTGGAAGTAAAGTTAACCTGCTCGCATTAAAAACAGATTTTGTTATGCATCTCGCAACATTTACTATTAGACACATTTTAGGCTGGGTTAACTTGTGGCCAAGACTATTATAAAATAGGTGACATAAGTGAGAAAATAAATGGAATTAGCGGGTAAAATTTTCGCACATGCCGTAGAATTTTCATGACTTCGCCACATCAAGGTTGAACACGGGGAAAATAAAAATATCCCGAACTTCTCGTTCCTTCATTGCCATTTTCTACGCACGGTGAACAGAACATTCAAAGTGAAGAAGGTAAAAATATGTAATTGCTACGGTACACAAATCGGATGAGCATTGGGACTTCGTTATATTCTCCTAAATTTACAGTCCACTTTTTCCTTTGCTTATAATTCGGATGCCATGTTTTGAAAAAAAGTATTGTAGATTAATATAAAAATTTTCATATAAACGAGTTATGATCAAATCATTTCCTTTTGTATCACAAATAAATGCCAGTGTATCAGTCATTAAAATAATATTATTTCTGTGCTGCGTCAGAAAGATTAAATTCGCCCTTCCGAGAATATTTAGAAGAAACGGGGAATATCTGGATGAGAAATACCTTTAAAGATTCTCCTCTAGTCTCTGATATTCTCCCACGTAAAATACACTCTAAATGAGGCGGTATGAAGGCAGTAAGGTAATACTGCAGAACGAAAGAGGGTCTCCGAGAGTAAGAGTATGAATAACAGAGAGAGAGAAAGAGAGAGCCTCGGAAGGAGGTATATTATGCGATAAATTTTACGAGAGAAAAGAGGCTGAAGGCGAGAAGATCCCGTTCCGATGGGAAGGAAGGAGGTAAATCGAAGGATAAAAATAAAAAGGAAATAGACAAGGCGGTCGGAAGGGGTGGTCGGGAGACGTCCACGTGGGCGGGATGGAGCTACATTTTGGTGGGTTTGGATAGGGATGAGGCAGTGAGGGAGGGATTTCAGGTTGTATAAAGTTTGCTGCAAGGCATAAATATAGGGAAAAAGCGAGCTGAGGTTTGGGTTAGAGACATTAGACTGGGCCAAGGATCGACAAAAGGGAAAGTTGAAAATTTATCACCGTGGTGCGATCCTTTTTCTGCTAAGCGCAACAGACGACCTTCCTCTCCCTTTCACAACTTAGATTCCACTAGGAACTATTTTTTATTCACTAGTCTGTATATTGTACTCTTGTTAGAAGCAATGCCTCTCTGTATAAGAGCTTAGTATTAAACTTATTAAAAACTAAAGAAAAATACGTCTGTCGCGGTTCATTATATATAATCAAAGAGTTTGCTAATTACCTAGCAATGTTTAAAAGGTCTGAGGTGCCTTTACAGGTTTCGTCTGATTAACCATTCATAGAGGATAATTAATGCTGCATGTTTTGATTGATATCTTTATGATGGGAACGTCGAAATAAAGAAAACGCAGGCTCTGAGCTTTGGGCGTAGTTCAGCACGATTAACATTAACGGGGAACTTGGGATATCAGATTTTATTGAAAAAATACGGAATTACAAGGTGCTGAAATGAAAATCATGCAAATTATGCATTATAAAATTTTAAACGAGAACGAACGGATGTTGATAAATTTGTAACGCAAATGCTTTTACTCATCTCCATTTGTTAAACAATTTACTTATGTAAGTTTTATAATGACGTAGATCACAAATTTCGATGAGCCAGTTTTTTTGCTTATTTAACATTTGTAGATTCTACGAATTCGTAATCTTATGGATCTCTAATTAGAAATGAAAATATTTTATTCCATTAATTTCATCATAAAGCCACCACGATCTGCACAAACAAATTTGCTGGGCAAAAAGCAGGTATCTATAAAAATGCATAAAAATGACACCCTACTTTTAGTCTACTTTCCAGAATAGAAATAGGCTTATAGTTTCGTCGTTGTGTCTGTATGCCTTCCCCCCTATTACCTTATTTAACAATAGACCAATTTTCTTGAAACTTGGTAGAAACCTCTTTCTGTATGTGCCGAGCTCCCGAGGATAGTTTTTTTTGCGAATATTGAAGTCCCGGGTTCGATTCAATGAACTATCCTTCCCATTTGATTTACATGGAAAAATCTCAAATCTATCGTGCAGGGTAATATTCTCTTACACATTAAAATATCTTAGAATTGTAATATTGAAGCAAGATTTATACTATTCTCTGAGGAATAGAATAAAAATTCTAGATCGTATCGTAGAATGTAGCTTTTAGATAGTATTTCTTAGAATGTTGCGTAAATACTGGCGTTTATGCAGTTTTTATCACTCATTACGAAAATGTTGCCATAGCAACAACTGTTGTTGGACTCGGTTCGGTATAGTCTAATACATACACGCGTTATTTTTGCCGAAAAAATACTCGTGATCATTTTAATATTCCGTTCGAATGTATTTTAAATATTTTATGCTGCTAAATTATGAAATTTGGGGACACAAAGAGCAACATATTCGCGATGATTTTAAAGCTATTAAAGCTAATACAGGTATTGAATAAATGATTAAATGGAAAGTAGGCAACATAACTTCCGATTGGATCATCTTGTTTTATTTGACCTGATAAACTAGCGTGTCTAAATATTAAATTAATTGAATAATTAAAAAGCATTACATCATTACCACACCTATGATAAGTACTAACGAATGAGAGAATACGATGGCAGGTTTATAATCGGCGAGTGCATGGTCTGATGGAAAGATTTTTGTGTGTGATAACAAGGCGGATGAAACCATTACACAGATAAGGATATTAATAAACACATAATTTATATTCTAAACACAATTTAATGAATATGCGTAAAACGACAACAAAATCACATTAATTAACAGTATAGAAAAACTACATGTAAAATATTAATAGCTTAGAAAATATATTAAAAATATATTATGCTAATGGGGTCTCTGGATTCACGGTGGAAGTAAAACTAAATAAGTACATGTATATCGAGAGAGATCCTATATTCACAAAACATGAACATTATGCATTCCTCATCTACTTAGGCCTTCTATGGTATCTCTAATCTTTTTCTGTCTACCAAGCAGTTAATTCTTCACCTCATTCGCATAAATCGCGTTCAAATAAAAGTTACACACCTCCTCCACGAATTTCGCCTTCCTGATGAAAGTTAAACCAAGCATGCGCTGCAGAAACAGAGGCGACGGGCGTAACTGGAACGTTAATACGGGAGAGAAAGAGAGAGAGAGAGTTAAAACGAAAGGTTGAAGTGAGAAGACGGAGGAAGAGGTGAATAAGAGAAAAGAGAAAAAGAGAGAGTATTGAATAGGTGATTGGGACCGCTCCGTGGTATTTTGGCGCTCCGGGCAAGGGACCATTCAAGCTCCCCTTTAATTTCGGAATATTTTATGGAAACTTTTCGTATCGTGCGCGTTCATTTAATTATTGAAACATTAACGAAGGAAAACTTGAGGACGTGCCGTGGATACGCTTATCCTATCTGTAAATAAGGGTAAGCATTCAATTATCTTGCAATCATCCATCAACAGACCACCGGAGTTCGCCCTCAAGTGTTTTGGCGCCCGAACTGTCTCACGGCTCGCTGATACCTCAGGCTGGCCTTCTATTTGAAAATGTTTCCGAGGAGCATAACGTAGGTACTGAACACAAAGAAAAATGAGATAGAGGAAAGGAAATTTAAAAAATCTCGCCCGTTTCTTTGTTCTGAAATTTCTGAGGCGAAGAAATAGGGGCTGTATGGAACGAGAAAATCAGCCAGAAATAATATCCAGCAGGTATAGGCGCAAAAAAGAGGAGTATCGTATATTTTTCTTCGTCAGGATCTATAAGAAAACAACCGAACATTCCTTGGGTGCTAGAAGCATTTGGAATGACGATCGGCATCGTCTTTGCTATTTTAGTCTACGCTGCCGCAGATCACGCAAATGCCTAGCACCATGGATGCATTTTAGAACATGGTTATGTTATCCTCCCCGGCTCATTTTAAACGACCAACCAAGCTATCTTGAAAAATTCTTTAATGAGATGTAAAATGGACGAGTATAATCGTTTCAAACAATGATTATATATACCCGTATTGAAAATTTTTTGCGCTGAAAAGTTTTTAATCGTGGCATCTACTTTAATCGTAACGCTACATCCCTTATCTAACGGTCTATTGAAAGTGAATTTTTTAACCACCAGTATTTTTATTCACAAATACACAATTCGGATTTCGACGCTTGCCATCATCATAAGGTATGCTATTTGTAATTAATAAAATGTGGAGCATAAAAGCATTATTTTCATTATTTCGTTATGCCGGATTACCACAAATGCAAAGTCAATACCGTCGATTCCATCTCTTATCTAAATTCCTCTGGATTTTGTTTCGAGGTCCGTCAAAACAGCAGAAACTTCCACTATGGTACATCGTAGAACCGTGATTACGAACGAGTCCGGCCACGCGCAATGAGTCGCTGAACTATTTTTGAGAGTCGTTGGGGAATTCAAGGGGACGGTTATGGGGGTTGGATGCCCCTATGACCCTCCATTGCATGAATTTTTAAACCCATTCTATGCAAAATTCCATGATTCTGCGCTGCGGATTAGGACCACAAGGCAAGGAAACGAAAGATTCTGACATGGGTTTTCAGAATAAAGGACTCTGAGTAAAGAGGGATTTTAAAGGGGAATTGACCCCTTTGAAAAGTTTATGGATATGCCCCTGATGAGAGTGGGTCCTAGGAGAGATCTACTGGCGTAGAGGTTCGAATACACGAGGATATAATGAACAATTTAGAATGACATGACTGGATGCATATTCCTATTAGCAAAAATCAGCGCGATTGATATACTGAAAATTAAGATATCAAATCAATTTTCAACAACTTTTAAAACGAAAAACAAACTGCTGTAAAATTTTCAAACACTACATCGTATCCCATTTTTCATCTCACGATCGTTTTGTCGCCTATTTACCGTATATTCGTAACATTGAGAGTTCCGCATTAAATAAACTTTTTGCCACGTTTCTGTGTGACCCATATACATCTCTACACTGTCTCTGTAGGAAACTTCATTCCTATTCAATCCGTCACCACCGCGGACCAGGCGATACTGCTAGAGAAAATGTCACGGAGGGATTGGTTATTTTAGCAAAAAGCCATCATAGGTAAAAGAATTTTGAATTTTAAAGTAAACTTAAGTGTCACTGACACTAGCAGTTCATAGAAAAGTATGCAGAGAAATCCTATGTTATAAATGGTTGACTCAAGTGCATTTGAATTTTATTTATTTTGGCGGTCCTCAAATAAAGCTTATTTCAAAGAAACTTGCCAATAAGATTTCTTTTCGGTCAATGGATATTATTTGCATACATTTCTATGTATATTTAGCATTTTTATACCCTTAAAAATTTAATAACTATTTTCTCGAAAAGTTCCATTCCTAACTGCATTTTGTTTTAAAGTATTGTTAAAATTATTTTTTAAATTACTTATCTACTCCACAGCAATAAGCCAAAGCTGTGATATTTGAATGTTCGTAGATTTTGAATTTCTGCTCAATATGGCGTCCGAATTTAAAGAGGAAGTTCCATTCAAGCTGCTATGATATATTTCTCAATGTTGTGAACCTTTAAGTTTCTAGTGATCAAAACCCTCAGATTAGATATCAGCAATTCTGAAATATTCATTTGTTAAAAGCTAGAGTTGCATACAAATAAAAGTGGTGCGATCTATAAATCCTCCAATGATGCCAATTCAAAAGTCCTGTCGGAAGAAGAAAAAACGATACATGATGTAATGTGAAGGTGTCCTTCAAAGAGAGTCATTCTGGATGTCTAACGAACCATATTCTGCTATTTTTGGATGCAACAATCATATTGTAGGATATATATCTCAGAGAGCAGCGTATTCTGAAAATGTAAGAATTTTAGTTATCTTGGAACATTCCATTGTCACTATTTTTATTCGCATCTAAATTCGCTTTCTTACCACATAACTGGTTGTTTTATTGATAATTTTGGTATGAAAATGAAAGCCGAAGTTCGTATTTTTTCGTCACACGACGAATATTTTTTAGTCCATTTGTGTCGTGTCTATGCGCTACCGAGAAACATTTCAATTTTCGTAAACTCATCGCGACGGGGCATTATGGAGCAACATTTAGAAATAGATGAATATATTCAAAGTGACGTTGAAAGGAAAATTTTCAAATTTACGAAGGCCGATGAAAAGTTATATTTATCACCTCGGAGGATGTTATGCATTGTCTAAGATTAATACTGACTATAACTTTACATATGCGAACTACGGAAACATACTCCCTTTAAAAATACATACCTTCAGCAATATTTTCCATATTAAAAACGCCTGGTATCTCTTAGCGATACACCAAATATAGCACCTTAAAGCACGCACTCATAAACTGTAATAACATGCGTAGGCGGCTTACCTATCATATCATGTTGACGTGCTACGTTTCCACCCGCCATTACCGCTTTTTTCCGAGTTTTTGTAACGGTGCACGTTGCATTGGTTTATATAGATAATATTTATCGACATTTCATTCAGTTTTTAAAATTTTAAATTAGATTTTTGTCCCTTCAAATCCTGAAAATTAACGTCTGTGCGACGGTTAAAAAACCGGACCATTCAGGAAACAAAATTCGGCAAACACAGCACATTACAAAAATTCCTACTGTAAAATCGCAGATCGTTATACTGGCTGAGCTCTAACTCATTTCGACCGTAACCGCATCTGACAACTGCAAAATTATGGGCCGCCTACCTTACCCGAAGAGGTATATTTTCCCCTATTCCATTGCTTCCACCTCCACGTTGCGATTTTTTTCTAATAACTTGCGTACAGAACCGCACGTCGGCTTGTCCCTCCTTACAGATCCGGTCACTTCCGTGTGTTTGTTCCGTGAACCCGCCACAACGGAGTTCGGTGTAGGAGAGGTGTTTTTTGAAGCTCCCTACTCCCTCCCTTCTCCTCTTTCATTAGGCTCCCCTTCCTACGCCGCCGGGCACGTTTCCATGACAACCCTTGATTTACTCCTCCTGCACATTAACTCATTCCGGATGGCCACAGCATCCAACCGCCATGGTAAATCTTTGTATCATATCGGAAATGTCCTGCGGGAATCGGATCGAAAGAGGGGCATGTATCAATGGAGGATTGTTATGCGTTCCTTCCCTCATTTTTCGGTCATGTCGTTTTTTGTGCATTTCAAGACTCTTTGAATGAATTAATTATCTTCCATTTTAATGCAACAAATGTACTGGACCGAATCTCTTTTTTGTTAGGGTCGCTATTTATTTTTTTTCCTGAAACTTTTAAAAGAACTCTTAAGGGATTCGGTTTTTCCAACAATTTAACCGTACGGGGTGTTTTCCCCGTACACCGAGGTCACCTCCACACTTTTTGTTTCCTTCCCAGTTTTACCCGTGCGGTTAAGTCGGTACGTGTTTATCGCAGGCGGATCCTCACTCTCCGTCAATTATAACTTTCAGTTTACATAAATACTTCAATAAACTCATACTCGTATCTCGTTAAATAGTATCCATCAAGAAAAAATGAAAAACCATAAATTACTCTCCCTAGCTCTTATATGATCTGTAAGCTGTATATTTAAAAAAAATTATTCGGATAGAGGACTACGTTTTTCACAAAACAGTCCGCGAGACCACATAGCTACGACTTTAATTTTGAGGATGATATAATTTATATAAATTTTCTTCAAAATGGTTTAGATCCATAGATCGTATGTTAATTCTTTCTAATTTTAATCTCAAAAAGAATAAAATCCTGAATATCGAAAAGTCGTTTTTTACTTGTTATTTTATGGGAAGCGGAAATGCCGAACCCAGGACTTTTCTCGAGAATTTTTCGTCATCACTTTAAAATATGTAAACCGAAGTATCCCGCTCCTTTATTGAGTAAATCCCATTTATCACCGTGATGTAGGTCGACAAATTACACTGGTCAACAAAGATTTTGTCAAATGTCAAATTTCAAGTGTTTCTTATGCATTTTAAGGTGCTGATTTCAAAAATGAAGTCAGAATTTTTCTATCGCCCACCATTTTTGTGTAACAGACATAATACTATGTATCTAGAAATTAACGTCTAAATAAATATTACTTATTGTGTTAAAGAAAGAAACAGCTAGTTTGTAAATGATGGTTTGTTTATGTGTTGTCTGCTAACATGAGGTCATTGTTTGCGCATTACCGTAGTCCAAAAACTATGAGTCATCACCTTGGATCTCTTTGCTCTCAGTTGAGTGTCAGCTTTCATTTGTGAAACATGCCTAGTGTCTGTGAGTTCTAGCTTACTAGTGGTGAATATTTTTAGAGTGTAGTGTGTTTTTGAAGGGAAATATGCCTCGAAATTGTAAAAGTCACTCAAACAATTTTTGCTACATTTGTGTTGAGATACCTTTTAAGACACAAAGGCGAAATATTACCCTATAGTTATTAAATCATATGAGCTTTATTTTGCATGCAAAGTAGGTGATCAGGACAAATCTTGGGCTCCTCACATCTGCTGTGCTTCATGTGTAACACTACTGACTGGCTGGTTTAAAGGAACCCGTCACATGCCATTTACAGTTCCCATGGTTTGGAGGCACCCTAAGAAACATTCATCAGATTGCTATTTTTGCTAGACTAATATATCTGGAATTACATCTAATTGTAAGTCTAAACATACTGTAGAATATCCAAATCTTCCATCAGCTATCAGTCCTGTGTTTCACGGTCCAGATCTTCCTGTACCTAAGCCACCAGAAACATGGACCTTAGATGAAGAAAATGATGGTGATGTCGAGACCCGGAGTGACTCAGGAGATGAAATACAAAATGACCCAGCATTTATGGAAAGCCTGACTTCTTCTAACCCTCACTTGATAACTAAGTCTGAACTCAATGATATGGTTCGTGATCTTAATTTATCTAAAAGTCAAGCAGAACTTTTAGCTTCAATATTAAAAGAATGGATGGAATCTTCTTGATCAGGGCGCTAAAATATGTTTTTTCCGTAAACGTCAACAGCAATTTGAGGATCTATTTTCTAAAGAGGGAGATCTAATTTATTACAATGTTGATTCTCTACTGAAGACCTTGGGGCAGCAGCACAATCCTCAGGAGCGGTGTTTGTTAATAGATTCCTCAAAGGTGAGTATAAAAGCAGTCCTGCATCACAATGGATACAAGTACCCATTTGTTCCACTAGCTCATGCTGCTCACATGAAGGAATCTTATGAAAACATGAAACTTCTGCCAACCAATATCCAGTATGAAAAGTATTCTTGGCAAGTCTGTGGAGATTAAAATTGATTGTTCTCTTACTTGGGTCACAGCTTGGATAAACCAACTTTTGTTGCTTCTTGTGTGAATGAGATAACAGAGATAGACAAAACCACTACATCAAAAAGCAATGGCAAAAAAGAGAAGCACTCACTCCAGGAAAGAAAAATGTAGTTAGTGAGCAACTGGTTAGTTCTGAAAAAATCTATTACCGCCTTTGCTCATTAAACTAGGCTTGATGAAAAATTTTGTAAAAGCGATGGATCGTAGTGGACGTGGATTTCTCTTCTTGAAAAATAAATTTCCGAGAACTAGTGAGGCAAAAATCAAAGAAGGAATATTTGTGGGTCCTCAAATAAGGGAACTGATGCAGGATGCTTTGTTTGGAAGCCAACTGAATGAGACTGAAGCAGCTGCATTGGCATCTTTCAATAAAGTAATCACCAACTTTCTGAGAAACTACAAGGCAGAAAACTACAGGCAACTTGTGAGTGAGCTTCATTTGGACTTTTTTCCGGAAAACCTCGTGGCTGTGAGCGACGAACATGGAAAACGCTTTCATCAGGACATCTTGGCAATAGAAAACCAGGGAAAATGGAGCCCAAAAATGTTGGCTGTGTACTGCTAGACAGTTAAAAGGGATGTTCCTCAAGCAAACTTCAGCAGACAATCCACATCAACCACATCTTAGATTAGTAAATCTATACTATTTTTTACATATAATAAAAATACCTTTAATTTGAATGACATAATTCTTTTGATTACTTAAAAACCCTAGATGATACAAAAATTTGGTAAACGGATTTGAAATCAGCGTAAAAATGTCAATAAGAATCGCCATCTTCTTACCATGTAACAAAAAAGTTTTCTTTCGTTATCCAGTGTTATTAATAAAACGAGAGAAAATTGCGGCCGAGGGCCAATTTCGGGGATGTCCTGCAGAGCGCGCAACCTTGATAATTTGTTCATATTCGTAATCGTCGTAATATTTATCGCAACCAAGGTATTGTTTAAACTTCAAAACAGCGTCAAATTTCGTGAATATGCCGATAGTTTGTTTATTTTCATTACCGTCATATTATTCATCGCAACCAAGGTATTGTTTAAACTTGAAAACAGCATCGACATTTATAAATTTTAATAGTATAACGGCATTGTGACTTTTTTCCTGTAACATTATACAACACACCACGACTTAAGAAAACTTCGGTTTTAGAACGAACACGCTCCACACTGGCAAACTTGCTCGTACACCGTGACTGGACCGAGCAAAAATCAAGCGGTGACAGATTTTAGTAGTTCTAGTCCATTCTTTCAGATTTGTCCTTCACGCTCTCCGTTTCACCCTTATATTTTAAACTGTAAGGTTAAAATTGTCGGAAAAGCCGAGAGTGTGGAGCGCCCTTTAGAGGTAGAAAAACCTTCCGTGCACCAATACCCTTCGAATTTCATATCACTTGAGTTTTTTTTATTCTGCAAGGATCACGACTTCGAGTGTAGTTGAACTAATATTTGCCGTAATAAATACATGTAGATCGATTCCGGACTAAAAATTATGTCTTTTTTACTTCTTCCATATACGAAGTATAGAGAAAAGTATTGTTTTCGTGAAAAAAATCGAATTCGAGATTTCATTGGAAATACATATTTTAAGGTCCCCTGAACACGTTTTGAATATTTTCTTGATGATATCTGTGGGTATAAGTGTCTGTGTCTGTGTTTGTGTCTGTGTGTATGTCTCTGTGTGTGTGTCTGTGACTGGGATTTTGTGTTTGCTCTAATTCAAAAACTATTAATAATATCAACGCGAAATTTAATATATGACATTTTTGTTAAAGAAACGCGTGCTGATTAGTTTTTGGTAAAACTCGGTAAATCGAAAGTGGGTGTATTTTCTTGTCACCTATCCTTTTTTATATTTGCTTTAATATTTGATAAATGTAAAAACGTGCTGGAATAAAAAATGTAGATAATTTAAATTTCTACAACCTTTGTTTAAAATAATTTCCCATATAATACATTGTTGAAGAGATATTTTAAAAACTAAATGTTTTAGCTGCCACCACCACACCAACTACCGGCGACTATTATAAACACATTACGCTCCAATTTATTTTCTTAATTATTGAAGCTTCAGGGCTATATCCAATATCACAAGGCTAGAGCTTGAGTTTTTTACTGTTTTTTGTAGCCTAAATTTTTCTCGCAGTTCCTTAAAATATTTATTATCATTTAACTTATTTGTAATTATTAGAAATATTACAGGTATGGAGAAAGTCATGTGGTGGCCACATCAGATTTTTACTTTTTTTAATTGTTGTTTTACAATAAAATCGTCGTAGCGACCGATGCATACAATATATTTGATATTTTGCTTGGGATTTTTATCGAACATTTGTCTCCGAAATTATAAGTCGTATTTATGTGGTATTTTGGAGGTTTTTGTAATAAGTTTTGTCGTACGTCCGAATAAAGTTTTATTTGATATCCTACAGGTCATATAAGAGCTAGGGAGAGAAAATATGGTATTTAATTGTTGCGTAACGGTTGCGAATATAGGTTAATTAAAGTACTTATATAAAATGTATGTGGTAACTGACGGATGCAGTTAAAATCCAAAATTCGACAATAAATTTTAAATAGGTCACTCATACTTAATTTAAACAAAAATTGTCATGCGGATCAGGAGAGGTAATTATTGATAGACAGACGGACGGTCAGACGAGATGTACCTGTAATGTGTAGAGTACGCTTAAATATTATTATAATCCACTATACGTTAATCACCACTAATGATGGCTTCTATTTATCCATATGCTCATCTATATTTCCAATACTTGTGAATTCTTTTTGATAAAAATGTGTCAGAATTACTTCATATTTAAATATTTCTGGTAGTTTTATTGAAAAAATATATATCATATTGGGTAAATTATATCAAATATTAAGGAAAATATTGATGCATAAAAATAATATGCAAAATATTTTGTGCTACAGTTCAACGCAGTATAGTCGTTAAAACTGGAGAGGAATGTTAAAAACGCAGAAAAACGCTTTAAAAGTATCTGCAGAATATTTCAAAGAAATTTTGACTAATGAACGCTCAATAGAATGTACATAATATCCTCCACTTTAAAATGCGTACGTGCAATTTACTACTTATGTAATTGATTCCCTCTTGCCTCCACAGGGCCCTTTAATCAGCTGACTTTGACTTTCTCTCACACATCTACATTCTGCTGTATGTCAACTGAACTATTTCTCCACCGCTTAATTCTTGGGTCCAAGCCACTTTCTTTCTCCGCTCGCTTCCTTCCTCTTTCTTTCTATGACTGTTTCAGACAAACCCTTCTTTCTCCATTAATTCATTATTCGTCTTCCAACTATTCCATTCCATTTATTAAATTTATTTTAATACACTTATCAAGAAGCTTTTACTGGCTATCTAACGTAGAAAACTTGAATTTATGCGTTCTAATATCTTTATTCTTTTAACATGGCAATACGATCACTTAAACATTAATATTATATTATCCACTCGTTGGATCATTGACTACAAAACGAAATGGATGATACGATTACGTATTTCCAGCCTATGCCAAATTGAAAAAATGTAATGTGGCCACCACATGATTTTCTCCGTACCTGTAATATTTCTAAAAATTCCAAATAGGTTACATAATAATAAATATTTTAATAAACTGCAGGAAAAATTTAAATACATTACAAAGAGCAAAAATAGACATACCATAGCCTTCTAATATTGTAAATAGCCAGGAATCTCTTGCAAATAGAAAATAAATAGTAGCATTACTAAGACGTAACTAATTGTAAGCGTAAATTTGTAACAATAGCTGCCGGTAGGTGCTGGGAGCTAAAAAATTAGTTCCAGTATATTTTTACAGATATAAAATATTAAAGCAAATATTTTTAAATGACGGATATGACAAGAGTAAACACTCACTTCCGGTTGACCGATTTTTAACAAAAACTAAACATTTCTTATAACTTTCATAAAAATGTTAACATAAAGTTTCGCATTGACCTGATTAATATTTTTTGAGTTAGAGCTCCTACAAAAAAGTTGTCACACACAGACATCATCGAGAAAATGTTCAAAACGTGTTCAGGAGACCTCAAAAGGTGTATTTCCGTTGAAATCTCGAAATCGATTTTTTCATGAAAACAATACTTTCCCCTATATGGAGAAAATAAAAATAGCTAATGAGGTAGGAGAAAAATGGAACGTCTAACAAAATCAAGGAATTCTATAAAGATTTCCCATAATTTTTTGCAACATATCTCGCCCGCTGTGTTCGCGAAGTCTCTCCGTCGTCATGACACCCTTGGGTCTTTATCATGGCCACACCTATGTCTGACGGAATGGAAAGAGTGAGCGAGGAAGAGAGTGGAAATGAGTGGAAAAAATTGTTCTTTTAGGTGTAAATAACGAGTATCTATTGAAAGTTAGATAGAGAGATAGAATTGCAGGCAAAAGCCCGTCGGAGAGAAAGGAAGTTTGTATTTGAGAGGACGTATATTGTTCTCGAAACGAAGACCACGTGTCCTAATGGATAAGTCGTCGGACTTCGGATCCGAAGATTGCAGGATCGAGTCCTGTCATTGTCGGTAGTTCTTTCGGCACTTTTTTTAAATTTAAGCACCCAAGTCACGATACAGACTTTGTGCGAGTGATTTCCATCTTAGCCATAGATATTAAGCCAGGACACTCGTATATTTCATTAAAACAATCTAGTGTTGTGCTTATTTTATCATCGGCCTAAAATCGATGCTGAAAAAGACACTAATAACCAGTTCTTGTCCCACCTTCATCTTCAAAAAATGTATTTTTTTCTCGAAAAGAATAATGCCATAATATAAACTGATGTCTAATATATTTTACATTTTTCAATGTTATTACTACTACCAAAAATAAAGATGTTAATGAATAATGCGATATCACAAATTATTTTTATAGAAACAATACACACAAGAGAAATCCCTATTGAGATACAACAAAATTTCTCAAGCTACTAACACTGTCGTATTTTACGAAATTTCAAAATGTGTAATTATAGTAATTGAAAAAAGATAAAATCCTCCTTTAATGTCATTCATCTTACAACAAAGGAACAACGGTAAATTTTTTGCATCAAACAGTACTCGATTCTTTTAGTACGGAGCATAAGACGAAATAGAATGCGAAAGGATAGACCAAAACAGCTCTTCACGATAGATCAATTCTATGGAATGTAATTCCATAGAATTGATCTCCCTCTCTTATTTCCATGTACCCGGCTATCCATTGCGTCGTTACCCTGTTCATCACGATTTAAGCTCAGCTCGCACCACGACGCATTCTCCTTCTGCATAGATCTTGGTCACCGATCGAATAGGATACTAACTCGTTATATTGATTGGAGAAGAAAAGTGTTACCTACTTTTGCGGTCGCTTAAGTCTGTGTTTTAAATCGTTTTATCTGAATAGTATGCAAGCGCTAGATTTCTCTATGCTTAGGTATTAAAAAATAATGAAAATAAATTACTTCGATTCTTTCGTAGATTTTTTATAAATATTTCTGAACAAACAACCGAAATAGTATTTTTAAAAAATCTTTTGTCAACCTGTTCAAAATCTTAGTTTTTGCAAATCAAATGATGTATGATAGACTTTAGGCAGCTGAATGAGAGGATAAAAGGTGATTGTGATAGCTCTGCCTTTAAAATCTCCTTATCTTGGCAGGTATATGACGCGATATACTGATCGATTATCTAAAAAGTATGTATCTCAGCAATTCTTCTATGAGATCGCTAACCACTTGGTTTGTCGTAATCAAAGGGGGATGTAAAATTACATAAGTTTACACTAAGAATTTATCTAACGCGATCAGTTTTCCTACAATATTATTATCACCAGGTAGCCAGTGCCACCAGTTTGGTAGGCGCGTAATTTAATTTCCCATTCATCATGGTTTGTACTAAATTTAAGCATATGTCCTCTCAATGGTTATAACAATTTACCTTCATATCCTAACTTCGATGTTCGTAATGATGGATTGGAAATTTGTTTCTCTCTCTCGGCATTTCGCATCTTTACTACCTTTAAAGTTTTGGATTCCAAGACTGCGCCAAAATAGCTTGTTCAGGTATTCAGCAATCGATTATTTCCAATTTTTCCATTGATTTCCTTTTAGACTTCAGTAAATGTATCAATAGGTCAGTAGCCATGAGCGTGTATTTTTAAATTGGGTTCAGAATTACGAAGCTCTAGTTGATCAAATAGTAGAATGTATTCAAAACAATTCACACGATTTGGTTTCAGTGGAGCTAAAATTTATTCTTTAAATAAATGGTTTTATGAAATTTAATTGTATTTTGAGAAAAAATATTTTTTCTAAATAGAATCAGAATGCGAAACTAGTCAAAACTGCTCAGTTGTAGTATGCAGCAATAACCTTAACTAAATGATTTAAAATCACTTATTTTGGTATTACTAATAAAAATGTCTTATTTCTATGAAGAAATTATTTCAACGCTACACATGTGGAAATAAAATGATGATATTCAAGTATTTTTGTGAAATATTTAATAAAGTAATCGATATAACGAATTTTTGGACTTATACAGCGTAGATAATGTTTGGGATAATTCCTATACTAATATTGCTACTCGGCTGTTGTACGTGAGTAATATTGATGTTTTAATTTTCGTTTTTAATTTTTAAAGTTGTAATTTTCAAAATAGTGATAAGTTAGATGTGATGTTTTGAATAATAATTTCTATATTACACAACTGGTAGACGTAACTTATTTCATTTAATCCAGTGTTTTTTGATCCATAAACTAAACCCGTACCTCCTTCGCCTTTTCTCATTACTCTAAATCCTGTATTTTTCGGAGTAGTGCATTTTCTTTGTATCCGCAATATGGGTGCTTTGGCCTTTGTAGCTACTGGCGAGTGCAGTAAAGAAAAGGAAGTTAGGCTGATGTCACCTCCATACCTTCTGTTATAGGAAGAGAGTAAGAAGATGAGAAAGTGTAAGGTTCCCGAAGAATGATATCAGGTAGTATAGAGGTAGGCAAATATTCTCTCGTCTTTCTTTGATGAGAATATCTACCGGTTTCGTTAACTGTTTGAAGGAATTTATACCACGTGTTAACTAAAGTAAGCATAAAAGTAAGCTTCTGCGCCAAAAGTGGAGCAGCGTGTAATTGAGAACGGAGAAAGATGAGGGGGATGTTGGAAGATAAGGCCGGAGGAAGACGAGGAGACCGCGGGAGCGGCGAGAAAGAGGAGTGTGTGATGCGTTGCTCGCACAGGATTTTCTCCTTTTGGGGTTGTCATAAATATGAATGGCGGTAAGAGCGAGAGGTTGAGCCGCGAGTCGGGATTGGAGCCTTTGAATTTCGGGGAAATAACCTTTAGTCCCATACTTCTGCTGTGCTGGTGAGGTGAGGAGATAATGATACTAAGCGACAGTGAGGAGTAGCTGCTATTACGTCTGTGGTATTTTCAGAAGAAAATGCTCATTCATCTTTGATATGAATGAGCTAACTTGAATGAAAATAAAGTCGCGGATGACTGAGAAATTAATACGGGGTGGTGGGATGATTTTGTTGAAACAAGTGGGGATGCGATTGAATAGTTATTATAGATGGGAATATTTCAATTTTTTTATTTTAGCGCGTTTTTTAAATCACTTGTGTAATCGGTTTTTCTGTCCGTCCGCCTTTTCGAGCAATAGCTCTTGAAACCTGCAACATGGAGTAGCAAAATCTTTAGTGAAGATTTACTTATGTACAAGGGCTACAAGGGACATACATTTTTTGGATCTAGAATTAGCTGCTAGAGAGTAAAAGGTGTCTTTTTCTAACCCGTCAGATTCATTTATAACCCTATAATAAAAGCATGAAATCGGTGTTATAAATTTTAATTTAAAATTAGTTATAATTAAGATAAGAGCTCAAGATTAAAATAGTTCTATAGCTAAAAGGATGATGTTAATTAATTTTGAAGACTTAATTGAAATCGGTGCCGAATTTGAGTATAAATTAGTTTTAAATCTAATCCGATTTTTAACAGTGGGAAATAAAGTTGGAATAGCAATGAGCTTTTATTTGAATTCGCTATAGCATAATTTAAAATTAATCCGTGCATGTAAAACTACAAGTGTAAAATTTCTGCCTTATATATCATCATATATATATCATTATTCGGTAGTCACGAATATTTCAATAAAATTATTATGCTATGTCATAATACGCAGTGCTGCATATAGCAAACAAATAAGGAAAGATCTGCTGAATTAGACATTAAATATAGTTTTTTTATCAAAAAGTGTAGACAGGCAGACAAACTGACGGATAAATCGAGAAAAAAACGGACAACGAGAGAGAATACAGAATCCATTGACGAAAAAACATAGTCCCATGCTGCTTTCATTTAGAACTTAGCGCATCAGACAGACGGACGTCCACAAGAAAACGTGCAATACGAGACAATATTAAATCGATTAGCCTAAAAACGAAGTCTCATTCTGCTCTCGTTTAGGAATTAGCGCGTCCGACAAGCTAACGGACAAACTGAGCGCATAAGAGGGTTTTTTATGAAGGCAGACGGACAATCCACTAAAGCTGCTAAAATTAAACCCGGATTCGATTCTTATACAATTAGTTTTACGCATATTTTATATTTAAAATACGCAAAAACCTGTATTTTAAAATTCATTTACTATTAAATATTTATGTTTTGAATTTCCATAACTCAGTAATGTTTTTGGCTCAGTTTCAATCTCCGACGAAGTTCTTGACTTTAACATATTGTTTTCCGATTTTTTCGTGTAAATTCATTGCGATGAAACGCCAAGGAGATAAATACAAACTTCAAAAACTTTCTCTTTATTGCCTGGCAACTATTAAACAGGTTTTATGTTTTTATCTATCACTTGCATTAAGTTTATCAAAGGGAATACGGAAGAGGAAGGCTTAACCGATAGAAAATGAGAACGAAAGAACCAAGGAGAAGGGCTAATCGTATTGTATGGTGGGGACAAATACTCTTACATACACTTAGAGGTAAAGATGATGGACTGAAAAGGGTAAAAAGGATGAGATGAAAGGACCGAGACACAAAAAGAAAAAATCCGCAAATACACAAAAAGATAAGAGAGTATGGGAAGAGGGCGAGGAAGTTAAGGAAACTGAGAGAGAAAAAATTCTCTAGCCGCCGAACAGAATATAATGAAGAGATAAAAGCAGTAGGAAAAATCTTCGGCATCGGAAAGAGACCCGAATAAAGAAGGAACAAACATGACCTCTAGCGCTTCTTGGGAAGTATTTCCCTCTCTTCGTGTCTCCAACTCTGTCCTGTTTTCTCTCTCTCTATTTTCGCGCACTTTTCTCTTCTCCCCCTCGCTCGATTCTCTGTCTGGCTCTCCCTTTTTTCTTGGTTTTCCCTCTGTTCGTATCTCTCCCTTCCGCCTTTTTCTTCGCCTCCCTCCAATCCCACATACCTTCTTCCTTTCCCATCGAACGATCCACAACGCTCTCAGCAAAATTCTTTCGATTCCTCTAAAAACATTCACCCTAGTTCCTGCCACTGGGATCGTCCTCTAGCCGACGGAGACCAAGTGTTCTTTTTTGGTGCTGGCATACCCTTCATCTATCCCCTTTCTTCGTACGTAAGATCGGGCCTTTGGATACGGAATTTACTGGGAGCCTTTGTGATATTTTGTCATATGCTACCGATTCGTTACAGACATAACATTTCTTAATGTTAAATTACGAATAAGTATTTAAGTTATGCCTATGCCTTAATTATTAGAAGAAACTTCGTTTTCATTTAAATTACGAGAAGTTAATCCCTACAGTTGTTTTTGTAAATAAGAATAATTAGCAAACAAGTGCGTCGAATAATTGTCGTTGAAGATATTGCCATGCTGCAGGAAGCGGATATAATATGGGACGATACAGAGCATAGAATATTATGAACGTCCGAAGGAAAAGAAATGGCATTAAGGTAAGTTAAAAGTGTATGTGCTTAAAACGGCTTTTGTTTTTGAAGATGATTTGTCACGGAAATAAATATGAAGTTTATTTTGATCTTATATAAAGTACTTCATCCTTAAGAATACTCCGAATTAAAACCCATTGCAACCATTATCTTATTTAGACCAAGTTTTAAGAAAAATAAGGTAAAATTAAAAGAATAAAGGTGAATATTGAAGTTGAATTTAATATAACATACATTGAGCTATTTTTATATGTTATATAATAGATGCCAAAATCTAATATTTCGTCAAGCTACCTTTATTCCTTCAACTTGCTGCTTTTTTTGTCCGTAACTTTATGCCAACTTAAATAAAGATAAGGCAGACGGAGTTTACCATTAATTTTACGAGTTAGATGAAGTAAAACATCTTTCGAAAAAATAAATGTGCACCTCTACGTCAGAAGCACCTCTTTCTGGCGAGGAGGTTTTGTCTGAATAAATGTATCCTCAAATCCAAATTTTATTCATAGCATTGGCTAAGGATTAAATACACAGATTGATCATATTTGAGCCAAATAGTCCCTGAAATAATCCAACCCTTGCTCAAAAAAATTGAAGCAAAAAGAGATAAATATATTCATCAGCATAATTTATCATAAATTAATATCGCCAACCAATGACGAAGGAGCTCGGTGGTCTGCGGTAGTAACAGGTGGCGCTGTCTTTGCCTAATTTTGGAGGGGGGCAGAAAATCGAAATGTTTCCGCATCGTCATTTGTCTTCTTCCTCGTATGTTTACATTTTGACCCTTTCTCCATAGTCTCGGGCGAGGAATAATAAGGGCTCTCACACCACTAAGGATCCCTCTGATAAAGGATTTTTCCCTTCACGCCGAATGGATACCATTCATATCAATTGATTTTTTATTTCCAGAACATTTTACTACATGCTAAAAATATGTAACAAAAAATGCGAAAAAAATTGCGGTGAATTATGTTCCCACATTTGTTGTCATCGGCCATATAGAGAAAATCATAAGTTATTCATATCTTAACATAACCTGATTTTTTTAGCTTATAATAGATATTTGCTATAACTGTTTCTATTTTAGTATAATATAACTCCCATAGAAAGTGAGTGAGGTATACGTTACAGATAATTTTACAATTCGCCAATATGGATTAATATCTAGATTTTCCTCGCTTTGGCAGAATTTTTTTCTAGTATATTATCTTCTGAAAAGATATTAATCATGTAATATGTGTGAATGAAAGTGGAAATGGTTCAAATAATTTACTGTGTATATATCGCGAGATTCCTCTCAGCAATTCTGATTACGGATTTTTCTTATAGCAAAATTTATTTCTGTTTTTCAGGATTTGCTTGTTTCTATCAAAATTAAATCTCATAAAATAGCAATTGAGCTCTCTATTAAAAAATATTCGGCCAAAAATATACATCTTATAGCCTCTAGTTTTTGATTATCTATCATATCTTTATCTATCTATCTTTAGTCTCCTTACACCATAAGATGGAGAAATAGAGAGCCGATAATAGGCTAATCTCTAAGTATTGCAATTGCAAATTTTATAGCAACTGTCTTGTATATTTGTAAAGTAATATTACTCAAATAAACTATATATTAGTTTAACATGCAATTTGGGAATATATTTATTAAAACAATGTAATCATATTTGTATAACTATGGTCCCATGTTATATTTTACAAAGGGTGATAACGTTTAAAATATTTGCGGAAATCAAAGTAGAGTTTTTGATAGAAGTTTCTTGATAAATTTTAATGTATAACTTAATGTACATAACTTATACTTAAATTATATATAGACATGTAAAGTTGTAATTAAAATATATAGTAATTGACATAAAGAGGGGTTTGACAAATTGTCATAATAATCCTGAAATTTCGCAACGTATTTTCATATTTACCTTTATCAGAGGAACCCTCAAGACAACTTCTGGCCCTAGTGGAAGGTTGAAAGGAATATTTTATATCACTGAGTCAGAATGAAATATCAATGCAGTATTTATCTTTCAGCCATTTCAGTAACTCGTCCGGAGGCCTTTTATAAATTTAGCTTGCCTTAAGAGGATGAAACATCTTTGCACGTAATAATGCAAGTCTCGGGAGACTATGACGATCCTCTTCCCGATCTCACCCCATCTATAACGTTTTTCTCTGAAGTACAGGAATTTCCGATAAGACGACAAGGATCTCAAACACACTTGCAGAGGCACATGCGACTCGTTTGAGAACGTCCTTTTTTTACAGTCAAGTAACAAGGGAGGAAAGGTGGATCGGTTCATGAGAATCGACACGGGGCGAATGTTCGACAGGATAAAGCTTTTAGGAAATAGTATCTTCAGCCGTTCCTTCGGCAAATGGAAGTTCAATGGCAGGCGAATTATTCAAAGCTAGGAACCTTATATTACCTCCCTCGTTCTCCCAAACAGCCGATCAACGCACTGCTCTCTTTCCCTTCTACTACTCGCGGAACCCCCCTTCCCTTGTTTTAAAATATCCCCTAAAGTCTCCTCGATATTGACAAACATCTGCGAGTAATCGGATTGCTGTGCGAACGCTCCATCTAATTTGTTTTCGCCAGAGATAACTGAATACTATATCATCTCAAAGGATAAAAGTCCTTCATGTCTACCGTCATTCCTACAGGCTTTTTTTCCCTTAAAATAAAATCATTGTGTGTTTCTTATACTTTCAGCTATATGGTACTTCTTTTATTATGACTTGTTCTAGCCGGATTATTCTCTTGCAGAACTTTTGTTCCTTCCTTCTTTCTACATGCAGAATTTATTCATGGTGGCCATCCATTTTTCTCTGAAGACCACGAAAAAGACGAATAAGAGAGATTACTAATTAGTATGGAATAAAAGAGGAGGGAATGAGAGAGTTGCTACGGCGGCATAACTTCATTCAACTTCTCAAGCACAAAGATATCCGCATTTGGAGGGTATAGTACCAAGAACTAAAGAGAGTAATTTGGCGGGTATTTAATCTTTTTTTGTGTTATTATTAAGTCCAAAATCGAAAATGTGGAATTTGTTGTCAAAGGTTTGTAGCATTCACCAAATAAATAACATCTTGTGTAATTTGTAAATGGAAAAATATTAAAAATTTTGTATTAGACATTTTTGAGGGAACATTTAGCGTTTAAGGACTTTACAATAAAATATTGTTGAACGTTTTTATGATTCGTTTTCATCGATTTAGAGGATTTTATCAAAATATTTGGGTAAAACGATATATCTTGATCATATCTCTTATTACGTTTTGCCAATTTTGGTAAAAAATTAGACAACCTTATGAAAACCTTATGGCATATTTGATCGAATGTCGAATTTCAAAATATTTAAGATTTAATCATGAAACAGAACACTTGTATGGATTTAATCTATTGGGGATAACGTCCAGTAGCAAAATTGAAACTTCTCAAATTTACGATTATTTATAAAACTAATTATGTGCCTGTCAAAAATGACGGGTGGCATGGCTGAAGAATGAAATTAAAACTTCCCATTCTCCCTAACTCTTTCCCTCCCTATATCCCATTCTTTTCCCTTTCTCCCTCCCATTCACCCTTTCTCCTTCCCCCCCTCTCTCTCTCTCTGAGATATAATGTGCCCCGGTTACTTATGCCGCCGATGATGCATATAGCATGTCCAACAGACATACGGACACTTGAGAATTATTACATAAGAATGAATTACACTTTTCTCCCTAAAATTGGTACCGATACATACGTATTAGACGATACACATTTGGCCATATGTTTATTGTTAATTATATTGAATTAAATAGAATTATTTTTAAAGCAATATATTCATTTTTATCAATTTGGCAATAATTCAAAACTTTTACTGTGACAATAGTCGATTAAAGTTAAGATTATTTCCGATAATTGTTTGCATATTATGAGATATTTTCTGTAGCTTTATTTTAAAAAATTTTTAAAACTATTTTCCAAGTTTATTTTTATAGATGCTTGTAAATATCCTTGTAGATCGTTTTATCTGGATTGATTTAATTATATAAGGTCTTTTTTGATACGTTTAAATGCTTTCACGAAAGAGTTTCGTGACCAATTGCTGGTTCTCTTGGGGCTCTAGTTTTTCCAAATATTATGAGAAAATCACGCTTCTTGACATTCCTTTCTCTTTACAGCGAGAAATTGAGGTTGACGTGGACCTTATATTTGACATGCATTCCATTCGATAGAAGTTGAATCAGGAGCACCTAAAATATTCAGTAACGAGAGTTTTGTTCGCTTTTTGTCAAAACCACTCACATATTCCACCCATCTTTAAAGATCACATTCCATTTGGCGACTTCCTACGTTATTTTGGTATCTCTCCAATCTGCAGATTTTCTCCTCTTTTATTATTTAGCAATCCCTTCTGGTGTCGTTGTCACGCATAATTAGCATTCTATCCCTTGTCATCGCAATTATCTTCCGAATAACTCTACAGTCTTCTTTCTATAATCTTTTTATCTCCCCATATGCCATATATACCTTACTATAATTATGAGAATACAAAAATTCGCCCTTCCTGCCAAAACGGAGATTTTTCCGAATGCCGTATGGGGCCTTTTCCTCTCGTCATTTAACTTTCTATTCCCTCCACAATACCGTATTTTTATTGCTTTATTTTTGTTATCTATTCTAAATCAAACCAAATCCATAACCGGACGTAACCCTAATCCGAACGAAACAACAATTTCTCCAGATATGAGAGCTTCATAACATGTAAATGTTAAAAAAATGGCATTGATACGATTCTCCAAATAATGTTAGATGCTGGTACCGATATGACCCTAAAAAGTGTTTTATAAACTAGGGTAAATATAGGAGGAAGAAATAAGAGTGAGGAGAACGAGAATGCTAGCGGTGAGGAATATGATAGATTAGTGATTCATAGAGACGATATGTAAAAGTACATTTACTGTGTGTATAGAAATTATACAATTCCGAATTATAAACGTGATTCACGCTGCTGAAAGATTTTTTCGCTATTTTTCCGTGCCTACTACATAAAATACAAATTCTTAAAAGCGTATTGTTTTGAAGATATTTTTAATAATTATCTTTGTCTGTTGACGTTTGCTATCCTTTAAGATTAATAGATATTGATTGTAAATGCTTCTTTACTATATTGGAAATAAGTATTTTTAATAAAAGGAGAATTAAAAATAATTTCTTTTCGTATCGCATTATTCTGAGAAGGAAATTGTACTTTTTTTTACGGACAACTACACGTATCATCCGAAAGAAACTTGGAAAATATTGCTTTGTTATTTGAAACTAAATGCACCGTCAACTATAGGAAGATTATATTTATTAATCAATAAAAAACGGAAATATATTTGTAGGATTCGAGGAATTTTTTAAAATTATTATATGAAGACAATTATAAAGCCGACAATTTTTTAGCCAAGTTTTCACTGTATCAAGTCCCTCCTCGAAAAACAAAAAGTGCATTTTATTGAACGAATGGACAGCCCTATCGAATGGAAATTCTAGATTGAGTGATTCCGACATTACCGCGGGCGCGAAGCAATAACAAAATAACCCTTTTTCCACTTTGAACCAATGGAAAAGTAAACGTGGAATGCATTTTCATCCTTTCAAATTTCGGATGACTGACAAATCTGTTTGGTTGTATCTCACAGCAACACAATTAATGTAAGTAAAAAAAACCAAACTACATTTTGTATCTGGGTCAATGGACATGCAGTTGGATCTAATCATTTTGAACATGAGATTCATTTAGCATCATCCATAGAATTTTAAATAATATTTTTTTAATTAGCCTACCAAATTTATTTGATGAAAACTATTGGAAATTGTTGCTTTAGAAGGAACTTAATTTCGTCGTATTTTAGCCTCGTGCGTTTGTAAAAGATGTAAATCATTCCCCAGCAAAACGCCAATTCTTACAATTCTCTGTGATCATTGTGGCTCTATTTATCTATTTTTACATTTGCACTCATAGTATAAAACATTTTTATACACATATAAAGATGGTAAGTTAAAATGTTAAGGTTCAAATTGGAAACAAATCCCATCTAAAATTTTTAAATATAATATGATTCTTTTCGGCATATGTTCAAATGTATTCAAACAATAATTTTAGAGATAATATTATGAAAATAACTTATCATAAATAATAAGATGAAATTTTAATACCAACTTGTTATCAAAAAAAGAAATTTATATTTAACTCTTTACATCCACTATTCTGGCCACTAGAACCTCCGTAAGAAAACATTCTCAACAAGACAGAAAACTGAATCGATTGGCGAAAAAATGAAGCCTATCTTCTTTCGTTTTAACGTATAAGCGGATGTTTTTGAATAAAAAAAACTAAAAATATTATATGGCCAGCACATGAGTTTCTTCATACAGATACATATATATATATATATATATATATATATATATATATATATGGATGTCAACAAGGTGTTGGGATGAGGAAACCCAGTGAGCACTCACCAATCAGACGACTTCAGGTTGGCGAGGCCCCGGGGATGTCGAAGCGACACACGTAAAATAACACAAAAACATCACAAACGTAAAACTTTCGGAATTATTCCTTCATCAGCTACAGAGAGAGAACCAACACCTTGTTGACATCCATATATCTATTTTACCTTTCCTTTTCCGTAAGTTGTTATATATATATATATATATATATATATATATATATATATATATATACAGATTCATATGATTGAAATAGTGCTTAGGGTTTCTTTCCTCAAAAATAACATTCTGCATTTACGTTAGCGAATAATTTTTAAAAACTTAAAATATTCTCACAATGGAAAATACTTGCAATAATTTTTCAAATGGGAATAACAGCAAGTAAATAAAATTGTTATTTTAGCTTTTATACAACAAATATGTATTGATGGGCATCCTATCACTAGGGTCAAATAATTTCGCTAAATATTCGCGATTAAAATATATGTTCACTAGGTTAGCATCGCTATCAATTATTCGAAAATTTAATCATAGCAACGGAAACAATGCTAACGGCTAGCAAAGAAATTCAGATGGATAATAGAAATATTATTTATATCTCTGAAACAATGCGTTCTAAAAAATGTTTCAGACAAAAGTTGTAGAAACATATTTTCTACAACTTTGTTAATGAAAAATATTTACGCTGATGATGTAGATATTTGGAAAAAACTGAAAGATGTCACCAGTAATCCTCCACTTGCGGTTGATCAATTTTAACCAAAACTTAACCAGACCTTGTTTGGTGATAAGAATTTTTAAATATATATTTTTGTGTCCATCTTTGTCGTAGCATTTGAATTAGAGCGCCCACAAAATTTCAATCATGCAGCCATAATAGAGAAAATAGTGAAAACATATTCAAGGGACCTTAAAACGTGTGGATAAAATTAATGATTATTCAAACAATAAGCAAAACTATAAAACTAATTAAAGTGAACTTTTTTAATATCTTGGATAATCCCTGTGTATGGGGAAGAAAAAGCCGTCTTAGTCATTTGTGTGTAGGACCAAGCATTTGTTCTAATGCAAGAGCGAATTGTGAAACTTATTTGAAGTGACGTAAATTCTGCAAATATTACGACAGGCAACCTTAAAGGAATATATTGGATAAGGATGTCATTTAAAGTTTAAAATTGTTTTGATTAAGAATAAATTTTTTAATCCTGTATAATTTATGACTTGTATTGTGCTGCAATATTAACTGTTTTATTGGTATAGTTCCCTATGGCATCTACCGCTTCGCTGGAATTACTTTCTTCCGTGCCAAACCGTGAAAAGTCGAAGCGCTTTTGCTGCGAACGGCAAAGATGTGCCTCAGTAATTTAGCCGTGAATACATGAACGGGAAAGCCGCGAACGGCGAACCGAAGTGCATTTATGGAACGATACTCTTATTAAACGTTTTACTATCATTAGAAGAAACTATTAATTGGAAATAATTATATGCACTTGATTAGCATGCAACCCATTTTCTGACAAATAACATTTTGAAAAAATCTATAGACCGCTATTCACAGTACTTTCTTCTGCAAAAGGAATTGGCCGTTAATCAAAAATAATTATTAACATTTCAGAAGAATTGAACATATCCGATTAGGACCTGTCCGCCTAGCCGAGTCCACTCGGTACCCGGACGATATGCAGACGTCCGTCGGCATGGCGTCCGTTCGGCATACCGTCTTTCGGTATAGCGTCCGGCAACGTATCCACTCTGTTTGTGGACGGTAGGAATTGCTCTGCACCGTGGCTATTTGCAGTGTTTGCTAGAAAAAATTCGCGTTATTTTTAATAAGAACTATTATTCTGCAAATTGAACTAAATTTCCATGTATCAGTAGTAAAAACACAATTTCTTATTGTCCGGAAAACAAAAAATATAAATTTACCCTAAGCAGTCAATATATTAAATATAATAAGGAAAACCTGGGTAGAGTAGTATATAAATCACGCCGATTTCTCTTCGCAAAAAAAACAGCGAATAAGTTGGACTAGAAAAATTCTAAAATTATAAATTTTACAAATTAAAACTGTTAATTAAAGACCCAAAGATGTCTCGAATAAATTATGAACGTAAACACGGTATTGGAATAATTTTTTCCAAAAAAGATTTCTAAAAAACATAAAATACATTATCGTACGACTACCTTACGCATTTAATTTTATATTTAGTAAAACGCAGATATTTAAGCGCTCTTTTCTTGCATGATAATTCTGGTTCATTATAAATAGGAAATTTTCCAAACGCACGTTTTAAAAATATTTTCAAGCGTATTCTAGTTAAATAAAATTATTTGAATGAATACCTTGCTATAATTTAGTTATCCAAGGGCCATCAAAAAGGAGTTGAATGCTGACGATTTGGTGCACAAGCCACGCGGCGAAGTAGGCCGCGAAAGTTTGAATTATTTTTAGTAGGAATCGTTGAAGTTGTGAGAGATCCTTCAAATGGCATTCAGAGTACCACGTTAGATTCCTTTGTGGCGTCAGAATGTACATTAATTGCATTCTTGTTTTTGCAGAGCTAAAAGGAATCCTTTTTTGTTTTTTGATAGGCTTACACTCTGTGTTTAGTCGACATGAACTTTATTGACTCTTGTCTCACAAAGGGAATTTGAATAGTCTGCCGCAATGTGAGATCGTGACATTTTGTCTTTGTGATCCAGCAATGATTTTATCAATGAGTCCAACAATCATTGTGACTCTATAAATGGAAATGTATTCGTCTTTTTTAAGGAAACAAATTTACGATTACATCGTAAATAATTTTATCATACGGGCAGTAAAAAGTGACTGATGATGCAACCAATAGGTCATGTCTGCCTTGGAAGTTTCTTTTTGTTCTATGAAAAATAACAAAAAATAATGTTAAGGCATTATTACTATAATGTCCGTTTTTGTACAGTTTTCTTTAAATGGTGGTCTTTAGCATAGGTATATTTTGGTTTCAAATTATATTTTTTCGTTGTGTATTTTCTGTAGCAACATTTTAGTCTAGAAAATAATCTATTGTATGATCATTTTTATATAATTCAATTTTTTATTTAAATCGCAGCCCTTTCCACGTACGAAAAAACCGTTCAGCGCATACCTAGCTTATTATAATGATACATTAATGCTCGTATAAAATCTGCTTACATCTTGCTGTGAAGTATCTTGTATATAAGCCTTTAGTTGTAAATAGCGTTTCATAGGAATGAAATTTCTTGCTTTACGACATATAATATATGTGTAACCGGTAATGCAAAATAGTTGCGAAAAACCTCTGAAGGGGAAATACATACAATTCACTGGAAGACCTCATTGATACCAAATGGTAGGTGGAATTATGAAATTGCGTGTAATCAAAGTTGATAAAAAATTCGGAAAATATTCTATATAACTTCATTATTTTTACCTCCGCCAAAGTGGCATCTGCGCAAACAGGATGACTGAGTGAAGGGCGGCGCCGAAATAAGTTACATATAGTCTGAGAGCCGAGAAAAAATTCATTTACATAAAAAATTGTGCCAGTCGAGATAAAAGGGAGCTCTTTTCGCCGCCGAGTTTCGCAAGGGAGGAGTCGGCGGTAAGGCGATTTACATAACAAATGTGTTTGTCGAGGAATGATTTAAAAATTCCCGTCCGAATTCCTTAACTAAAATAAATAGTTTTCAGGACGAAAATCTTAAACTGAAAATTTCTCTTTTTCAAAACAGAATCTTAGATTTATATTTGTATTTCGTTATTGTTCACTGTAGGAAAATATATTATTCAAAATTTCAATGCATTTGTTTGATAGGATATTTATGTTGTTCTTTAAAGAGAATGTCATGGCCTTTGAGATAGTTATCTAAAAATTAAACCGTGCTAAATTGATGACGTATAAAGCGAAACCTTGAAATTCGGGAGATTAGTGCGTAATTACATTTTATAGATATATATTATGATACGAGGATTATAATTTTACATCTAAGTATATCATATATTTGATGATACAGAACGAATTGGCAAGGCATTACAATTCCTATATAGAAGTCAAATGATGTTCAGGAGGAAAAAATTCTAAGGAAGGCATCAATATATAGATTTTTAGTATTTGCTAATGACACCATTGAAGAGTTTGGGTGTTTTGCAAGAACATAAATCCTTGCTGTTTTAAAAACCTTTTTTAAAAAGCTTCTTTGAGGTATTGTACTCAGGCATTGATAAGTAGAACAATATTTGAAGAAACGTTGACAATCTTAAATCGCAAATTATAAAAGGTAAATAATTGATAATGGAACTACTCAATCCATGAAAATTAATGACAGAAAACCCGCTAAAGAAATAGTTTCTGAAAATGACGCAATAAAAAAGTAGTTGAGCGGATATCACGTGCTTTTCCTTCAGTTGCAAATAACCTATTTCAAAGAGAGTTTCGTGCAATTGCTTGTAGAACAAGCGCAGAACGAATTTATGAAGGCGGATTGACAAGAATGCAAGATAATGACCCAAGCACTGTTTTTGTGGGAATTTGATAGGAATCTATCACTATCCCTTCTCTGTTGGTTGTCTATTCGACCACTGGTAATAATAGATACCCAATGACAAGTGTGGGAGTGGATGAATCACGCCCATGCTCCAAAAATTATAGATTTGTTTTAAAAGAGTATTCTAAAATTTTACAGGTATCTAAGCCATAGGCATTTCGCCATAAAATACTAGAAAGCGTTGGCTTGCGATTTTATTCGGTCATTAAACTGCTATAATCTGAAATGCCTCGTTATCGATATTTAACCTTTTTGTGAAGGATATTTTGTTCTTAGCATAAAATTCACGCATTTCAAGTTAGGTTAAAGTTTTAGAGATTTCTCCATTTTAAATGCTGAAATTTTATCTATATAAAAACAAAGGTAAAATTTACGTTCTATTATATTACATACCGCTGAAGGAGTTCTGCCTGTAATCAAAATACTCACCGATAAAATAATCGAACTATGGATAATTTAATTATACTCGAAGCATGTATATGAAAACGGTTTTCTGTAATTAGTAAATTGAAATTAAAGCAAATGTAAAGACAAATACATTTTAATACATTGAATCGCAATATATAATATGTATCTTAAATCAAAATACATAATACATTCATGACACCCATCACATTAAATCACGATAAATAACCCGTTATATCTTTTAAAATGAAATACATATGTATACATTGTACGAACTTTAGTATCTAAGTGTTCTTGCTATCAACATGGTTGTTTGGTTGTTTACACCACAGAAAATATACCTCTTATAAATAACGATCCTTTACGCTTTTTTAAATACAATGAAAACTGAAACCAAGTTGTTTCGTAACTAGAGAATTGTCAAAATTTATCATTATTTTATTATTATTATTAATATCGAAAAGTGTGCCGTTGAATTTAAATGGTTGAGAAGCACTGTGCTAGTGTATATGTGTGTGTGTGTGTGCGCGTTTGTGTGCGCGCGCGCGGGTTCATACGTATTTATTGCATGTGACTTTGACTCTTTGGCGGTGCATAATACATCGATTAGTTTTGGTTCTTCTTCAGAGCAGTGGTGCTTAAACTTTCAATTGTCGCGGCTCCATGCATATCATGCAGCACCCTTGGAATTAAAGATATTAAAAACAAGAAACTTCATTGCAAATTTATTCGTTTTATTCGACTATTAATAATTTTGAATATATATCGTAGTCCTTTACGGGTTAAATCCACGCGAGACGAGTCCTGGCTCCTCATTCTCTCTGCTTCAGTGGTTGCCTAATCCATTATCAGAGAAAAAGAAGCGCTTAACCAACCCAATCGTGTTTGTCGAATTCTATTATACCAGCGCTTTCGCTGCGTAATACAGCAGCGGTTTGTTTTGCTAACACAACAATCTCTCGATACTATGATAAGCGTTTTTATCGTTTAATAGTAAATTATTCCAGGGTGCTTGAAATATGTGATGTAGCGCCAAGTGGGGAGAAGGCAGTAATCGATGGCGTTGAAAATTTTCGGGGAAGGAGGAAAATTTCGATTAGCAAGAAGCGCGTGACAGCAGTCATAAAAAGTGCGTTCTTGTTTGTTCAGGCATGAAACATATAGAGCGTTTTTCGTCTGCTTGAAAAGCATTTTTTGATGTAATTTTATTTTTTATTAAAATTTCCATCGGCTGCTTTTACGAGCAAATATGCAAAAAATCTTTCTAAACTCATTTCATTTTTTTCAAGTAGTTTCATTTGGATAACATTATTTGACGTCTTAAATACGGATTAATCGATTCCTTTCTTCATTTTTTCTAATATCAGAAGTGGGGTAAAATATTTATTTTTCTTGCGAAATAGATGCAGTTAAGTTTTTCTATCAGTTCAAGAGAAAATAATATTCGAGATAACAAAACAGTGGAAATGGCGAAGTTGCTACTCTGTTTTATTCATAATGTTCGAATGATAAAATTTAGTTTAGTTTATCTGAGTGGACCTCAATAAAATGGTTATGTTTACTTCTCCATGCGGAACAAAGAGAAAGTATCGATGTCGTGAGAAAAATCGAAGAATAAATTTTAACGGAAATACACGTTTCTACTGAGTATATTTTTTCAAAAAGGTCTGATTAAATTTTGGCTTTATTATTCGCGAAAGCAATTCACGATAGCTACTCTAGAGGACGCTGTTGAGAGTAACCTGCAAGCACTACTGTAATCTTATTCCCAGATCTGTATGAAAAAAGTCATGTGCAGACCGCATCAGGTTATTTAACTTTGGAATTGAATTCCAAGCTTTTATCAGTTAAATATGTAATAAAAGGATTTAATGGTAATAATGTTTTAAATTTACAATTTTAATCGATATAACAACAAAAGATATTTGATATAATGTTTATTGAATTTTAAAATGTGCGATATAAAATCTTTGCGCAATTGATTTAATAATAACACCAAGTTCATACCATCCCGTCATCATGAGAAGAGCCAACTCCAGAACTACTTTCAATAGAAGGCCAGTAAGCACTTACCTAGTTGTTTGGGTGTCCACTGCAATGGAGGAAAACTTATTTTGTTGTAGAAATTTTCCCCTCTTCAGCAAAATATTTTGGTTTAAAAAAAAATTCTTTTTGAAAAATCAAGAAAGTGCTTTTAAATAGCCAACGGACGTATATTCTTACCATTAGCTCTTAAAAAGCCCCTCCTTTGCCTAGAAAAAAACAAAATCAGCTGTTAACGATAAAATGAATCAGTACATATTATGGACTTGATACAGACGTTTACAAAATATAATAACCCTATTTAACGTATAAATAGGTATTCATGCATTCTGCTCGTTACATAAATATTTTTATCTCTGCCCTGCTAGCATGAGTATGCATATGTTGCCGTAACAGGCATACGAAATCTTCTACCTTACGGCTACCTTACGGCTATACATATCTATCAGATACGTTATTAACGATGTAGGCAGCGTTTTTCAATATATAATCCATGTCTGCCTAAGCTCGAGTAAGTTTTCAATCATCACAGTCGGCTCAGTATAACTTCAGCTATGCCAGCAGGGGATGGGCGACGTTGCAAAATTGCACATTAATGGAACCGGTATCAAAAGTAGGGACAGCGATTATGTGCGATGTAGCAACGTTGTTCACTAAATTTCTGGAGCCATTTTAATTTAGGGATCTCTCCCATTATAATTTTGCTTGGCTATCATAGCTCATTTACCTCAACTAAAGCTCTCAGTTGAGCATTCAAAAGCACATTCACAGTAAGCTTTAGAGCAAGGAATCTGACAGAGCATAGAATGTTTTGACTGCCGTAGAGACAAAATAGAAAATTTCTCAGATGTATGAAAAGATGTTTTTGCAGGACGGCATCTGAGACACGGTTGCTAGCTAAATAATAATATGCCGCCAATTAATCTCTCCAGACAAGCTTATGATGCGATTAGTTTCTAATAACAAGTAAGCGGTGCTTTCAGCAGAAACGAGAAAAAAATGACAGGAGTGCTTTCGAAACAGTTTTGATGAGAAATGTTAATTAAAATGCCCGTCGAAAACACTCGTTCAGGTCATTGTGTTTGACAAAACATTCATGAATTCTCAACGAAATTATTTCTTCTTGTAAATATGCAATTTTTTTGATCGATGATTGGAATCCATTGCACGGAAATATAGCCCTATGAAAGATATTTTTGATTGCTGAAAGCATACCCTTCAAATTTGGAAAGCTTTTTTAAAAATTTCACATTTTCAAATAAAGTAAAATATAGTTTCTTGTGGAAAAATAAAGCATAATATGTTCAATTGTAATCTAATAATCTAATTTTTAAATCCTATTTTTGTTAAATAGTGATTTTTTTTAAACCTTTTTTTAATATCAATAATCAACAGTTTGTTCATTGTCGTGGCATTATTATTGCGCTCTCTAAACTCTGTGACCTCAAAATATATGCGTGCTTTTTAAATTTGCATTCGTCATTCAACTGTTTTCTCTCTCCATTCTATCGATTTGTATGTTCCACTTCCTCTCTATTTCCATCACTCTTCATATTTATTATCGTGCCTCTTACATCTCCCCTTCCTCGTTTTCTCTCTCTCTCAATCT
This sequence comes from Tanypteryx hageni, assembly GCA_028673005.1. Lineage (NCBI taxonomy): Eukaryota > Metazoa > Arthropoda > Insecta > Odonata > Petaluridae > Tanypteryx > Tanypteryx hageni. The sequence continues at coordinate 54,322,130 of CM054116.1, forward strand.
CAATCCATTCAACTCCCTGCCCTCTCACTCCCCGCCCCTTTCTCTCTCACTCTCACCCTACCATCTTCTCTCACCATCCCTTCCTCTCGCTCTTTCACTCTCACTGCATCTCTCCATTACTCTATGCATCAAACTCTCCTTTCTCTCCTTATATTGCTTCCTCTTTGCTAGCATGAGTATGCATATGTTGCCGTAACAGGCATACGAAATCTTCTACCTTACGGCTACCTTACGGCTATACATATCTATCAGATACGTTATTAACGATGTAGGCAGCGTTTTTCAATATATAATCCATGTCTGCCTAAGCTCGAGTAAGTTTTCAATCATCACAGTCGGCTCAGTATAACTTCAGCTATGCCAGCAGGGGATGGGCGACGTTGCAAAATTGCACATTAATGGAACCGGTATCAAAAGTAGGGACAGCGATTATGTGCGATGTAGCAACGTTGTTCACTAAATTTCTGGAGCCATTTTAATTTAGGGATCTCTCCCATTATAATTTTGCTTGGCTATCATAGCTCATTTACCTCAACTAAAGCTCTCAGTTGAGCATTCAAAAGCACATTCACAGTAAGCTTTAGAGCAAGGAATCTGACAGAGCATAGAATGTTTTGACTGCCGTAGAGATAAAATAGAAAATTTCTCAGATGTATGAAAAGATGTTTTTGCAGGACGGCATCTGAGACACGGTTGCTAGCTAAATAATAATATGCCGCCAATTAATCTCTCCAGACAAGCTTATGATGCGATTAGTTTCTAATAACAAGTAAGCGGTGCTTTCAGCAGAAACGAGAAAAAAATGACAGGAGTGCTTTCGAAACAGTTTTGATGAGAAATGTTAATTAAAATGCCCGTCGAAAACACTCGTTCAGGTCATTGTGTTTGACAAAACATTCATGAATTCTCAACGAAATTATTTCTTCTTGTAAATATGCAATTTTTTTGATCGATGATTGGAATCCATTGCACGGAAATATATGAAAGATATTTTTGATTGCTGAAAGCATACCCTTCAAATTTGGAAAGCTTTTTTAAAAATTTCACATTTTCAAATAAAGTAAAATATAGTTTCTTGTGGAAAAATAAAGCATAATATGTTCAATTGTAATCTAATAATCTAATTTTTAAATCCTATTTTTGTTAAATAGTGATTTTTTTTAAACCTTTTTTTAATATCAATAATCAACAGTTTGTTCATTGTCGTGGCATTATTATTGCGCTCTCTAAACTCTGTGACCTCAAAATATATGCGTGCTTTTTAAATTTGCATTCGTCATTCAACTGTTTTCTCTCTCCATTCTATCGATTTGTATGTTCCACTTCCTCTCTATTTCCATCACTCTTCATATTTATTATCGTGCCTCTTACATCTCCCCTTCCTCGTTTTCTCTCTCTCTCAATCTCAATCCATTCAACTCCCTGCCCTCTCACTCCCCGCCCCTTTCTCTCTCACTCTCACCCTACCATCTTCTCTCACCATCCCTTCCTCTCGCTCTTTCACTCTCACTGCATCTCTCCATTACTCTATGCATCAAACTCTCCTTTCTCTCCTTATATTGCTTCCTCTTTCTCTCTCGCTCCCACTTTCTCTCTCACTACATCTTTCACTCTCGCTCCCTCTCTATCTCCCTCGATATCTGTTATACGGAGGAAGAGACTGTATAGTCTGAATCACGCAGTAATAAATACGTTTATCTCTCTATACGTTTATCCCTTCGCTGTTTTTCTGACTCGCTGTTCTTGTTTCACTTCGTTTTATTTCCCTATCTATGAAATGTTAGTGGAGCAAAGTAATAATATCTTCGCGTTCAGTAAAGGCAAATTGGAAGCTTAATCGGTGAATGGGAACGTGTTTCCATAGGAATAACTTCCCTCTATTTCTCCCATTCCATTTCGCCTCTCAGCTCACTCTCTCTCTCTCTCTCTCTGACATGAACCACCATGCTATTATAAGTGTATTCTGTCACCTGTTTTTGCTTTTTCTCTAGCGACTTATAAGAAATTTCGTAGTACAATTATAACAGCGTAAGAAAAATCTCTTTCTTGATTTTTAAAGAAGGTAAAAGCTCAGATATTTTAATTTGTGTCCACTGCAATTTGCTGAGAGAAAAATTAAACTATTAGAAATAAAGTATATTTTATGTGAGGCATATCTTTTCCAAATGCTTACAATAAGAAAACGCCTCCATAATTCAGTGTTATTTCATACATTTTGTGTCGACTAATTGGCAACATAAACTTAACTATAAGATTTAAGAAAATTTATAAATAAAACAAAAGCTTAGCTCATGTATACACTGATAAAAAGAAAGCATTTTTGGTGAAATTCATATCTCATGATTTAATATTCTCCATAATTAACCAGAAAGAATTTTATTTTTCTTAATAATACTTTTCAGTAGAGAAAGATAAACTCACTTTAAATTCTTCCAAAAATATATGACAACTGCATGAATATAATATATAAAATGGTTCGGAGGAATTATATTTTAAAAAATAACTTAAATGAAATATGAGTTATGTTGTTGTTTACATTGATAATTTTTAGAAATTGAAATCGTTTAAGTGACAGTTAATATAAAATGATATCTAAGCCACAAAAGTTCACTTTAAAATCATCACTTGAGAATTTTTAATTCAAGAACATCCAATTTCCCATAGCTTCACTCGAATGATCTAACTAGTATTTCAAGAAAAATTGTCTCATCTTTTATTGCTATCACTAATTGGCATAATATGAATGAAAATCTTTTCTAAGAATACCGATAATTTTTGTATGTTTTTAAATCCTATGACCGATTCAATCTCTTGCAAGAAATATTACTATAGATTTTTTTTCGGATTGAGAACTATCCCATTACAACTAGGACTACCAGCATTAAAATCCTTCATTCCCGTCCTCCTAATCAGCGCATGAGATAGGAGTGTGCTTTGCGAGTAGAATTATGAGAGTTCTGGTAGGTTTAGAACGAGCGCCACGTCTTTTCTCTCATTCAGCTCTCCTTTAGGTAACATATTTCGTGCTTGACCATTACGGTACCCAAAGCGCTGGACTACAGATTTGTTAACTGCTGTTTTCGAGCTCGTTATCAGATTAAGATTCATCTGACCCCACTCTACTCAGGCCCGATGAGTGGCAATATCCTTCCTATAATTTATTAAAAATGTAACCATATAATATACACGTTTTGAATTTTGTGTTATTTATAATGCATTATTGTAGTTCAATTCCTGTGACACTTACAGATCTCTTCCACCCGTCAAACAAACGAGATTTCATAATAATCAGGGGAATTTGATGCAGTGCATATAATTATGTGTGTGTTTATAAAACTTAATAATTCTACGTTAATGGCTCGTGATATTTAAAACTTTTTGAAACTAAAAATATACGCGACGGTTATGTGTATCTAGAATGTGCTTTTATCGTCCTCCCATCCCTTCGCCTGTTGAAAGTCCTCCGGGCCCTCTTCATTATGAGGAACACAACGCGCTCTTACGCATGGAGCGATAGAGTGATTCGCCTCTGCCTTTTAATGGAGAGTTCGCTCCCTCAAATTTTCAGAGGCCTCTGGCTAAGAAACGCCACTCCTTATTTACCCGATTTGCGCAGTGACAAGCCAATATTGGAACTGGCCTCACTAGAGGACCTCTACCCTGAGGTGTAGTACCCTCCATTTCCTATCTTTGAAATGCTATTTAGTCTAGATTGAATCCTCCAGTAACTGAAGCTTAAGGGAAAACTTTGATTTTATTTTACAAAATATGGGAATATGCGTGCTACCACAGGTGCTAATCATTAAAGTTATCCATTTAAAAAGGATTGTACTTAAGTATTTTTTGTTTTATTCTATGCTACCTAAGTGTCACATGGAATCATATAAACTTGTTAACCGGGGTATTTCCTATGGACATGTTCTAAAGAGCAGCGCCGGGTTTTAAAAAGATTCGAAGGGGAAATGATTGTAAGACATGTTGGTGATTGCATATCGGCAGCAATTTCATTCCTTTATTTGAAATTTACAAATTTAATTTGTGTTTGAGTTTTACCTGAATAATTTATAAGATGTTTAGCTATTTCTGTGTTGGCGATTATTTAAAAAAAAATCATATATCTATGAATTGATGAATAATATATACACACACAATGCAGTACTGACTACCGATATATTTTTCCCTCTGTGACAGATCCAACTGATCATTTAAGAATCAAATATGATTCAACATATCGACTCGTACTTTCTCTGCTTCGTATATTAAAAAATAAAAAGAGGTTCCTCCATGGGTTATAAATGAGACGACTGCTGAATATTACGGTATGGCAAATCCGCACCCTGCTACTCGAGCTGAATTGTCAAACGTCTTCTCAGACACCGAGCATAGATTAACGTCCGTCCCTATTGAAGTTAAGGAATGTATTCCAATCCATTGTATTATGTAAATCTCTGTTTACAAATGAATTTTAATATACACGATTCTCAAGTTGGAGGTCTTGGAGAAAGTATCGACTTAATATAATTTCCACTCTATTCTCGTTTTATCTATAAAGCAATCGAATTACGGAAAGCGCATTTTTTGTACGGTATCTTTCGTAAGCATTTACCTCCATCAAATAGAATTTAGCTGTTTTACCTGCGAGTAATGGAAATATGTGTACGTATTAAATTCGATTAAAGAAATGTTAGTACTTTTAAAATAGAGTAAGTAAAAAGTTTTAAATATATAAAGAATTTACCTGGATGCTATTTATTTTATTGTGATTTTATTATTTCTCTTCCAGGAGACTTTGAACATAAAACAGCTTTTCATTTCTTATCATTAAAAGGAGAAAGTTTTCTCTTATCCGAAAAACGAATAATTCTTATATAGAAGCAAATTGGAATAAGATTGTCATTTGGTTTGGAAATTGATGAAGTTATTCCTATAGGAAAATTGTTGCCATTTTTCTGATAAGATAAATGAATACCTGATGAAAAATGGAATTTTTATAAAGAAATATGTGCAACAGTCCCGTTGTATATCAATTAAATAATCTCGTGATTGTTATTAAAGCTTCATTGACGTTAAAATCAACATAGAAGATTAGATCCAGCATATGTCGTTCATAAATTTTGTTAGTCATTTGATTAATTGTCCGACTTCTTACCTATATCATATCATTGAAGATAATATTTTGTGGCCCACTATTCAATTTACAGTTTAACTACAATTGGGATGTGAAAATTTTTGCGAATGCACTTCACTGCGATAGTAGGTGGGTATACTCCATTCTATGTCTTGGCTCTACTACCGCTGAAACTTTCTCGTCAGTATCTCACACCATCGCACTCCCTCTGGCTAATCTCATCAGCTGGGCAATTTCATTTAGCCCCATAAAATGCAAGACTCCAAGTGTTTCGAATTCCCATTTAAGTTCTCCGATCTAATTACCAGAACGCGGCCCAATTATTCCTTTTCTCTCTTTCCAGGCCCCAGATCAATCCTCACCAATAGAAATGAAGCAATTATTGGAGGTAATTGCGGTATATCCAACAAATCCCTGTGAATCTCCCGCAAAAGTTAAAAGCAGAGGCAACATTGTGTATTATATACTAATGAAAAAATTTATTTGTGATTCTGTGGTACAGTCGTACAAACCTGTATCCTCTAGGTATTTTTCTATCGATTTCGTTAAGGATTGAACATTTTCACAGTAAACTTTTACAAAAATCAGAAATTCTACTCGTACTGCATTTACAGAAACGCAGCTAATGTTAGGCGCAGTGTATCATGATTATTATCTCACTAAGTAGATCAAAGTCTATATATATTAGCAATGTTGAACAAATATTTTTTATTTTTTGATATTTCAAATTGATATCAATATGAAAGTAGGTCGAACCCATCACAAAACCTTAATTAATTTGATGTTCTTTCATATACATCTATAAATTGTTTTAGTATGTTATGCACACGCTATTTAACGAAAATTGTAACGCTATTAAAAATATGCAATAACCAATTTACTATTTCGCCGTTGGACCGAGACCTGTTTTCATTTTTTGTAAATTCGGTAATTTAAAATTTTTGAGAATAGGGTGAGGTTATGTCGAAATTGAATTATGTTCCTCAACCAGTGGAGCCACTTGATCCGAAAAGATTATCCAAATTTTACTATCTGAAACTCCCAACAGAAACGCGCATCTGACGTGCATCGATCCTATCCGATTTATGACATACTTCTTGCTATACAGTTACCCACCACCCATGGGGAATAGTCTACGTTCGCTAAGACAGAAAAAATAAAAAAATTAACTCAGTTTTTGATACGAGGAAATATATTTCAGTCCTCAATAACAAAACTCAAAATATTTGGAGGTGTAATACTTACAACTAAATTTAAAGAATAGTTCTAATATGGGAAATGACAGAAATGAAATAGTGTGTAAGATAAAAGGAAGGGAAATGTGGAAGACATGAGCTGTTCCTCGCAACACAGGCATTCACTTTGACCCTTCATAGCTGGCGCCCCAGATAGTAACATCAAAGTGGGTTTGACAGACCCGGATCATTTATTACTTTTTTAATTACGTAATACGATGTGGATTGTTTGTATGTCTTTCAGATAGATATAGAGACTTTTTGTGTACATATACTTTATTATATAAGCCATTGGACATTTCTCAAATCAAGGAACAGTTTGAAAATAAGGGAACTGCATAAATGCTCTAAAATGGAAAAATATAAAAACAAGTATGTGAGGTAACAAAAGTGGATAAACTTTTAAAATTGAATTACTTAAATAAATCTAAATCATTTTTGTACAGTTCAGTTCCTAAATAAATATACCTGATATGCCAAAAATAAGACGCGAATGCTTGTAACGAGTCTGACAGACAAGCGTCCTCTGCACTTCAACACCTGCAGCGGTGGATCATTGATTGCTTGCCCAATCTGATGTAGAGGGGGGAAAGATCCTGAGGGTGGTAGCGGTGCAGGTGCTGACATTGAGTGGATATCAAAGAAAATCGGGTTGGGTCTCACAGAACCGCGCCAGCTCCAAAAGGTTAATTAAAAGTGAATTTAGGTTTCTTTCTCAGATATTTCAGTGCTATGAAAAATCTCCTTCCGACTCCCGCCATTTCCTTGCCATTCGTCACTTATACGTTATTCCACATCTCCATTCCACTTTTGCTTATTCTCTTACACAAGAAACTCGTATAGCCACTCGCCCCTTACTTCTACTCTTCTTCATTCCTTATTTTCGTTGTTTCGCATCGCCTGGGAGTAAGCCTCGTTTCCTTATTTTCTCGTGATTTCATCGTCTCCTCAAGACGTAATCTTTTTTTGGTCCTCCGAACCTGTTTTCTCCTTTATTACCGACGAATAATGGCTTCTGCGACCTAGTTTATTACCATTAATGAAAAAACGCTTCATTTTGTCATGATTATTAGCATGACGAACGGTTACGAGAACATTTTCATCGCGATAGTTGCCGGAAAATGAATGTTGGACAAATGAATTGAGGAATAGGTTAACAAATGTGTTTTCACGTCTGGTTTTTTGGGTGTGTGAATGATTAATTTGCTTTATCCTACAGTCTGGTTTAATTTTTGAAGCCGTGTCATACAAATTAGTTTTTCCTCTTGGCCACTATATAGAATATTAATTCTACAAAATAAATGTAATACAGTATGCTGTAGTTACGAAAATACGTTCAATTTTCTTACGTATGCACGCGGTATTTTGTAAGAGGAATGAAATCTACGACAACTAAAAGAACGCTAACGTAAACATTACTACTACTTACCTGAAATGAAGAATGTTTTAAATAATTATCGATTGATTTGTTATAACCGGTAAGAAAATAAATCGGTCAATCTAAAACGTAATATTTCCCTGGTATCATTTCTGATATAGGTATTGTCTTTCATTATTTAGTCATTATGCTAAAATTACGTAAATACGTTTATTAATGCAACAAACAAGGGAGTTTATTTTTTTTTGTAGACCGAGAGACATAATCGGGTCGTTGTGCTTCGCATTTCTTCTTCTTCTTTTTTCTCTACCATTTTAAAGAATTCGCAACAACTACAAAATTTAGAAGCAAGATAAATGTGCCATTTTAACCGCAATAAACCGTTAAAAAGTGGATGGATTTTAAAACATTTTAACTATATTTTTAATTTAAAAAATGTTAATCTCTTTTATTTTTTCCCATTTAAATAACATGAGAATGAACGTATTGTTGGATCACAGTCTATTTGACAACTGTTATAAACAATACCTAATATTACCTAAAAGAAATAATATATATTTAATATAAACTGAAATAGGGAAGAAAAGAACACTAAGGGCAATCACCTAAGAAACTATAACTCTGGTTAATTATTTCAAAAGTTCAAAAGTGGAAGACAGTTTTAATGTGCAATTTAAAAGCATTCGTTCTCTAAAAACTTCTTATGTATTCTGCATATTTTCTATACTTAGTAGACAGCTAAATATGTTTTTTATTAATATTTAAAATGATTAATGTGAAATATATCTCAGAAGATAAAATAAGATAACTTCTATACAAATTCTTTAATATAAACCAACATTTATAATCGTTAACTCTTCCACCCTTGACCATCTATATGTATGTTATGCTTTCCGTGGCCGTTGCTTACGGCTCCGCCACGGCCTCGACCCCCTTGGCCGAGCCAAAGACTGCCGCGATGACTGTCAGCTCCTCGAATGCGAAAGTGGAGATCCCGATAGTGGGCACCACATCCTCTGCCAAATCTAGAATTCCGCGGACAATCGAGCCAGAAGTCAATGGGTGGACCCAGAATTCTGGACCTCGGTGGCTATGATTTGCATGTCGTTGAGGAGGTACATCTCCTTAACGTCTGGATGACTCCTCCTGTCACTTCTGGAGGACTTGGTAAAGGAGCGCGCATCATCGCCAAATAATGGCGATTAGAGATTGTAGCATCCTGGCGCAATGGAACGCACAGGGAGCTAAGGAGATGACGGAGGAACTCCGTGCGTTCCTTCAAGACAAGAACGCCATTGTGACCCTAGTCAATGAGACCCACCTCCGCCCATCTGACTCTTGGAAGGTTCCCGGATGGACGATTTACCGTTCCGACAGGCCCGGCCATCCGGCCAGGGGCGGGGTGGATCTGCATTGTTGATCCATCGATCTGTGAAGCATCGCCCCTGCCGGGAGCGATCACACAGGTCGATGGAGGGCATGTCTGCCGACGTGCTGACCTGCTCCGGGTGGATCAGTGTCTCCTCGGCGTACTACCCGCCGGGGAGAGCATGGGACCCGGAGGAGGTCCTGGGTCTCGTCGGATACGGCTGCCCCTCAATTGTCATCGGCGACCTGAATGCCAAGCATGTAATCTGGCATTCGAGAGTCGCCAATCCGAGGGACACAAGACTGCGGAACTTGACTGACGAAGAGGGGCTGACGGTGTTAACACCCACGGAGCCAACGTTCCTTCCTTCCAGGGATATCCTCGACGTTGCTGACATCAACTACGTCAGGGCAACCCTGAGCATGCATTCACTCTGTGACTTGCCCTCTGACTACAACCCGACATTTCTGCTACTGGGGAACTCTCCGGTACGAGTCCCACCTACGCAGCGTCTGGACCTTGCGAGAGCCGACTGGCAGTACTTCCGTGAATTCATCGCGGAAAAGCTGCCGGTCGTGCCCATTCAGCCTAAGATGAGGGATAAGACAGACCGAATGGTCGTCCTCATCACCTTCACCGTCGAGAGAAGGAAATTCTCACGGACGAGCAGTTCGACTTCTGTGAGAGGCATTCCACCACACAACAGCTGGGTAGAGTGACCAACTTCGTCACCGACTCCTTCAACAGGAAGCAGGCGGTTGCAGGGGCCTTCTTTGATATATGGAAGGCCTTCGACCGCGTGTGGCATTCTATGCTCCTGTTGAAGATGGTTCGACTCCAGATGCCTGTCTGGTACGTGCGACTTATACAGTCGTACGTACAGGCAGGACGTTCCGGTGTTCTGGTCTTAGGTCAGATTGGGATTGCGGCGAACCGGCGCCGGTGTCCCGCAGGGATCCGTCCTGGGGCCCAACATATTCAATATATTCACCCACTACCCCTCTTGGGAGTTTGGGTGGAACACCATCCTCACCTTGTACGCGGACGACGCGGCGCTCCAGTCGCGTTCAACAAAGAAGTCCGCGGCAATTGAGAACTTGCAGTGCGCCGTCGTCGATCTGACCACCTTATATCGTCGATGGCGCATTGCAGTCAACCATTCTAAGAGTGGAGTGGTCATCTTCCACCCTGGAAGGGGAGCGCCGCCAGGAGTCCACCTGTCAGTGATGGGGGAGGTAAACGCCTGGAGCCAAGAGGTCGCTTACCTTGGCGTAGTGTTGGACCGAAGGCTTCTTTGGAAGTCTCAGGTAGAGAGCGTCCGCCGCAAAGCAATGGGGGCTCTGATGAGGCTCCGTCCCAACCAGCGCCCGCGTGTATTGTCGGCTGGCACAAAGAGACGCCTATACCCGAGCTGCGTACGGCCCATTATAACCTACGCAGCTCCGGTTTGGTCCGGACAGTCCTTGGACAGGATCAAGGTTGTGCAAAACATCGCAATCCGGCTGATACTCGGTCGTAACAGATACGAGTCTATCAGCCGGTTACACGAAGAAGGAAACGTAGAATCACTGGACGTCCTCTTGCCGAGGATGTCCAGTAAGTTCTACGTGAAGATGCATCCTCCCAGCACCGAGAGGTGAACGCGCTCTGCGAGATCAGGTCTAGGTGGTGGGACCGCTACAAGCGAACCATTGTCAGTCTAGACTCGCAGGAATACCTCCCTCTCAACAAGCGACCTTGCTTGGAGTGTGGGACAGGTGCCCATCTGAGGTTAATAGTTCAACCGAGCTAGTTCATAATGCTTTCGATACACATTTCCAGCAAAGCTGGTAATGTGACCCTGCCAAAACGTTGGGTGTTGGCTGTATATGCAGCACATGCGTTCTTATCAACTGAACATTTGTATGCATCAATTAAACCAATTATATTTATTAGATTATAATACATGCAAATTTGATCCACAAAATCAGCCTTTGCATGGGATAACGTATCGATAAACTAAATTTGAATATATCTTCAAAAGTGTTTCCACCGGTTGCATCCCTAGAGCTTGCAATTTCTGCCCAAGTTTTTAATGTTTTTGAGATTCATGACCACACAATATCATGCAGTTTCTCCCACTGGAACTTAAGTTGAGTGAAATAACTGTTTTAAATGTTATTCCATCGATTGTTTATTATAATTACTTGACAAAAAATAGAGTCGCCAAATTTATCAATCAATCAAATGCAGAAAAATTTACTTATTTTTGCAAAAGATATGAAGACAAGAAATATTGCATACCATTAAGCACTACAATAAAAATTTTCCAGGTTTCATTACTTGGTTATATTCTCAAATCTTCCTCAATATTTTTTGTTTTGACTTAAAAACCCGAGCAACGCCAGGTAATTTCAGCTAGTTTTTAAATATTTCATCGCAAGAAACGCATCTATTTGTGATACTCTACCCTTTCCTAACTTTTTTCCTGTAATAAACAGAAGTTTGAATTCATGCCCTTGAAAAAAAGTTTTGAGTCGTAAAAAATATTACGAAAATGGTTTAATAAGTAACGATGGTTGTCATCCAGTCACACATCTTTCTCGGGAAACATTCAAAATAAAAATTTAACATAAGAGTCATTCCACTGTGACAAACATAATAATAAACATAAATATTAATATAATAAACAATTATAAACTTTTGAATTGGTTCAATATAAGCAGATTGGAACGCTTCAGAACGCTTTGAGGTTGTATGTCAGAGAGAGAAATATAGAATTATATCATCCTTGGCAGTTCCTTTTGTAAAAGAGGACATGGTTTGGCTCCTCTCCCTCAACCCTTACTCTCCCCACCCTTCCCTTATAACCGTAAACCGCAGGAACGAGGTGAAAAGAGGTTTAAATTGAAATGTGGCATCCGCCGCCTACTCTCATTCTCTCGCTTTCTCCAGTTTAAGTTCATTCTTTCTCTTCCCAATCTCTGTCGCTTAGCAACAGACAGTTTTCAATCGCGTCCATCGCAGTCCATTAAAAGAGACGCAGGGAGGCTGAAGGAAAAGCGGGATTACGACGGACCAAGTGCTTAAATTCTCATAATCCCCTTGTGCCTGCTTTTCGGAACTCCCATTTTATTTAACTTGGAGTCATCACTTTATGTAGATCTCCATTGCGTAATTACAGATCTTGTATTCATTTCAGAAGGATTCCGCAACTAATGCTCAGGAAATGTCAATTTTCTGACAAGGAAAATTAATTCCTTCAATATTACAGCAATTATTTCTCTCCAATGCCAGAATTTTATAATTGGCTTCAGAAAAAATAAACCCTTAAAATGATTTTTCAAATTTTCATTAGCTAACAAAATGAATAAAAGAATGGTTCTAAAAGTATTTTAAACTTTTATGTTATAAGTGAACCGATATGAATTCTAACATTATTTCAGTAAGCGTTAATAAATGTTCCGCTTTGTAAAAGTGGATGAGATTGCAAGGAAACGCATCGTAGTAAGAGTAATGCACTATTTAATGTCTTATATTCATCATAAATATGTAGTATAAATAAATATACAAATATAATGTGAAGATAATTATTGTGTATTGCATTGAATACGTAAGAAGTGATAAATATTATATTTTTTATTTAGTGATTTCTTGACGAAAACTTGATTAATATAATAGATTTGATGATATAATATATAATTTGAAATTATTTGCTGCTTATAAATAGGATATTTTACCGAAGTAATTTGATAATAGGTTCTTCTTAAAATTTATTTAATGGTATAGTTAAATGATTAGTGAAACTAAAATTTAAAGTCATGCTCTTTTCTCAAGGAAATTTTTTGTATTGTTTTTAGTAGCTTTAAAATCTGAAATAATTAAATTTATTCCTTTGCATTGGTCCCCCTTCAAACATAGATATTGCTTAGTTATTTACGATATCGACATTTTTACGCTTATACCTTTATCAAGAGAATCCCAAAATACCATACCATACATGAAATGGAGAATCTAGAGGATAGTACAGATGAACGACGAAGAAGAATGACGAGAGAAGGAACTAGACAATATCGTGCAAGGAGAGAGAAAGACAGGGAGCAAGAGAGAGCGAAAATAGGCAAACCTTAGACATGGGATTATCAAAGTGTTTCTCGCGGGCAACATCCGACTCGCCGAATGTCTTCCTACTGCCCCAATGCGTTTAACAGTTAAAGATACAATTTGATATGAAATGCTAAAATAAAATTATCAATCAATTTATTTTATTTTTACCCCACTACCCCCGTAATAGATAAATACCTTTCTTACGGATCAGGCTATAATGGCCCAAAACTAAATCTTTTTGGTTCAATTAATTATACTTCAACTCTATTTTCGACTGAGTGTGGCCCCTAAAAGACGGCGGAAGTCAGCTATGTGGCCCGCGTTGAGTACAGAAATGGATATTATGGTCCACAAGCCGAAATTTTTGGGCGCCACCAACATAGACGAACTCGCAATAAAAAAATACTTCCATTTTTCTCAACATACCATTTAGTTTGTTTGCTTTTTTGCATGTTTCTTTTTGGCTCTTAGCTCAGAAATAATGAATAAGAAATACCTGAATCAATTTATTCTTTGAGTAATTGAGTTATAATCAATAGCGATGTTTCTCAAACGGTGGGTCGCAACCCCCTTGATGGCCGAGAGAGAATTTTAAGGGGGTTGCGAGCAGTCGTCGCTAAGCCAAGTGACCTTCTTCTGGTTATAAGATTCCTGCAGGTTTTAATTTATAGATGAAAGTGTTAATATAAAATTTTAGCGAAGGTCACAACAATAAAAAACAATCAAAGGAATGAGCGAGTGTAAAATTATCATATTTATAGTGGTTATATTTCATTCATAATGGCCACAAAATTGTTATTAGTTAATATATCATCATCATATCCAATTTTTTCGGAGAATGGTCTTTGTTTTGCTTCTCAAAAATTCTTGGAGGATCGTGGCGATCAAACAACGGGATGGAGGGGTCGCCTAGCGGATTTACATGAGAACTACTGATCTAGAGGACCGATTCATTCATTCTTATGACCTCTGATGTTTACGATGGCTTAGCAATATTTCCTAGCATTGTTAGGAAAGGAAAATGAGTATTGAGGAAAGAGGGATAAGGAATGAATCATGGATAAGAAGATAGAAATGGAAGGCAAAGGGAGTTAACGTGTAAATACCTACAGGGCGCCGCTAGCGCGTAAATAAATATTTTTAATATGTTTGAAGGTAGAAACCCAAACCATACATTCTTTATCTTGTCCAAATTAAAATTAAGAAACTTTCTCTTTCCTTGCCCGCGGTGGTCCTCGCCTGATTTCGTTTCACCTGAATACGAATGCATTAAAATCTTAAATTTGTATTTCATTCTATATATTCGAGCTTGATGTCATAAAAAGTTGTTTTCGTATATAACCTTCCCTGCGTCTATTATCATTGGGGTGAAGAATATCTGACATTTATCCAATATCAGCCCGCCATCATATGTTCCATTATAGCAAAATTCTAATCGATTCAACTGCTAAAAGAAAAAAATTATAACTGAATCAAAACCCAAATTAATCATTTGTGGTAATAATACAATATGTTTTATCAAATTATTTGAATAGCTAGGCAACGCATAAGGATATGTGCGACATATCTGTTTCCGCTGGTGCTAATGAGCATAGTGACATTGTGCACTGTGCACAGAGAAATACGTAGAAATAATTTCTGAAATGGGCAGCTTATAATGGTCATTTTGACATTATGCAATAAAACGGCTAGTATAAAAGTTATAAAGGTATGGTGAAATTTAAATATCCCTTCCGTACACTTTTTGCTGCTTTAAGGTTAATAATGTAGCATTGCTTCTCTTCTCCTGCCCATTGATTTCTCCTCCATATCTCACTTTTATCTCTTCTTAACATTCTCCGATTTTTTTTCTTATCGCCATTATCATTGTGAATCTAACAGTTTGGAGGAGTTTTCAATTAATGTTTAATTAATTAATAATAAATTAATATAACTTAGTTTTAAACACTTCAAGGATTCTTGTGGCCAATTAATTTGAGATAGCAGGAAAATGTTGATCTTTTAAAGCAATAACTGAAAGAGAGTATATAATAGCTAATACCTATCAAAGAATGTCAAAATCTTTTGAAGATTTTTATTTTTTTATAAGGCTAATGAAATCAGGGAATGTTATAGAAGATACAGTTACGAGAATGGGAATAGGTTCAATCTGCTGAATATTTTATTAAGCCGTGCGATGGCAGATAAGGAGATTTAGAGATTTTGGTGGAGCGATGGCATTTATTTTTGCATAATCCTTCTCGTAGCTGGCGCATTTCCTGTCCCCACCTGTGGACTCCAATTCTCATAAAGCGATGAGAGCCATTCGGAGGATTGTCGAGAGACGGTAAGGGAGAAGACGGATCACGTTTCCACCAAGAGGTGAGAGAAAGCATCGAGGAGAGTGACCGCGATTTCTTGGGCGTCCAGATGAAAACCAAAACAACGCAATTCCACTGGTGTCGTTAGGTCTTACTGCCACCCGTTGGCGTGGGAAAATAAAATACGGGTGGGAATGCGATAGTGGGAGTTTAGTTCAGAATTTTCGACTTTGAATCATTCCCGAATTGAGAATTGTAGTTATATGAGCTGAAGGTAACAGACAAATATTAATTGTGTAAGCACTTTCATTAATTATTTAGCTTACTTTATCTTGAAGAAATATTTCTCACACAGTAAAGATTTAAACACTCTTATGAAAAGTTATTTTTTTGTAACGGAAGATAGTTTTTAATGTCCTGGGAAAGAATTTTTTTAAACATGATGCAGTTTAAAAGGATTTTAAGATGTAATTTCATCACACAATAGGCTAGGATACTTATCGTCTTTTTGAAACGTTTAAAGAACTTTTCTTTAAAAATCGGCTGATAAAGAAAGAGATCATATATGGTTAAGGGGCATAAAATATAATAAAAATAAAAGCGAAAAACTGGCTGACATGTGCATATGTGTGTGAGAGTATGATATTCAGAATCATTTGCATCCTAAGAGTTGGTGAACTACATTTTGTAGAAAACTTGTTTGTCAGGCATAAGGAAGAATGTAAAAAATTCGTCACAATGAAAGAACTCAATCCTTCATGAAAGGAATACTTACAAAATCTTGAACAAAAAAAAACGATTAAAACCTAATGACTGTTAAAGCATAGTATATGGTTCAAAGATGACATTTATCTATATTTACTTTCGCATTTAGGAAATTTATAGTTGAAGTATTTGGTCGAGAAAAAATGCATTCGCGCGTGCCCTAGAACGTGGTAATATTCCAATTCGGTCTCTATTTAAATCTCAAACTCATATCAGTGTACAGGCCGCATGTAGGCAGTACACTAAATCCGCGAGTCTGATAAGTCACCGTACTAAATCCACGGGTTTCATTCCGTTGAACAGGTTTTCCTACTCCTCACGCCGTTTCATATTCTCAGGAAATTTACTCATCCCATCTACTAATGCTCTCCTAAATCTATTCATCAGAAAGATATTTACTTCGGCGCCTTTGGAGACACTACAAACACGCACGCAGTGATAAAAACGTTTTTCTATAGTCCAACTGTGCTGGATATTATAAATATAAATGTTCTATAAACTGCAGGTATTTTGAAAGTGCAGATTTAATACACTTCGTAAATATTTCATATTATCCACAATTATTTATCTGAAATATTTCCAAGAAATATATTTGATTTTTGGCCTTACTGTAGTATCTCACTTCGCGGATCGGTTGTTTTATACCCTTGCTCAAGGGTTAGGATTTAAACGGCTTCCCGTAAAATAAAGAAATTTCGTATTTATTAGGTTATCATAGAAACCGCTGATATGAACCATATTGATCTAAAATGGCGAGTAGTTTATTCTTTTACGTTTCAAATTATTTTCTATTTAAAAAAAGGTTTGTTAACCGTTTTTATAAAAATTCATTTATTTAAAATTATTGATAATAGCAATAATATATTATCAATATTACTCAGGATGTAACTATACAGCATCGAGTGACCATAAAATCTTTCAGGATTTACGCTCTCCTTCCTTCAAGCTATCCCCACGTATCTATGTTTACATACGGAATCAATTTGAACCGTCCAGAGCAACGTAAACACAACCGTAAGCCACTATAGTGTCCCGATCAATTTCTTTATAATCTGTGGTAATTTTCATAAAAAGGACGTGAAAATGTTGATTCATGCTTAATTATTTAAAATTAATTACGTTTTGTAAAAGGTATTTGCGAAACCATCGAAAAACCATACAATTGCCATCCACACACCATAATAAATTGTAAATAAAATTTCTACAACACAAATTAAGTTCAAATAGTAGCCTGTTGAAACGCTGCTTGGAATTATTAAAGTTGTTTACAAAAATTTTGCTAATTTAATTAACTGCCAAAAATATCTAAAAATCAATGACGTATTCATGGAACCTAATCTTCTCAACCCATAGATGAGGGGTGGGCAAATATTTTACATGGTGGGCAGCATTAGCAGCTGAAGGTTCTTAGGCGACCAGCATTAATAGATGAAAATGCTTCGAGGGCCCATATTAGCGTTCACGTCGTTAATTATTTCAGATAATTTTAAAGATCCTATTTGTGAAAATCAATTATTAATAATATATTAGCCTCACAACATCATTGGAAAAGGTTTACCGGCCATAATTTAACCAACAAATATGAAATGGTAAGTATTGCATGTCACGGCTTGCTTTCATAATGATATGGCGGAACTCATAAAAAGCTCTCGTGGGCTTGATGTTGCACGCGGTCTGTAGTTTATGGTAGGAAGGGTATCGCTAAGGGACCCAATAAAATTAGTTAGCTGTTGATCGTAGTGGCGGAGGTACATTTTGAGAATACGGTACGTCGCTGCTTATAATAAAGCTTCAGTATATTCAATGTTTATTACAGTTTGGACAGCGGTGGCCTTAAGAGTACTTGAGGCTCTGGGCAAGAGTCATTTGGAGCTCCTAATACTATATGAAAGTCGGGCATTTCAGATTTAAATCTTACTTTACCCTACTCGTGAATCTGATACGAAAGTAGGTGAATTATTACTTTGGTTTACTGTAAGATATACGAGTAGTTTGAGAACTTCCTTGTTAATTTAACCATGAATTCATCGGAAAAATTTGGGGCCCCTTAAGTTGTACGAGAGATCGTCTCCGTTGGCCCACCATCTCTAAGGCCGCCACTGATTCGAAGTTTGAAATCGATTGTTGCTAACCTGCAACCCAGAAATTTAGGTGATACGGGTTATAGCCCTTTGGAAGCTTTTTGATGAGGCTCTCCATCAGGGGTGCACGACATCGGCCCGCAGACACATTTTGTGTGGCTCGGCAGGATTTAAATTCAGCTGGCGCTTTCCTTTTCTGCAAAAATACAAGTAAAATTTGCTATGGATATTTATCGCATGTACGAACAAACATTCTTTCTTATGAAATTAAACAAAGCTCCATTACGTTTAATATCGACAGATCGGAGTTTAAGAGAAATTCTAAGAACAGCAACAACCAGACTTACTCCGGATATAAGTGAAATGGCGAGAGAATAACGGTGCAACATCTCCCATTGAATAAGAAAAATACATTTATTTGTCACCTAATTTTTGTCGCAAAAAATGCATGTAAAAGTTGTTACAATATTTACTGAGTCTACAATATTGTACTTAAATTTTTTATATACAAAACTTGCATAGTGTGGCCCACTTAGGTCCAATCAAAGTAGATTTTGGTCCGTGTCAACTTTAGAGTTGTGCACCTCTGCTCTAAATCATAACAATTTTTATAGCCAGCTCACAGAAAGTGAACTGTTTGTAAGGATTGCATTATCATCATATGCGGTTTTGCGATTATTATCGTATTTAGGCGGTAAATAATTTACTGACGCTTCAAGTATTTTATACGGATTAATCGTACATCGTTAAATTGTGTTCTTTCTTTTCAACCCTCAAAACAATATCTGCACATATTTCCATAGGGTGAGTTTAAATGTACGGTTTCAATTTATTTCAGACGCATTTTTGGTTACATTTTGGCATTTCTTCTGATAAAATTACTGCTCTTATGGAAGATTTTAGCTTCATTTTTTGGCTTAAAAAGGTTTTATTGATTAAATCTCTATTTACCTTCAATAATGGCTTAGTAAGCAATTATAAACAATGTGAAGTGCCTTATTGGACAGCTTATGTCAAGTAATGTCTCTGTATAAATTTAGTACTCCACTAACGCTCATTCCGGCAACCACCTCGATGTTCATTCGAAATTTAATTACGAAAATAAAACCTTTAATTAAGAGCTTATAAATTCTAGAGCATTAAACGGCCGTACAAGTCATACTCATTTGAACGTACTTGCAAATTGTCCACACTCAAACTTCATTAGGACCCACGTTGTCACGCGCAAGTGTTTGCGTTAGTAATCTCATTTCATCGCCAGCACGTCACGCAGCATATTTTATTGGCAGCTCAATGGCAAGTGCTTACGGTGAACATTTTGCTTTAATGGAATAACGCCGTGAAACGTTGACATTAACGAAAATGTGCGTGGTTTACTGTTAAAATACTTGGTGCTTCTGTTGGGATTTCTCGAGAAGAATATTTTTAAAACTAAGATATAGATGTCTCTCTTGCCATAAAAATTATAGAAAGTGTCATTTCTTCTGTTAACTCGGTTAACGACCACTCGTTTATGAGCATTGACACTGAAGGCAGAGAGTACGTAGTAACATAACTTAATTCGAATGCGTGTAAATATCACAAAGACAATTACTTAGGTTAATATTTAGGTTTAGATCTACCAAAATCAATTCTTACATTTTAAAGTAATGGAACGATAAAATTTGGTTATTGGTCATTGCTCATTTCTATGATATTCCTAGGTGCTTATCCTGATACCAGTGGACGCAAAAGATAATTCGTTTTAAAAATCATCGAGAATAAACGCTAAAACAATTATTTAAATCTCTTTTTGGATATTACCAAGTATTCGAATTGTTATATTACAATGTGTTTAAATTTATTTATGCAATTGTATTTGCTATGAATCCGAATAAAATGTTGCATAGTTAAAAAATCATTTGTTTTGGTATTTAAATTAGAAGATAAACGTTAGTGATGTTTTAAAATAATTTTGACTCTTCGTCATTAACATCTGTATTTATAGATTTCCTAAACCTTAAGTAAGTTTGTGAAATAAGTACTAAATTCTTTTTAAATATACCAGTAGGTCATGAATAGAGGCGACAAAAACGTCGGATTTAGTATGCCAATCTTTTATCTCACTTCTAGAGTTCTGAGTGATAATGCAAAGAGAGCATGAGTTCCTAAATTATTGTCCACGCGTAATCTTTAAAAATAAGTGTTTCATTTTTTAAATCATACTAGTGAGATTAATTAAGCATAAACACATGGACACACAAAAATGCATAAATTTCAAATTTAGTCTTATAATTAATGAACAATTTCGTTACACTAACAACAATAATAGGTGAAAGGGATGCGGTTATCCTCCCACTTCATCGCTGTCGATCATCGTTGCTCCTCTCACCTGTCACATTCCGTTGCGTTCGAATCACTTGGTGGTCAATTCAGAGGTTTGGCAGTCTGAGTGATGAGATTGGGAGGTCAAACTAAAAGAACGAGGAGATGGAGGTAGAGGATGGTTAACTGGATAATGAAATTGCGTTGGGAGGCACAGCCGACTAAGTGCGTCCGATTGTAATGCATTAATCCGATTGAGAGCGGGTTGCCATTTCCTCCATTGCAACGTTTGGTTAGCGATCCCTCTCCGACTTCAACTATCCTTTACCATATCTCAGTATCATAAAAATTACGTTACTCAGAATTCCCTCACTAATGCATAGCATTTTCGGAAAATTAGCGCAGAAAAATATTATTTTCAAAATCATACAAAAACTGCCGTTTTCCTCATATATCCGTCGGTCTATAAGGTTCAAGACACGAACATATAATCACAAATAAATGTGTACGTGAAGTTTGTAGGCAGACAGACATAGGTATGCAAAAGTTGATGATTTCTGAAAAGTTCATTTAATGCGCAGCACGAGAGTAAAAATGATAATAGTATACATTATACCAGTATTTTCTCATTCTGCAAAGTTTAGTTTGATTCCATCCTATTTAAATTTATCAAATTTATCTCTGCTGCTCATTGGAATCGTGACACACTGACAGCAAAGAAGAGTCAATGTTTCAGCTCCAAGACTTAGAGAATATAGCTGCATATATAGCGTGGTTGACTCCCAAACTTTTTATTTACCTGCTGTGTTTCACAAGTTGCTTATAGAATTTTACACGTATTTTTTCTTACCATGCAATTACAATTTGTTTTTGATTCGATTACGGAATTCAGATCTCGTATGTATTCAGTGTTTTATAAGATAATTTTCTATTGTCAGACATGAGTAGGAGTATTAATTTATTCGTTTTTCTATTGATATATCAAATTTTGATTCTCACGAAATTCTAGCTTGTAGTGATTTGCAGCGAAGAGAACGCATTTCTGAATGGTTGTAAAAAAAGCACTCAAGGGAATACTATCACCTTTCACGTCCGCCACTCCTAGATCAGCCCTCCGTCTTCCCGAAAACAATTATCTTGACAGATACACCACATCCTTGGGCAATTACGGCGGTGGAAAATCAGAGAGGAGGGAGATGGAAGAGCAGGAGGTATCCACGGGACCTAATTATCTGAAAATTTAGCCGCTGACACTTGAGGAGATGCGTCAAGGGAACCAATATAAGTGAATGTTTGAAGGCTTGAAGTCATTGAAAATCCTGAAATCGCATCTTCAACGTTTTTAACTAGCCAAACTAATGTTCTATTTTAATTTGTATTAATACAAATTAATGTACAACATTAGGGTAAAAAAATTAACAAAAAATACCAGCAAAGGTATTTGAACGTCAAGGTTCGGGGAGCACGCTCTAGCCTGCTTCACCACGACCGGCTACTCTGTACCACCGTTTCGCATGCGGTATATATGGTGCGCTTATCAATTTGACAACGCAAAGAAAAATTATTAATTAACTAACGGTATTTCTGTTTAATCAATTGAATAATTTGTTAAGTTTAATACAAAGGTATTTTTCATAAAAATTGATTTTTTATTTGCGTGATATTAGATATTAAAAAAAAACGTTTTTTCAAAATAATTCAAACAAATCCCAAGTGGACAGTCAAATTTAGGGGAAATATTTCCTAAATCACCGCCAATTAACTCCCGAAAAATTATCTCGAATGTCCGTTCTGTCATATATAATGTTCCGTGTAAATGGATAGTTTTAGTGCGGAATAGCAATTTCGTTGGCAGAGTGCAGTTTTGTGCAACGATCGCTCCCTCAAGGATTGCTTCCCAGCCTTTACACGCATAATATAATTAAACTTAGAATCTCATAAACAATAATTTGAATGGAAATTTTAATACTTTCCGATGTAATTAACTGCTTGCACACCGATGATAAAAATCTATTTTCTCTTTAAGGCGAATTTTATTAAATCAAAATTGCGCTATAATTATTATACAAGTTTTGAAGAAAAAATAACAAAACACTAATGTTATATACTCTTTTGCTTGATATATTTGGTGTTTAACCGCCAGCCTCTTAAAAATGCCGGGATTAATTCAATGGGCTGCTACTGACGGCTCCAACCTGTGCCTAAGGCCTGCGGTATCGTGTCAGTGGCATAACATTGGACCTTGAACTTCAAAAAATTTAGCTTCAGAAGTACGAGTTAATACCTCCATTTGACTAGGTGAGAGTGCTAATGATTGCTATCTCCTTTACGGTGGTCTGCTGAAAGAAGCTAAAAGATGGTCTTAAGGACTATACGGCATTCATTCTCTCATACGGGCATGTATACCTCAAATATTATCAACCGTAATTGGCGTAAGCATGTAACTGATAAAATCCTGCGGATTGTTTCCATAGAACCGACCTATGTTGACTGCATTTTTTAGTAAATAGCCATAATATATATTCAACTAACATAAATATTAGTTTGATCATAAATAATTATTGATATTATTTTGGAGGAATGTAACTTAGCATCCATTGTTTAATTTGGTATTCATGAAAATGTGAATAACCATCACAGTTTTTGAGATTAAGTATGTTGTACAACCGAATGGAAGGGAGGAGAGAGTTACGTTGAATTTTTCATGAATTATTGTTAGTGAGGTTTAATTTGTGATCTTGAAAATTAAGAAAAATTACTATTGAGAACCTCTTGAAATGAGTTCAACCAATCACCGGACTTCAGCGTTACCCCGTCGTATGTAACGGCCACTCTACCTTTCAGTTTCCTCCTTGTTTGCGACTTAACAACATCGCCACTACCCAAGATATTTTTCCGAGCTGAAGTTGGATTTTGTCGAGTTTTGATAATATCGAGAGATGTGGGTAAATTGGAATTGCTATTCACGGAGATGCCAGGGGAGAAGATTAATTGAACCTCGTTATTGTGTCAGAGGGGCGTTGGGTTATAAACGTCTGCCTTGTCAGTCGCTTGGTCTCAGTCCAGGTCGACTTCTCTCTTCCACTCCTGAACCCATGGACGAACGTTTGCAGTCCAGATTGTTTTTGGCTAGGATTGTCCGGAAAAATAGCTGTTTTTGGCCGCGTCCATAACGCATTGAATCTTTTCAAATTATATACATATATTAAGTATCCACGTGCTCGTCGTTTCTATGACTTTCTGGGACTTTAGAAAAAATTAGTTTCCTAAACATGGAATAAATAATGACTCTTGAAAATTTTTAAACTGCATAAAACTTTTGTTTTTCTTTAGATATTATCAATTAGACATAACAGGTTTCTCCTTTATAGTCTTAACACGCAGAATACAAGTATTAATCATTTCGAAATACAGCATTGAGATAATCGCATCAGACAATATATCACAAAAATAAATTGACCAATATCCTTTCAAATCAGTTTTATTTGTAAATACGTGGACGTTTCCAAGCGACGCAAGGCGTAGTCCACTCCGCTCGTTGCCTCCTTATTTAACGTGGCGGGCTCGCCAAGGTCACACCCAGCCCTACACCACGCTCCTATGCGCAAGTATAATCACATAAGCACGCAAATAATCAGAATCACATCCATAATAACATTCAAACTTCTACTAGTATTCACACTTCTACTAGCATTCACTCATCTACTAGCATTCACACATCTACCAGCAATCTAACCACTACCCCCATGCGTACATCTACTTACAGACATACAACTAACTACTCACACACACACTATACTAAATTCTAACACGCTATTACTTCGTATCACGTTACTATCCTCCTATCACGCCCCTAATAACATTGCCGCTGTGTAGAAGTCACTGGCTGTCTCCTCTTCGTGTAAAGACCTCATCTCCAATATCTTTAATATAGAAAAAAACGGGTCACAGCATATAAACATTTTTTATTATCAAATAACAATGGGCATTGTGAGGGGTTCTTTTAAGCAACCTTTATATCAGTAATAATGCTTTTATTTACATTATCGGTCAAGTTTTGTGAGAGGACCTTCACATGTTATAACAAAAAAATGGCGTTTATCATTTAATATGAAACATAGAATAAGGATCACTTGCGTTATCTTCTTGTAATTTAAGAGAAAATAAAATGAATTAGAACGTCGCTATTTGAGAATATCAGAAAAAACGTAGGGTGTTAACTGCAGATTTCATGCACTTAGTATAGTGATGAATTCAGGTTCGAGAATTAAATGATAAAAGAAAGTTAATTTATAATTTTGGCGAGTTGGTACTTTTGCTTTTCAAATAGTATTGCTCCACAAAATTAACTGCATATCTATGCAGGAGTATATTCCCTGAAATTGTTTGTCAAATTTTTATTTACCTATTCCTGTCCAGTTGGATTGCGTGGTGAAGCTAAGGATAAGATTGGATTCAAAATATCATGTCAGGAAATTTAAATCACGTTCTGAAAAATTAAAATCAGCTGATTAATTCTAGTGAAAAGTTCCCAAGTTTGGAAGATACAATAACACAAAAAAACTCACGTGAAAATCTTCAATAAAATTATTCAAATTTCTTGCTTTAATTCTTCTAAAAGCTATGTACCTAGTATAAAGGTTTTGTTAGTCAATCTGGAATTAATATATTAGTAGAGACAGTTACGACAGACGATTAAAACATAGAAGTGATATAAATACTATTTGGAGACACTTGTTTGTAAAATTGGTAAAAAATAATACCATTACGACATGAATTCATTTAAACATCATATTTATACAAATTTTATTAAAATACGAAATCGCAGAACGGTTTACGCATCGCTGGGTTAACCAGTTTGCCGTATCGACTCGGCAAGAGGACAGTCATAACACTACGGACAAACACTCGAGTTCGTTAATCAATACCAACGTAAATGCGGCCGCATTACGTATTTACACAAAGAGGGAATATGCACACAAAAACGCTGCATTATACTCAGTTATGTCACCATTAAGACAAATTAAACCCACATTATTTCCTTAATGCTAACAACGCCATCGTCTTTTATCCTAAAACAAAATATTTTTACGTGCAATGTCGCAAGGTGGCGACGATTGCTTCAATATTGAAAAGAAATGTCTTGAGCATATATTGATAAAAATTCTAAAACTACGCAGTTATACAATGCACACTCCCAATAATAATTAACCCATTAACAAATACAATGACGCAATTTACAACTTATTCAATTTCGTTATTACCTATTTATATGGAATAAAGAATATTCTAAGTTTTAAGGTTCACAATCAATTAAAAATAAAATATATTGAAAATTGCCTTCTGCTGTTAGGTACGCTGTGGAAAGAAGTGTAGATTAAGTTGAGCCATGGTTCACTGAAAACAAATTATTCAAACCCCTCGTATAACCTTGATATCAAACTAGTTGGTTACGGATTCAGCGGCTGTTAATCCTCTTCATCTAGTTTTTAGGTCGTTGAGCTTTCCAAAATCGCCTTTCATTCCGTTTTCACGATTCAATTTCGAAGTACTCCTAAAAATTAGGAAATTAGCTGTCAGTTATTTTTAAATAGGTCGAAATTTACAATATTATTTTAATTTATCTAGAAATTGTAAAACGGAATCCAATATATCGAGGATTAACGAAATAATAATAATTAGTAAATGCTAGAATGCCTGGAGTAAAGCGAATATGGTGTAATATTCCCTCCATATCCGCGAGATAATGGTCCTGCACAAAAGCACGAACGTAGATTCGGTCAATATAGATATAAACGTAAGGGAAAAATGGTTTAAGAGATTATTTTTCCGCACTTATCACACCGATAACTTCACTTCCGTAGCATTTAGAGGGCAAAACTTACGCAAGTGCAAAAATAACGTAAAAACTATATTTATTTAATGTATAGCACTTCATATATGTTCCTGCATACCATTTCATACATGAAAATGTGAATTGTGTTAAGATACCCATAGTAAATTCGCTGCTGTAACGAAGATTTTCTTCGCGTGCTATCATGGATCCTGACTTTGTAACTAATTTCCCCAGTGGAACGAATATTCAGCTCGTATTTTCGTCACGTTTCAACACGTGGATTGACGAAATAAAGGGGGGAGTGAAATGTATGCCGGCGAATGGTTACAAAACTTAAGTTTAAGATCAAAATACCGTGGAATAGGAATTTCGGAGCTCTTAAAGCAGTCAAAACGAATGCGGCTGCAAAGTTGAATGGGACAACAATAGCCAACGTATTTAAAGAGAATGCTACGTTCTCGGATATTAGGTAGCAAGCAAAACTCTTTAGTACCTGTAGACAGAAATCCCAGAAGGAACGTGACCTTTCTTTTTCCACCTTACTTGCACTCAGAATCTAGACCATACTCCACGAGCCCCTATTAAAATATACATATTACAAGACCGCAACGGCTTGCCGAAATTCGTAAATTGATTCGGTCACGAAGAATTCTATTCGCCCAGCGTTTTCATCGGAGATAGAAAATACTTAAATTACAAATGACGACATGTTCCTCTCAAAACCTTGTAGAGCCAAAACGGATGTCTACATTTCACACCGACTCTTACGCAAATTAAACTAAAACTAAGTTAACTTGTTGCCAGTGAGACAAGTGGAGGCGGCTTGATGGACATTACATTTAAGGGAATTTCTACGATAATAAGAACAAAATGACGGTAGAGAAGGGATCTTCCCTCTGAAGACAATTAGGTGCAAATTTCTGATCACAATGCCGGCGACCCTTGCAATGAATAGCTATCCTATATTGAATATTATTTTAAAAACTAATTAAATCTACACAGATAATCACGTATAATATAAAGCGCTCTAAACAGTCGGAAAAAATTAGGAGACCTTACCTGTACTAACTTCTATGATTACGTAGCCAATGCTACGCGACGGCTTGCGTACGAACTCCACGAGGATCGGAGTTGAAGTGAACGACGTTGCCGAGTCTTGACTTATTTGGTGCTCAATTTCGATGCTCTTTTGTTGAGATTAAGAGTTGACGAAGCGTACACACACAAAATTTTTAACCGGCGTAGATCATTATCCTAATCATAAATTGAAAAATCAACGAAGTCCTTTATAGAAGGATTAAAAAAAGTATTTTCTTGAAAATAGAAAATGATCTATAAATTTAAAAAAAGAGAAGTTCACCCCGTTTCCAATTAGTGTAAAATAGTGTACAGAAGCAGTGAAACTGTCATCATTAAAAATATTTTTAACAATGAGAAATTTAAGCTACCAAGACCACTGTAATTGTCGCCGTATACACTCTGCGTCGCTTTAGATGTTTCCTTCCCCTCGCCACTGTCGGTCTCCCTACCGTCCGATGTTCGTACTAATACTAATTCGTATTTAAACAAACGTTGTTATCTACTGCCACTTTTGTTGAAAGTGTTACTTTGCTTAACATTTTAATATTAGGCGTAGTGTCTGAGAGATATGAATAACTTTTCAGCACTGAAGGTGTGTGTGAGTGAAGGTGTGCAAATCAAGAATTTATAATAGTTAACTTTAATAAATAAAGCAGTTTTCACTAACTATGACAGTGTTTGATATTTTCTGACTTTTTCAATGTATGTATTTCATAAGTATAATAAATAATTTTCAGAGATTGGAGAGTCTTGTGCAATCATGCAGTTGACACCACTATCCAGCGGGTCCTCTCCTTCCATTGCAAAACACTCAGAAGCAGAGGGGTGAGACATTACCCTAGAGATGAATGTAACTATGCCAAACGGTAACTTAATTCAAGATATTCAGGTCCTAAAGAGGCTTTTTCAAAGTTCAACCAAGCCTTGAGTAGGATGTACCATATTTACTCATGTTTTGGCCTTTCATATATTTCTGTTTTGCCATTCAACTTGCTGATATTGGATTATATTACATTAAATTATATTACATATTACATTGAATGATGTAAAATTACTAATTAATTACATATTGATCATGATAACAGTAATAAATGATAATGATTAATATAATTATAAATTATTTGGGCAGTCTTGATACAAGGGTGGTAGGTGTGTCTAACTTTCAAATGCTAAAGTTATCATATTCTGCAATGAGCATAGTAATATGTAGGGTTGTCTTTGGTATGACTGCTATGCTCATTGTAAAAGTCTATTAATTTATACTTAAGAGTTCATGCAAATCATTGCCTAAATAAATAAATAAAATACATTTGTGGTAAAGGTAAAAATATTGCTTTTATATTTTAATTTGTGTTATTGTAAAATTAGCTGCTTACTGCTGATTTAATTTCATAGTAATGTAGTCATTGTCATTCTCTTTACTTTCTGGCTCTTAATTCCAAATATGGTTTTTCACTACTGACTATTCATTAGATGTCTCAGAATCTTAAATTCTTTCTTGTTATATTGGCAGATATTGCACCCTATCTATCAAGAACCTGCATGAGGATGATAACCATGAATGTTCTCTTCAACATTCTGATTGATGTCTGTTAATGCCCAGTTCTTGATATCAATCTCATAGACAGTTTTAATAGAGTATTTACCTGCAACTGATGGACTCCAGCATTTCTATCATTCTATGCGGAATCATTTGTAAGTATTCTTTTTATCTGAATATAAGACAACCTTGAATGCAAGAGGGCACCTTCCCTCCTTTACAGAAGTTAATTTTATTAGACGTTAATTAACGTATTTACTCGAATCCAAGACAACACCGAATCTATGACGACTCTCCTTCTAGAAGACTCAAAACAGAAAAAATGATTTCTCACTGAATGTATTTAGTGTATAATTTGAATGCATTCAGTATAGATATACTAGTTCGTTCATTAATTTATATTGTTTTTTTTTCAAATTTTTGTTTAAAAAGCTTAGAATTTAAAAAATGTATTTTTAAAATTAATTAATTGAATTCCGAATCGTAATTTTGCAAGTAAACATTTTTGTAGATACAATTATTTTATCACGTGTTTCATTTGTTTAAAAAACGCCGATTAAATGCGTAATCATACTTCCTTCGGTTCTATGACAACTCGTCGCGGTCAGTTCGTCGCGCGTAAATTCGTAGCGGCCAGTTTGTCGCGCTTCGATTCGTCGCACGAACAATTTGTCGCGCAAACAATTCGTCGCACGAACAATTCCTCGCGCGTCGATTTGTCGCACGAACATTTCGTCGCACGAACATTTCGTCGCACGAACAATTCGTCGCGCGTCAATACATTGCACGGCATACTCATCGCGCGTCAATTCATCTCTCGACAAATTCGTCGCGAGACACCATGACTATTGAACGGCAGTGGGAGACCCTTTTCCACAAAAACGTTTTTTTTGTTTTGATAATAACAGAATAAATCGTAATTCTCTTTGCGAAATACGCGAGGCACATTGGATGGTGTATGGCAAGGGGTGGCTCCCAACCTAACAAGTGTATCCTCCTGCCGTACACAACTCATGGTGTCTCGCCTTCCAATTTTTATAGCGAGGAATGTCTTGCAACGAATATGTCTCGCGACGAATTTATCTCGCAACGACATTTTCTAGTGATGTATAGACGCGCGATGAGTTTTTCTAGCAATGTATTTACGCGCTACGAGTTTGTCGTGTGACCAATTAACGTACCACAAATTGAAGCATGACGTTTTGACGCGCAATGTATTGACGGTATTCCAATAAAAATGGATATCACAATTTATTGTGCAATGGAAAATGAGATTTAAACTTTGCTTGACAAGTTATAATCACTTTCATTGCTTTATGTCTGTTTATTTATTTACAAATATAAGGCGGCCTCCAATCTTTGATAAAAAAAGAGAATAAACCTCACAGTCAGGAAAATGACATTATTTTTTCTATATTTTTCATGACTGGTTGTTTGTTTTTAATTCATT